>CM054944.1:1663381-1690671 GCA_029168755.2 Tillandsia fasciculata
AAGCACAAGCCCAACCATACTTGTAAATTTTTTATTATTGAATTTGCATTGAGATTTGTACATTTGTACTTTCTCTTTCTCTCTCTTTAGTTGTCTTTATAATTGCACAAATATCAATACAAAATCAATGGTAAAAAATTCACAAGCATAGTTGGACTTGTGTTTTTAAAAGTATACAAGCTCTACTATATATATATATGAACTAGGCTACTATGTGCTATTGATAGCAGTAAGTCCTTGGTGCTATTAGATTTTTTACTATTGGATGAGGAGATGTGTGGTTAGAATGATAGTGGACTCCTTAAGTTTAGTTGGTAGTTGGGGAAGTAGTATGATCTAAAGTGTGAAAATAATTCGAGGGATATATCTAATGGTGGAAAATTTGGTAGTACCAAGTGTCTTGGTGCTATCGATAGTATAGTAATCGAACTCTCTCTCTCTCTCTCTCTCTCTCTCTCTCTCTCTCTCTCTCTATATATATATATATATATATAGTAGAGCTTATATATTTTCAAAAGTACAAGCCCAATAAGACGTCTGAATTTTTGATTATTGAATTTGTATTGAGATTTGTGCTATTGTATTTTATTCTTTTCTTTTTCTCACTTTAGTTGATTTTACAATGCACAAATCCCAACACAAATTCAATGGTAAAAAATTTACCAGCATGAATGTGCATATAAGCTCTACTATATATATATATATATATATATATATATATATATATATATATATATAAATTTGTAATACTATGGTTAGCAAACAAACTCTATTGTAACTCATTTATTTTCAACGATAGAGTTTTCAAAACGACGATCGGTACTGTTAAATATAATCTATACAGTTTAAATTATCTAAAAATTAAATTTTATATTTTTTCGATATTATTTTCTTGTCCACCAAGTTAACACAAAAATGAACGGCTGAAAATAAATATCTTTCAAAAAGTGATAATATAAGTCTTATAATCAAGATAGAGAGTATAGATTTTATTTTAAATACTTTTAAAAAAATTTTAATTAGAATTTAATTAATTGAAATTTATTTACACAGTTAAATAAGCAAAAAAAAAAACTTATATCTAGTATTAAAATTATAAATTTTATAATATTTTGATCATTAGGTTAACAATATCAAAAAAAAATTAAAATTTAATTTTTAAATACTTTCAGGGATCTAAATAATGTTTAACGATATTGGTCGTCATTTTTGAAACTCCATTATCCAAAACAAATAAATAACAATAAAAATTATTTACTATATATGTGCGGTTAGGATGATAGTGGTCTCCTAAGATTTAATGGGTTGTTTGTAAAATAATATAAATCTTATGGCCCGTTTGGTTCGGGGATAAATTTAAGAGGTATAAATTTTTTTATATCTGGAATAGCTTACTATTCCGGGATAATAAAGTATAAAAGTTAAATTGCGTTTGGTTGAAAAGTTGGTATTCTCTGAAATAGTTAAAATTGTGTTTGGTTAAAATTATGGAATAGTGAAGAATAGTGAAAAAAGAAGATAGAATTTTTTATAAAATGACAACTTTGCCCTTATCTTTTTTTTATAGAAAAATTAATTTAATTATTATATTAAATTTGAAGCAATTTAATTATAAGTAATAAATTATATCTTATCTAAAAAAATAATATTTTTTATTTTATAGTATATTTTAGTAAATAATAATATCAGTGTAAGTCACATAGCCTCAAGTTCAATGATAATCACATAGCCGCAAGATAAAAAATAATGCAGTTTCACATAGCCGCAAGTTCAATAATAATGCAGTTTCACATAGCCTCAAGTTTAAAATAAATCACATTAGCCTCAAGTTCAAATTAATTCCATTCACTCCCCCCCTATTCTCCTATTCCCACTCCCCCTTGGGATAATTCTTAACCGGTTATCCTAGAATAACCCGTTAAAAAGGGAATAAAAAAAAAAATTTATCTCCTATTTTTTTTTTCTTGATGTTTGGCAATAATAGGGGGATAAAGGGGATTATTCTCCCTTTATCCCCAACAAAACACTGCCTTAAGGGGCAAATATAATTATACGGCACATTTATTCATCTAATGGCCTAAAGTTTATGAGTATCGAACTCTCTCTCTCTCTCTCTCTCTCTCTCTCTCTCTCTCTCTCTCTCTATATATATATATATATATATTTTAAAAATATACATATTTACTAAAGAAACATATTATATTTGTGACTCATTAACGGATATTGGAACTGAAAATATAATATATTTATATTAATTCGCTATAATTTACAGTAAAATATTTTATAGTTTTTTAAACTGCAGCGTATGAATATGAAAAATCAGAAAGGGAAAAAAAAAATAAAATCAAAATTTACCTTTATTTTTTAATGTTCACGTTCTAATGTACTTGACAAAAAATCAAGGAATTAAAATTTTGCATAGATAAAAATTATTTTAAAGATAAAAAAATAATTTTAACCTTAGAACAACATATGTAATTTTTTTTTTTCGCTCGGTCATATAATTATAATTTATTTTAAAGAGCAAAAATGTAAAAAAAAAAAAAAAAAATCATTTTTTTTTCCTTATTATATAACATTTCGTTTTCCAAACCCTCACTCTCTCTCTCTCTCTTTCTCTCTCTATCTCTCATCCTTTTTTTTTTCTTTCTAATTTATGCCCCACAACTATTCCTCTCATCTCACTCCTCTCCTCTCCCTTTCATCACTTTCCCCCATTATAATCCACCATCTTAAACCCTAGAAAAAACCCTTATTTTAGCACAAACAACCTATAAAAATCCCCTTTCCCAATCTCTCTCAATCCCCCATCATCTCCTTCTCTCTCTTTCTCTCTCTCTCTCCTCTGGGTATAATACAACTACTACATGCTTCTGAGGTCCCAATTCATCTGAGAACTTGCCCTAAAACCAAGTAGGAAGAGGAAGAAGAAGACCCAGAAGAGAGAGAGAGCATAGTAAAAATGTCATCTTTATTGGTCAAGAAGAGGCTTTAGCCCTTTTCCCCTCTCTCTCTCCCTCTCCCCATTTCTCTCTCTCTCTCTCTCTCTCTCTCTCTCTCTCTCTCTCTTTCTCTCTCTCTCTCTCTCTCTTTGATTGGTGGGTTCTTCTTGTGTGCCACCCTTTTGTGAGGCCCAAAGAAGGGTGGGAGAGTCAAAAAGTTGGTCCCTTTCCTTCTCTCTTTCTCTCTCTCTCTCTCTCTAGGAAGAGAGAGGAGGGGTGGTGGAGGGGGAGAGGAGTAGTTGAGGAGATGGGGGAAATGGTGGTGGGGTTTAAGTTTGAAACAGGGGTCAGGTCTAGTGTGAGCATGGAGACCACCTGTGGTGCTCTGCTCAGAGAGCTTGAGGTTGTCTCTCTCTCTCTCTCTCTCTCTCTCTCTCTCTCTCTCTCTCTAATGAGTATTGGAAATGTGTTCTTCTTGTGATTTGATTAAGTTTGGTGGACAATGTTGAAACCCTAGGAGAGAGAAAAAGAAGAGACTCAGCTAAATAATTGCTTGTTACTACTTGTTTGATTCTTGCAAACTACAACAACATGTACTAAATTTGCACAATTGGATCATTTCTTTGTTGGTGTAAGGTGGTATGGAAAGAGATTGGGGAGAGCGAAGAGGATAAGGATCGGATTTTGCTCGATCTCGAGATGGAGTGCCTGCGAGCCTACCGCCGGAAACTCGACGAGGCCACCAACGAGCGGGCGCAGCTCCACCGCTCGCTGGTGGCGAAAGAAGCCGAGCTCGCCGCTCTTGTGGCTTCTCTCGGCGAAAATGGCCTCCAATTGAAGGTATATCCTCTATTCAGCTCATTTTGAACTTTAATTGCATATAATATGTATGGATAAAATGTCGCGTAAACAATTTCGTTTCCGAACTTTCTCATGTACATCCTACAATGACATCCCTATCATGAACTTCTCAACATGTTCCCTCGACGAGAAAGTCGTTTTGTAAGGGATAATACGGTCGTCGGAGATGGAATTGCAGTATATGAGAAAGTTCAGGAACTAATTGTTTCTAGTTGAGAAGTTAAGTTTTGTGCGCAAAGCGCGACATTGGGATGGTACCGAGCTATCCTTATGTCATTCCAGTATGTGATGGCTTGTGGACTCTCAACTTAGGCAACTTCTTAAAGCTCACAAAAATATCCACAAAGTATGCCCCTGTTTTGTTCTACTATACACTGAACGAAATCGATCAATTTCATGTTCCATCGCATCTTAAAGAGCAAAAGAGCTACATTAAATGTTTCGAACATGCTGATCATAGTTAAATATGTTGACTATTTATTTATAGGTTAAAAATAAGTCCAACTTTCTGCTCCGTAACAATAGGTTCAGAAGACTAATAAGTTAAGTTGGGCTCACAGCCTAATAAATTGAGTAGGATTTTGATCCACAATAGACCTAGTAAGAGGCCCAACAATAAACCTAATGTTCAGGTGGGTTAAGTCCTGTTGAGATCTGTGGGTGCTGTGTTTATACGCTTTAAGTAAATTGGTTGCGTATTTTTATTAGCTCGAGCTTTTGGGTTTAATGGTTAGCGCCAATGATCCTATAAGTGGTATCAAAGCCAGTGGCACAGGCTCGATTCCTACACGCTGCAAGTGTTGAGAGGGAGATTGTTGGCTATTTATTTATGAGTTAAAAATAAGTCCAACTTTCTGTTCCGTGACAATAGGCTCAGGAGACTAATAAGTTGAGTGGAGCTGCTGTCCACAATAGACCTAACGGCAAGAGGCCCAACAATAGACCTAACTTCCAGGTGGATTGAGTCCGGTTGAAACTCGTGGGCACTGTATCTGTACACTTTAAGTGAATTGACTGCGTATTTCTATTAGCTCGAGCTTTTGAGTTTAATAGTTAGCGCCAATGATCCTACAAAAGATCCCCAATCACCGAAACTCGAAACTCGCACGGCACTCAATGAATAATGAGACCTATGGTTCTTCTTAGCTGTCCACAGGTGAAATATGGAATGTAGCATTATGAACTAATCTGTTTGGTGGCTTGGGGTTGGTAGAATTCCATGTCAGTATGGGCCCTTTTTCCATAATAAAGCCATTTTTGGAGGAATTTGGACCTGAGTTTTGACTCTTTATTAGAATGCTATAGGGCAAAACGGAGTTGATATAAAGATATGCTTCTCCCTTTTCGGTGTTTCTGTAAAAAGTATATCATAATTGACTCATTGCTGTATGTTTATACGGAATGTCATATTACGTGCGAAAATAAATAGAATTTTTTTTATTGCCCTAACCTCTAGTTTCGGTCGGATATGATATGGGTTGTTTATTCGACCATTTATCTTTAGTTGGAATAGAGAAAAAAATGGATATAAAGCTCCTCTATACTCGATTTATCCAATATTGCATATTTTTCTTGTGTTGTTATCTGTCCGAATTTAACTTTCATACAAAATTTTTGGATTGTTTTGACTTTCGAGGCAAGAGTAGTATGCAAAATAAGAACTTCAATCTTCTAAACTCAGAGAATTCGTCAGTAGTGCTAACTAGCATACATTTTGGTTCGTATGTGCAGACGCAGAACGCGCACATGTCATTGAAGGAACAGCTCGCTTCGGTGACACCACTTTTGGAAGATCTGAGAGTGAAGAAAGAGGAACGAATCAAACAATTCTCAGAAGTGCGATCGCAGATTGACAAGATCAGTGCAGAAATTTCAAGACAGAATCATCAGTACAGTTCGTACGCCGACGAGCTTGACTTGTCAATAAGAAAGCTTGACGAGTATCAGACTCAGCTCCGAATCCTCCAAAAGGAGAAGGTAGTTTACACTTCTGCCGTTAGTTTTAGGTATTATTTATCATATTCTGACCCAAGGCAATCGCAATCTTATGGTAAACGCAATATTGTTATGAAAATGATAAACGCAATATTGTTGCAAGCACAAAGTTTATACATGGAGGATTCATCAGGAAGTGGATTTTAAACACGGATACTAAATATACCAAATACTGCATAGCTAGCTCAGTCGACTCGTCTTGAAATTCATATGCTGTAAATCTTTCGTAAGGCCTAGAAATTGAATTTTCAGGATATGGTTGATTTTTTTTCTTTTTTTCCTTTTTTGTTTTCTGCTTTTCGGTAGTCGGATCGCCTTCATAAAGTTCTAGAGTATGTGAACGAGGTCCATTCTTTGTGCGGCGTTCTCGGAGTGGATTTTGCAGAAACGGTCAATAACGTGCACCCGAGTTTGAACGAAAGGGATTTGGAGAAGTCCACGAACATCAGCGACAGCACCCTCGAAGGCCTTTCTCAAGAAGTAGTGAAGCTGAAAGCAGAAAAGACGATTAGGCTTCACAGGGTATTGCAATTTCTTCGTTTGTTGGCACCTCCTCAACTTGTTAATATTTTTCTTTTCGATTTCGAATTCGATCCTTTGTCAAATCTTCATTTGTTTTGCTGCAGTTGCGAGAAGCTGCGAAGTCACTCCAAGAGTTGTGGAACTTGATGGATTCTTCTGAAGAAGAGAGAAGGTGTTTTGAAAAAGCGGCACGCATTCAAGGGTTTACCGAAGAAGACGCTATCGGTGATGGTATACTAACGTTGGAGACAATCGAGCAGGTTCGATGATTGTTCCTCTCATCTTAACAAACATTAAGAGCTGTGTTTAACAAAATGAGATATAATTATTGGTTTAAATTTTAATTTTGACAGACAGAAGCTGAAGTTGAAAGGTTAGCAAAGCTCAAATCGAGCAGAATGAAAGAACTCGTTCTGAAGAGAAGATCGGAGCTAGAAGACATTTGCGCAAATTTGCACATCGAACCCGATACGAGCACGGCGCCTGAGAAAACCATTGCATTGATAGATTCCGGTACCTTTCTAGTTAGTTAGTTTTCTTGTATTATATATAAAGTTATTGAGATGAATATCAGGCAATTGTTATTTGATTTCGCATTTAGGCCTCGTCGATCCTTCTGAGCTTCTCGCCAGCATCGAGGCTCAGATAGCGAAAGCGAAAGAAGAATCTCTAGCCAGAAAAGATATCATGGACCGAGTCGCTAAGTGGCTAGCGGCTTGCGACGAAGAAAACTGGCTCGAAGAGTATAACCAGGTAATAACCAATGTCTCGACAGGTCGACAGGTTACAGGGTAAATTTCTCATTTGACTAAGCATTTCTTTCGGCATCGAACAGGACCAAAACAGATACAGTGCCGGGAGAGGCGTCCACTTGAATCTAAAACGAGCGGAGAGGGCGAGAATGCTCGTCGGCAAAATTCCAGGTATTTTTTAGATTCCAAACAGCTCTAATACCTCATTTTGACTTGTTTCTTCATTATTATACTGACAGAAAGTTGTTTCTCTAGCTATTGTTGATAACTTGATGATCAAAACATTCGCCTGGGAAGACGAAAGAAATATGCCATTTCTATACGACGGAGTAAGACAAATTACACATACTATGTCGACTCCTCTCTTGTTCGAATTGATATCTTACTTGTGCTGTTTATAATATCAAGGCTCGTTTAGTTGCGGTTTTGGAAGAGTACAAACTAACCAGACTACAGAAGGAAGAGGAGAGACGGCGTCACCGGGTACGGGTACAACTACTCTCGGATGTTAAACTTGTTTATCTACTTAGTGTATGTGATATCCATCAATGAATTTTGTTGCAGGACCAAAAGAAGCTGCAGACCCTGTTGCTTACAGAGAAAGAGTTGACATACGGATCGAAGCCTAGCCCTAGGAGGACAGACAGCTTCAGCAGCAGAAAAGCGAATGGGTATGGCCCGAAGGGTAATGCTAATGGATTCATGACCCCTATGCCGCGTAGGATTTCGGCTGGTGGCGCGACCCCCGAGCTGCTGACGCCGCGCTCCCATTCCGGCCTGTACAACAGCTACTTCAGAGAGGCGAGGAGGCTGTCAGCCGCGCCACTTAACTTTGTGGCAATACAGAAAGACGACAGCATGTCGTCCTTCGCATCCATCAGTGGCTCCGAGGCCGGCTCTCCATATAGGCATTACGCGTAGGCTGCTGCTCAAATTGGTAATGTTTGCTAAGATTCTGCGAAAGCTCTATTTCAGTAGAGCTTTCCAAATCAAATCTTCTGCTTTTACTGCCTGCACAAGCAGGCACTGCTGCCATTTTATCTCATTAGTTAGTGATCTTCTTTCTACAGTAAGATTTATTTCGCCTGATCAATACTTCAAAGGACAGCAGATCGGGCGAAAACACAAAGAGAGTACTCATATCGACGGCGAATGTACACTAGCTTGGATCGACGCGCAACACGGAAGGATTCGAATCAGAGATTGCAGAGGTAGCAGATGAAAGCATAGTGATTAGGGTTCTCAGCAGTTACAAGTAGTGCATACTTCAAGCAATTTGAACCTTTCTGTTTGTTGTAATAGGAACTGGCAATGCAAAAATTGTTTTTCTCTCAGTTTTTATTCAATTAACCCGTGTTTTCGAATGGATTATTTGGTTTGCTGATTCTGATCTCTACATTAGAATTTTCGGTCCAGTTTGGTTGGAAAATAAGGAAATCTTGTGTGTTTGGTGATTACTGGTGTTGGGTAAAAATTAATTTTCAGGAAAAAAAAAAAAAGTTTTTATAGCTTCTGTTTCATGAATAAAATAACACTTTTCTATAAAATTCTGAAATTATAATTCAGAAATTTCAGATTTAATTTATTATAATATCTGATTGGAACTTTTTAAATTATAATAAGTATATATTTGAACACTCCAGGTCCAAATAAGAATTAATCTTTCTTCATCAATCTACTTGGTAATAAATACTCTTCATATTTTCCTTATTTTTATTTAATTAAAATAAAAAATTTGTGGAAATGCCAATCCACTCCCTATCACTTGGCACCTCTCTAAAATTTGTGGATATGAGACAACTACTGAAGTGAGACAGGTCCATCCACCATTCATAATGTGAACTATACTACTGAAGTGAGACAGTTCCATCCACCATTCATAATGTGAACTATACACATCTCAAAGCATGATGTGCGGTAAATGAGATCCTCTGAGCATATAAAAAAAAAAAAAAAAAAAAAAAGAAAAAAAGAAAAGAAGACAATTGTATTGATCAATTAAACCACCAAACTGCAATATCATAGATGATTATATCTACAAACACTCAAAGAAGAAAAAGAACAAAGGGTTTTGTCTTATAACCCTTCTTCTTCACCATTCCAAAGTATACAAGATCAAGAAGAACAAGAGGAGAGATAAAGGTGTTTAACTTTTCATATCATTCACAAAGATGCACAGCTCACCCACTCCTGCGTTTAGTTCGGAAATAAGAAAAATTTAGTTATACCGAAAATAAGTATAAGTTTTGATTTTAGCAGGAACTAGTGTAAATTTACGTTTGGTTCGATTTAAGAGTTATACCGGATTTAAAGAAAATTGTGTTTGGTAAATTATATAGGAATAAAAAGAATAGGACGAATAAGAAAAAATTGTGTTTGGCTGGGAATAGAAAAATAAGAAGAATTGAGAGGTTAAATATTTTTATTTACTAATTTGCTCTTTATGATATAATTTAAAATTAAATAAATTTATGGTATTATTCAACCTTATATTTAATTTAGATAAATATTAAAAAATTCAAATAATATTTACAATTAAATATTAAATTGTAATATTAATATTTAATATTTAATATTAAATATTAATATTTAATATTAAATATTAATATTTAATATTTATCTAAATATTAAATATTAATATTTAATATTAATATTAAATATATTTAATATTAATATTAAATATTAATATTTAATATTTATTCGTTATTCCGCTATTCCGTCTGAGGGTAGAAATAGCTAAACCCACCCCTTAGCGGGTTATCCAGGATAATACGTCAGGGGTGGGTTAACTATTTCTACCCCAAAAATCACGTTGGGGTATAATAACGGGGGGTTATCCCCCTTATCCCCGTTACCAAACGCTAATAATTTTATTAGAGTTGGTTTGGTATTGAGAATCATTTAATGCTATTATCCAAATTAGAGTAAGACTGATCAAAGCATAGAAAATAATAATAATAATAATTTTATATTAATTTTTATAAAAATATCAAAATAACAAATAAATTCTTATAGCTAGAAAAATCAACTAACTGCAGCTAGAGAAATTAAATGCTTGATAAATTAGTAGAAAAAATTCTAAGTCAAAAAGTGATTATATTTTGCAGCTCTTTTAGCTGCACTCTTTCCTTTATGCTACTTATTTTATTATTATTATTATTGAAGCCCACATGCCTCACATTTATATCTAATTTTATTTTTTTTTTAATGTATGAAAAAAAAAAATTACTTTACCCCTTACCTAATTATTGTAAACTTTTTTTAATTCATAATTATTCAAATTTTAATAATAAAATAATACATTTGCAGATGAAAGATAAATTTAAAATTTTAAAATTTATACAAATATATTTATCATTCATGAGAACATTAATTGAGATTGAATTTTCAAAATTTTGATAGTAAGAGAAGGACAACTGGGCCATCAAACAAACACCTCAATTTCCATTATCATAAGAAAGATTATCTCTACAAATGTTTAACATCTCAAAACAACTCACAAACAAGGACAAAATGTATAAACAACCACCTAAACTTTAATCCGTTTTGAAATTAACCCCAAAACTTTTCTTCTCTTTTTTTTTTTTTTCTTTTTTTTTTTTTTACTTGATGTACACATCTCTGTACTTACTAATCACTTGATTCTAACAAAATCTCAAAAATTGCTAAATGAAGAAGGAGCTGAATCAAACAGTTAGTAAGTAGAGGGGGTGCAGATCAAATGAGAAGTCGATTTCGAAGCGGATTAGGGTTCAGAAAATGCCTACAAATGGAAGAAGAAGAAGAAAGAAGAGGAGGAGGAGGAGGAGGAGGAGGGAAAAGGTGGTACCTTTTTGGTTGATGTGAGGAGGGAATCACAAGAGGAAGCTTTTGAGGTAGGAGGGGTCGCGGCGCGCGCGCTCCTGGAACTTGCGGAACCAGCGGTCGAGGATGTCCATGGGGACGACGAGGCGGCTGCCGTCGACGCCGCAGAAGGACTGCATGTAGTTGAACAGGTTCTCGCCGACGCGCATCGCCACCGCCTCCACCCTCCGCGCCGCCGCAGCCTCCGCCGCAGTCGCCGGAGGTAGGGCCGCCGCGTCCTCGACCGCCACCCCGATCTTGGCGCCGGCGGCGGCGGGGTCGTCGGCGTCGGCGTCGGCGTCGGCGTCGGAGTCTTGGGGCCAGGGGAGGGGGAGGAGGGCGGAGGGGCGGGAAAGGTGGACGGAGCCGCAGAAGGAGAAGGGGCGGCCGGGGGCCTGGGCGTAGACGGCGAGGGCCTTGCCGGGAGGGAGGGCGGCGGCGGCGGAGGGGAGGAGGAAGACGCACACCTCGCGCACGTCGCGGTACGAGGGGGCGAGCGCCCCCACGTCGAGCACCCAGTGCAGGGGCCCGATCTGCGCGAAGGAGGAGGCGTCCATGGGGTAGCTCCGGTCCGGGAACACCACGCCGAACATCATCGCGCCCGAGAATTAGGGTTAGGGTTAAAGCAATTAGGGTTAGGGTTTCATGGAGGAGGAGATCATCGAGGGTTTACAAATTGGGGGAATTGGATTTTTTTTTGCGGGATCGGGGAAGAGATTAGGGGTGGGTGACAGGAGAAAGCGAGGGATGGAAGGTTCTAGAACCATTTCGTAGGTGCTAGAAAATAGACAAATACAGAGAGAGAGAGAGAGAGTGACAGACGAAGCAACGAGGTGTCTCCGGATGGATGACGTGTCAAATGGGCCGTCGGGTTCTTTAACCCTACCCGCTCTGAAACGCAAACCCGAAACCCACAACCCGAAAAAAAGAGGAATACCAAATACATTTCTCTACTTTTAAAGGAGGTGTTTGTTTTGTAGAATTTTTTTTTTTTTATTCTATTTAAAACTTTGTAAAGAACTTGTAGTATAACAATTTTTTTTTTTGAGAGAGAAAAGTACAGTAAAAAATATTTCACTAAAAATTATAATAAAAAAAATAAATTTGATTAGTTGAATACAACGCATCACTCTGTATAATTGTTATATTTTAGACTTATTTTATTAGGTACTGTTTGGTTGCAGGATAAAATGGGAATAGTCCATTTTATCCTGCAAAACCATCCAAACAGTAGATGTAAAGGGGAGTTTAAATTATTCTTCTCTTAACGGGTTATTCTAGGATAACCCGTTAAGAGCTATTCTCCACAACCCATGGAATTGGTTTATCCCATAGATTATCCCAGGGGCATTGGATGGAAAGCTGTCTTCCATTTAATTAATTATACTTTCAATTTTCTATACTTCCATATATTCAATTTAATTAATTATGGTATTAATTTTCTATACTTTCAATTTTGCTACTATAAAATTTTAAATATAAATCATGATCATCACATTATCACTTTAAATTTCACTTAAAAAAAATAAAAGTTCACTTGCTGTTAATAAAAAATTGCTCTTATTAAAACAAATGAAATGTTGTTAATAAAAAGTTCACTTACTGTTAAAAAAATGTCACTATTAAATTTCAGTAAATCAAAAAAAAAACCCAAAATTTGAGTAAAACAAAATATTTCAGCAAAACAAAACACTATTATTAACAAAAATTAAATTGTTATTAGTGAGTATTAAATTAACACAAAATTTAAACCAACCCAACATTTTATTCATGAGTTCACTCATGAAAAAAATGCTAAGGGCAAAATTGGCAATATAGATTAATAACTACCATATATTTTCACTATTCTTACTTATTCTAAGAAATGAACCAAACAAAATTTCAGCTTTTTATAAGAATAACAGCTTTACAAACCAAACACTATTTTCTTTTTATCCCTGACTATCCCGGAATAGCAAGCTATCCCAATAATAAAAAAATTTATCCCCAAACTTACAATTCCCGAACCAAACATAGTCTTAATAAATAATGGAAGATTTACACCTTTTATAAAAATATATTACTACTCAGATAATTTATAAAATATATGCAAATAAAAATTTTAGCAAATAAATAAATTTTTTGAGGAACGAAATTGCAATCTAAGAGATGGATGAATTAAAATTTTAAAATAAAATAATAATTAATTAAACAAAATAATATTTTAAATCAAACAAAATAAGTAAGAAGCATATAGTCGATTTGTTTTGATGTTCGACATTTTGCCTACGTCCCCGCCAACTTTTCAGTATAAGAGAATATTGGATCTTCACTATATAATACTTTTGCAGGTAAGTACCGAGCTTTTATACCAACACTTACTTCTGTTCTCTTTTACACAAAATTGTATCTCATTACAAATTTCACTCAATCTTAAACAAAGAGAGTAGAGCTAAAGAAAATATAACACTTAAGTTTACAGGTTCAGAGACTCAATTGGTTCATTTGAAAAGCTTCTTAGCATCTCTAGTACTCGGGAAATCCAAATCTGAATTTGAAGAATTCAAATGTGAATGTGAATGAGAAAATACAAAAATGAACCTAAGTGGGTTGTATACCGGTGTGCAAATTGCACAGTTTTCGGAGCACTATTTATGCCTTTCAGATCCGAGTCTGATCTTGAAAATCTGAAATCGCTAGTGCGATCGTCTCGTCGAATCGATTGAAAATGATATAAACCGATTTTCGATCCGACGGTCGGATTGTCCAAAAATCAGCGAAGAAGCGGGTGGGACCCGCGACTTAAGTGAATACTACAAGTGAATAGTAACCCCTAATTCGGATTTTCCGCTGGCGAACGTCGGCCGATTCACTGCCTGGTGTCCGAATCTGACGATCCAGGTAGTCAATTTTAATCGCTTCATCATTCTGAGCACAATGGCGCTGACGAAATTTGCATTTGATGACTATAATGCATCGTGATGCGTGTCACACAGTATAAATTTCTATATTTAAATGGATCGAGAATTTATCGGGGCGCCAACTCAAGAAACCAAATACACTACCTGATAGGTTTCGTCGAGATGGACGTCGTGGTGGTATCCTTTTTTCAATTTGACAACCCAGTTGTCTCGAAAAGGGTGAAAAATGTGAAAATTCGCAGTATTTTGCAAGAAGTCCTAATATTTTATGTATCAAATGGAACCAAACTTGTGGAGGAGGGATTTCTCTGCAATTTTGTACTACAGCCAGGGACCCAAACTTAAATACCAAGTAATGGAGGACTTATTTGCATTTTTTGCAAAAGCATATATATAGCAAGCTAGGGTTTCTTCTTTGCAACCCTAGTCGTATTCACCCAGCCTCCACGAGAAACCACGGCTCCTCCTCTTCCTCAGCTACCTCTCCCGAGCAATTGCGTCGCCGGCCGCCACCTCCCCTCGCCGGAAAAGCAAAGAGCATTCTTGATCTCGATTTGTAGGGGAAGGAGAGCACCAAAATTCTAGAACCTGTGCCTCGACCTCTCTGTGGTTGTGTTATTCATCCAGAAGGCAAGCCGAGGTGGGCTGGTGCACCGCCGTGGCCGCGCGCCTCCGGAGTCACCATCTTCTTCTTCCTCGGATCCGACCAACGTGAGATCTCTTCCTCTTTGGTTTTTCTTGCTACCTAGACACCCTGAGCACCTCCATCACCTCTTGGTGAACCTTCCAGCCGAGCCCCGACCCTCAGGGTACGTGCTCCCGGTCGCCGGCGGGGAAGTTGCACCCGCCGAAATGCATGAATGCTCCGCCCAAGCCGTACGCCGCACCCGATGGGTCAAACTCCAAACCAAAATGATAGGAATTTTCTGTAGGGCCTAGAGAACGTGTCCATAAAGTTTTATGGCTTTTGGATCAGTGTGCACTTCGCAGATCTAAGCCCTAGTTTCGGGCTATTGTGTTTTGGCCGGGGTTGCTCCGCCGCCGCCGCCGCCGCTGTTTGCCGCCGGCCACCTGCCTAGATAGCTCCACCAGGTCGAGACAGACCCATAGATGCCCTTGCATGAGACCCATGCTGCTCGGTTGTGGCTTCACCATTATGGGTGCTTGCTCTGGCCGAACTTGCTCCGTCGTCGCCTCTCGCCGCCGGCCATGAGTCCAGCGAGCTTCGTGGAGTCAGGTAGCACCTACAAGTGCTTGTGCATGAGACCCAGAGCCTTTGTATAGAGATCCACCATTAATGCCTTCAAGGTTGTGTTGTGTGCTAAGTTGCACACTAAGTGTTCGGGGAAATACCTGAGAGAGCCCAAATTAATCCGGGCTAGTTGTTTATCATCCAGCAAGTGAGCATTCGACTCCACATGATCCCCTGAGCTTGATGCTCACTTCAATTCCAAGTTTGATTGTGTGGATCAATGTGTGGAGCCAACTAAGCCATTCGAGAGCAAGGGCTTTGGATCCTTTGATCCAGCAAGAACAAAACTGCATTAGAGTGAGCCCTCAAGTTCCTGTGTCATGTTGCGCAAGATGCTCAACCTGCTTTGCTTTTTGCACAAGCAAAAATAAAAGTATAGCAATTAAGGGCTTTGGTGGGTCTAGTTGGTCCCTAGGTTGTTCCACCAACTTAGCGGCTTCGCGACAGTGAGCCTCTAGCTAATTTGAGGTCCCTGAACATGATGCTCACCTTAGATTAGCAAATGGTTGAGTGAAAATTTAAAAAATGCAAGGTGGCTTATGTTACCTAAGTACATGATGGCCGAAGTTTTACTCGGGTTTCGCGCTGCTACCAAATGGTGAGCACGGTGTCCAACAAGTCGAGGGCCACCTGCTGGTGGTGTCGGTTCGTTAAAATAGCACTCCGAAATTAAATGTAAGTGAAAAAGGTGTGAAATTGCATGCTTTTATGCAATTTGGTAAAAACCTAGGGGTCAATTTGTAATTGTAGCCTGGTAGGCTGATGTAGGGAGTGTGCATGTGGTCTCTAAACCCTTCATTAGAGATCCAACGGCTTTCGTTGAGCGGGAATTGGATCCCGAACCGTAAATCTGCAAAATCGTCGATTTAACGACGATTCGGCGTTAATCACTCAATTCGAGAAATTGCGGTGATTAATTAGTGATTCCAGATGTCCTTGGCTGTTTCCGGTGCTGTTTTGGAGAGCCCGATGATTTTAGTTCTTAGTTTGCAACCTTCGGAGCCAAAATTGGCTTCCCAAAAGTGTTTGAGTGGTTATGGCACCGCGGGTGCTTAGTGTTACCCAGAATCAGTGGTTAGTGCCCGAATGTCTTGAATTTAACGTCCCTGGGCAGCATGTGAAGTTTCATGAGTTTTGGTTACGGTTTAGCACAGATTGGGTCATAGTGGATTTATCGGCGGATTTTCGAAAATTCCGGAAAATCCCGAGACTTCAGCGAAGTTCCCCGTTTAGCTTGTCTGCACTCAGTGAGTCAGTGGGTTGAGTATGAGTGAGTCTTTTCTGACCTGTGATTATGATTCAGGTCCCAGCAGTCAGCCGCCAGCTTGTGAGCCATCCTGCGGTCACCGCGACCGTCTGCCTTGATGTGGGTTTATCTTCGGCCCGGGCGTTATCAGGTTGGCCCTATGGGGTGCCGTAGTAGGTCAGACCCCTGTTTTTGGTGTAGCCTTGATCTTATGGTTGAGCCTTTCTATTTGCTTTCATTCCAGCATTCAGTCATTATAGCTATGTTTGCCTTGATCTTACAGTTGAGCTCTCTTTATGCTTTCATTCTCAGCACTTAGTATGTATAGTGATATACATCTGGACATATGCCATGCCTGATTGGACATTAGCTAGAGTGGTTATCAGTTCACTTTATATCAGCATTTTCTATTCTTCTCCTGCATGTTAGAATAGAAGTTCAGCTTCTGCTATACAGCTCAGTCTCTGATATGATTTCAGGTTCAGCATTTAGTATATACATATATATATATATATATATATATATATATATATACAGCTTGACATATACCATGTTTGTTTGGTTATCAGCCTAGTTATATCAGCATTTCCTGTTCTATGATGCATGATAGAATAGGAGTACAGTTTTGCTATTCAGTTTCAGTTACAGCTTAGATATTTAGCTCCTGTTGTTCAGATTCGTTTATACAGCATCCGTGATTATTACTGTCACGCCCCGGGTGCAAATCAGGACCCGGGCCCGTCTACAGATCCGCCGTGCACATGGGATTTCCCACGTACACGAAGCGCTGGTAACCTGCTCAAATATTAAATGTACAATAAAAGAGCATAATACAGAGCTGAAATAGAAGAACCACATAGTATCTCAGACTGGAACTACAAATACAACTGTAATATGTACAATAATCTCCCAGCTCACTCAAAATAATACAACCCGCTGGCGGAAGCCAGACCCAAAATAAAAGGAGAATCTCACAGTCTGAGTGGGGGGGGTACAACGTCTATCTACAGCTCTCAGTCTCCCAGGAGATCTATCTATTCAGCGATCCCCTTACCTCGATCAGCTGCCGATGGCCTAGCAGCTCCTGCAGATGACTCTGCAAAATAAAGGAGAAGAAAGAAACAGAAAACAACAATGGGGGTGAGAACTACCAGATAAACCAGCAGCCTCCCCTAGTGGGTAAAAACCTCAACTCTGACGCACCCACTAGGACTACTAGAGGCAAAAGAAAAGGGGAAGTGGTAAGATACATAAGATGCTGAAACAGGAAAACTACCACTATTATGATGTCAAAACTGTATGCATGCATCAGAAATAATATCTGTCCAAATAAACCCAATCTAGTCACCAGAAACAACTGGTACTGCCTGCTCAGCGGAATCTGCACACACGGCTCGAAACCGCGGGATCGGCTCACACGGCTCGCATCCCAACATAAGTATCAGACCGGCACACACGGCTGGGTCCGAGAAAGCACACCTCCGGAGTGGCACTCGAGGGGAGCGACCCACACGAGTAAAATATCTCTGTCATCAGTATCACAAGTATCTCTGTAGCACATGTCTCAATATAGCAGGACTGGATCATAACCATGATCAAAGTGGGAAACTCCATCCACTATAGAAACCCAATCCCCAACTGATGCAATAAATAAACCAAACTCAACCCCAATCTGATGCAAGGATAAGCATCTGGTCAACCGCCTACTGTCCGCGGTCACCGCAATACCCCACAAGTCCACAATCTAGCACAACCTTGGCTACACTATCCCAATCCCCTGCTCACACCTGAGCAACAACATATGAATGCAAAGGACAACAATGAAACATGTTCAAATCCCAATATGATAGTGTAGCAATAAATAGTGGCCTTACCTGATGTCCGGGCATGCATGCAACTGTCTTTATTTTTAAAAGTTGTAAAATAGTGTCAAAGGTTTAAAACAATTGATTTACTGAATAAAAGTCATTTGCATGCGAGATCATAGCCTTTGTCTCAATCACAGTGTCCCAATATAAGTCATCATATCATTTGTGGGGTTATATTAATTTTTAGGGGAGTTTGTCCCAGCGGTCCTTGTCATTTGTCATATTAATTTGTCCCAATGGTTCTCATTAATTGTCCTGTTAGTTGTCCTGTTAGTAGTCCTGTTAGTAGTCCTGTTAGTAGTCCCAATAATTCTCATTAATTGTCATATTTTAGGGGATTTCCAGTAATCCCAGTGAGCTTGTCAAAAATGAGGTAAGCAACAACCGCCCACCTTGAACAGCTCAAACAACACCCCAGGTAGTCTCCTGGTTGTCCACAGTCCTCAAATCCTGCAAATCAACGCTCCCGGTATAAATACAAATCTCAAAAAGCACAATATTTGCTGTTTTTCAGACAGCACGGGAAAAGAGGAATTTTTCACCTCTAAAATGAGCTCCTAAAATCCCAGAAAAATCACGGTTGCGTTCCTCGCGAAGAGTAGATCAAAATCGACTCTTAAAACGCCTCGATCTGACGCTCCTACGTCAAGATAAAAATCGGAGAAGTCGGTGCTGTCCAAAAACCATCACAGTAAAAAGGGGGGTCAAAGAGGACCTGAAAACTGTGCCAAAAGTACGAAACGGAGCAAAATAATCAATACGGAAATCGAAGCCCTACCTCTTACGGTCGCGCTGCCGCAAAAATCGTCCAAAAATTCCACCCGGTTAGCCCGCAGTGAATTTTCGACGGAACTGCGACGGGAAATGGGCCGAAAAAGAAAACCGTCGCAGTGCGCCTCGTCGCAGTGCGCCGCGTCGCAGATATCTCACTATCTGTAACTCCTAAATTCCTGAGATTGTAGAGAGAGAAAGAGGAGAGAGAGAGGAAAAACTTTCGTATTGGGCACTTTTTCTGATTCTCTCTCTTCGGCTCGGAAACCAAGGTGAAAGAGAGGGGGGTGGGGTTCCCTCTTATAATGGGCCAAAGGGAATATTCCCTCACGGGATCAGATCCGAACAGGAAACACCGAAACTGGCCATCCAGGAAGCGCCACGTGTCCACAGAACAGGAAACAGCCTGTGCAGGGCCAATCAGATTTCGCCACGTGGCCACGTGGTCCATGTGCTCGGTCCGCGCTCCGGGTCTTCCGGAAATTTGTCGGCCTATAGGATGCTGCCACGTGTCGACCATCCAGAAGCTTCTAGAAGCCGGCCAGCCAATCAGGAGCTGCCACGTGGCAAGGGAAGATTTCGGTGCACCCGGTGCACGCCTGGCCCATGGACCGCGCACCGAGCCCCCTGCCCGCGCCTGCCCGCGCCTGCCCGCGCTGCGCTCCTCCGCGCTGCGCCGCCGTGCGCCGCCGCCTGCCGGTCGCCGCCGGCCGCCGGAACAGTAATTCCGGCGGCCGGAACAGTAATTCCGGCATGAACAGTAAAATGTGCCGAAAAATAAAGTGAATATACCATTTTGACCGTTTTCGCGCGCTGAGTCCAAATCCGCCGTCCGTTTCGCCAAATTCTCATCCGAAATTTTGCAAAAAGCTCCCGAAAATCCCATTTGCTCCGATTTTCGTGCCAAGTCTATTTTAAATATCCAATTTCGATTCTACAGGCTTCGTTGCACTGTACAAGCTTCCTACAGTCACTATTTAAGGTTGCGCAGTTCTGCGGGAGTCCGGATCATCACATCCTCCCCCACTAAAAAGAGTTTCGTCCTCGAAACGATACTCAACAACAATCCTCAGTCCGATGTCTCGAATAAGTAGGGGTGAGCATCTCTCATCTCCGACTCGAGCTCCCATGTAGCCTCGCGCTCGTCATGATTGCTCCATTGGATCTTCACATAGGGAATGGCCCGATTGCGCAATTCTCTCACCTCTCGATCCAGAATTCGCAGTGGGCGCTCCTCATACCTCAAATCCTCGCTGATCTCAAGCGGTGTGAAGTCGATGACGTGCGATGGGTCGAAGACATACTTCCTCAAAGTAGAGACATGAAATACATCATGGACACCAGCAAGCCTCGGAGGAAGTGCAAGTCGGTAGGCAACTGGCCCGATACGCTCCAATACCTCAAAGGGTCCAATGTATCGGGGGCTAAGCTTCCCACGAATGCCGAATCTCCTGATTCCTTTGGACGGCGAGACTTTCAGGAATACATGATCACCAACCTGAAACTCTAAGTCTCGTCGCCGAACATCGGCATAACTCCTTTGTCGGCTCTGGGCGGTCTGAAGATGCTGTCGGATTACTCGGACCTTCTCTTCTGCCTCTATCAAGACATCTGGTCCCAAGGTCCGCCTCTCGCCCACGTCACTCCAATAAAGCGGTGATCGACACTTGCGTCCATACAATGCTTCAAACGGAGCCATCTGAATGCTCGCTTGAAAGCTATTGTTGTACGCGAACTCAGCTAAAGATAAGTGTCGAATCCACCCTCCGCCGAAATCCAGGACGCAAGCCCTCAACATGTCCTCCAGGATTTGTATCGTCCGCTCAGATTGCCCATCCGTCTGCGGATGGAAAGCCGTACTGAACCTGAGTTCAGTCCCCAAGGCTGTTTGCAAACTTTTCCAGAAATGCGAAACAAATCTCGGGTCTCTGTCTGATACAATGGAGGCGGGTACTCCATGTAATCTCACTATCTCATCCAGATATAACTGGGCTAGTCGCTCAAGTGACCACGTAGTCTGCATGGGCAGAAAGTGCGCCGACTTGGTAAGTCGATCCACGACTACCCAGATAGCGTCTGCTCCTCCTTGTACCCTAGGAAGTCCGACCACGAAATCCATCGTAATGTGGTCCCATTTCCACTGGGGAATTGGGAGACTCTGTAACTTGCCAGCTGGCACTCGATGCTCAGCTTTCACCTGCTGACAAGTTAAACACTGAGCCACAAATCTCCCAACATCCCTTTTCATGCCTTTCCACCAGAAATGTGCCTTGAGGTCCTTATACATCTTAGTCCCACCAGGATGTAGGGTATAAGGTGTATAATGGGCCTCTCGCAAAATCTGCTCTCGGATCTCCGCATCCGCTGGCACACATGCTCGGTTCCTGTACCTTAGTACTCCCGAGGCATCTACCGTAAAGTCCCCAGACTGGTCACTCGGAATTTGATCTCTAATCCTGGTCAAGTGGGGGTCCTCACTCTGTTTTTCCTTGATCCGGTCTAGCAGAGTGGGCTGCACGACTAAAGATGTCAGTCTAGCAGAGACCCCAGGGGACACAACCTCTATCTCGAGCCGTCTCATCTCTTCTAATAGCGGTGCCTGGTCTGTGATTAACATAGACAAACTTTGCACCGCTCTCCTACTCAAGGCGTCAGCGACCACATTAGCTTTGCCTGGGTGGTAGAGAATATCTACATCATAATCCTTTAATAGCTCTAACCACCTACGCTGCCTTAAATTTAGCTCCTTTTGCGTGAACAGGTATTTTAGGCTCTTGTGGTCGGTGTAGATTTCACAGTGTTCCCATATAGGTAATGACGCCAAAGTTTTAGTGCAAACACTACAGCAGCAAGCTCCAAGTCATGGGTAGGGTAATTCTTCTCGTAATCTTTGAGTTGCCTTGATGCATAAGCAATTACCCTCCCTTCTTGCATCAACACACAACCAAGTCCACTGTGTGATGCGTCGCTGTAGATCACATATCCTTTCCCCATAACAGGGAGGGAAAGGATAGGAGCGGTCATCAATCTATTCTTTAGCTCCTCAAAACTCCTCTGACAATCCTCACTCCAGATAAACTTCACTCCTTTACGCGTCAAGCGAGTGAGGGGTGTGGAGAGCTTCGCAAAGCCTTCCACAAACCGACGATAATACCCAGCTAAACCCATAAAACTACGCACCTCGAAACGGTCGTCGGTCGGGGCCAATCTCGGACTGCCTCAATTTTCGCCGGGTCTACCGCCACACCTGCGGCGGAAATCACATGGCCCAAGAAAACTACCTCCCGAAGCCAAAACTCGCATTTTGCCAGTTTGGCAAACAACTTCTTCTCTCGCAGAAGTTGCAGCACGATCCTTAAGTGCTCCTCATGCTCCGCATCACTTCGGGAGTAGACCAGGATATCATCAATGAAAACTACCACGAATCGGTCTAAGTATGGTTTGAAGATCCGGTTCATTAAATCCATGAATGCGGCAGGGGCATTAGTTAGCCCAAAAGGCATAACTGTAAATTCATAATGCCCGTACCGTGATCTAAATGCCGTTTTCGGAATATCCTCGGCCTTCACCTTCAACTGGTGGTAACCGGATTGCAGATCTATCTTAGAGAAGACACAAGACCCTTGCAGCTGATCAAAAAGATCATCGATGCGCGGCAAAGGGTACTTGTTCTTGATGGTCACTTTGTTTAATTCCCTATAATCCACACAAAGTCGAAGTGACCCATCTTTCTTCTTCACGAATAGCACCGGCGCTCCCCAAGGCGATACACTCGGCCTAATAAAGCCCTTATCCATTAAATCTTGGAGTTGCGCCTTAAGCTCTCGTAACTCAGCCGGTGCCATCCGGTAAGGAGCCTTTGAGATTGGCGCAGTTCCTGGAACTACGTCAATCACAAACTCAATCTCCCTATCTGGCGGCATGCTAGTCAGCTCAGGTGGAAAAACATCCGGAAACTCGCGGGCAATTGGGATATCCTTGAGTTCCGGTGCCGCCGTAGGCCCCTCAACAACACTAGCCAAAAAGGCTACACACCCTCGACGGATCATCTGCCTCGCTCGGGAAGTCGAAATCATAGAGGCAAAGAAAGCACTCTGACATCCCCGGTATACCAACATCTCCTGGCCTGGCTCTCTAAAAGTGACGGTTCTTGCGGCACAATCAATAGTCGCAAAGTACCGAGCCAGCCAGTCCATTCCGAGGATCACATCGAAGTCCTTCAGCTGTCTCAAGACCAACAGGTCAGCTGGCATAATCCAGGACTCGATTTGCATCGGGCAGGACCAACAACACTCTTCCACGTGCAAGGTGTGATCGGGAATCTGAACCTCTAGTGCACGTGGCAAAAGTCCTACCTCTAACCCATGTAATGATGCAAATGATTTACTAATAAAAGAATGTGATGCTCCAGTATCAAATAAAGTACGAGTCCTAATGCCAGAAAGTAAGGTGATACCTGCCACCACATGATCTGCTGCCGAAGCGTCCTCTACTTGCGCAGCATACACTCGCCCACTCTGAGCTGGAGGGCGATAATCCGTGGGATGGGAAGAAGATGGTCTGCTTGCTGGAGCATAGGGGCGCTGAGCCGTCGACCGCTGCTGCGATGAAGATGGAGCAGATGCTGAAGCAGGGGTGGTGGGGGCCGAAAAGGGGCACGAAGCTTGAATGTGCCCGGGCTGTCCACATCTATAGCAGCGACCCCACCGTTGGTCGCAGGTGTTGGAAAAATGCTGACCTCCGCAGAAGATACAATTGCCGGGGGCCCGTGGCTGTCGTGATTGCTGTTGAGACTGCCGCTGTCGCTGAGGCTGCCGCTGCGACCCACGCTGCGACGACTGTGATCTTTGGTGCTGCTGCCGCTGCTGGGACTTCTGGGATCCACCAGGCCCTCGTCGCTCGGACCGTCCTTGGCCGGGGATCTGTGGCTGCGGCGGTCGTGGCGGCCTCCACGAACTAGATTGTCCCCCCAACCTCCGGTGCTGGTCGCTTCGCCCCCGGGATCACAACGGGAGCTGGAGCTACCTCCCCCATTACTACCTCCCCGCACTCAACGTAGAGTGCCTGCTCCATCGAGGCCTCCAAGGTCTGCAACCTACGCGAGCGAACCAATTGAAAAAGGTCCCGGCGCAATCCTCGCTCGAACATGTAGATCCGGTGCGCCTCGTCCCTGGCCACGTTCGGTACACATGCCAACAATTGATTGAAATTGGCAATGTACTCGTGTACGGGCCGATCTCCTTGTCGGAGGTTTCTCAACTGTTCCTCCAACCTCTGCCGGACGCTTTCCGGGAAGAAAGCCCCAAGAAGGAGATTGCGAAATTCCGCCCAGGTCAGGAGCTGAGCCCCAGGCGGACCAGCCGGTCGAACACGCCGCCACCAAGCTTCGGCGTTGTGTTCCAAAAAGTTCGTTGCCAAAATTACCTGATATCGATCCTCGATAAACAACGTCTCAAAACGTCGCTCCATCGCCGTGATCCACGACTCTGCCTCCCACGGCTCAGTACTTTGCCCCGAAAAATGGGGTGGGTCAAACTGGCGGAACCTCATCAACAGGTCCACCACTCCCCGCTGCTCTGCCGGGGTCAGAGATCCTGTCAGCCCAGTCGGCTGTCCACCAGTACCCCGAGCAATAGGGGATGCCGGGGTCACCGGTACAACTGGAGGATTCACAGCAGGGGAAGAAGGTACGGGAGAATTCTCTGAAGGTGCTACAACAGGCTGAGCCCTCTGCTCTAACATTTGCGTCAGCCGACCCATAGCCTCCTCCTGACGCCGAACAGCCTCTGACATCTGGGCCATCTGGGCCTGCAGCTCTTGCACCTCACTCTGCTGGCCCTGCCCGGACTCCTCCTGATCAGGTTCAGGGGAATCAGGCTGAGAACGCGTCAACATCCTACGTCGCGGAGGCATCCTACCACAAGAAACCACACTCAGTATCGGACCCCACACGACCCAATTTAGCGAAAGTCAAAGACATTCCCCTATTCCTGTGACTTTATGTTGTCTGCAGCCAACATAACTGTCCACCAGAAATAGGCTATGTCGATCCCTCTTCTCTCACTGGAAGAGTCAAACAAAATAAATCGACGACTTTCGCAAATTGCCACGTCTCTCATGCCCTATTATCCTAGGGTCTGCCAAAAGCCTAGGGTTTCCTAAGTCCCAACTGAACTATCCCTAAGCTCTGATACCAACTTAATCTGTCACGCCCCGGGTGCAAATCAGGACCCGGGCCCGTCTACAGATCCGCCGTGCACATGGGATTTCCCACGTACACGAAGCGCTGGTAACCTGCTCAAATATTAAATGTACAATAAAAGAGCATAATACAGAGCTGAAATAGAAGAACCACATAGTATCTCAGACTGGAACTACAAATACAACTGTAATATGTACAATAATCTCCCAGCTCACTAAAATGATACACCCGCTGGCGGAAGCCAGACCCAAAATAAAAGGAGAATCTCACAGTCTGAGTGGGGGGTACAACGTCTATCTACAGCTCTCAGTCTCCCAGGAGATCCATCTATTCAGCGATCCCCTTACCTCGATCAGCTGCCGATGGCCTAGCAGCTCCTGCAGATGACTCTGCAAAATAAAGGAGAAGAAAGAAACAGAAAACAACAATGGGGGTGAGAACTACCAGATAAACCAGCAGCCTCCCCTAGTGGGTAAAAACCTCAACTCTGACGCACCCACTAGGACCACTAGAGGCAAAAGGAAAAGGGGAAGTGGTAAGATACATAAGATGCTGAAACAGGTAAACTATCACTATTATGCTGTCAAAACCGTATGCATGCATCAGAAATAGTATCTGACCAAATAAACCCAATCTAGTCACCAGAAACAACTGGTACTGCCTGCTCAGCGGAATCTGCACACACGGCTCGAAACCGCCGGGATCGGCTCACACGGCTCGCATCCCAACATAAGTATCAGACCGGCACACACGGCTGGGTCCGAGAAAGCACACCTCCGGAGTGGCACTCGAGGGGAGCGACCCACACGAGTAAAATATCTCTGTCATCAGTATCACAAGTATCTCTGTAGCACATGTCTCAATATAGCAGGACTGGATCATAACCATGATCAAAGTGGGAAACTCCATCCACTATAGAAACCCAATCCCCAACTGATGCAATAAATAAACCAAACTCAACCCCAATCTGATGCAAGGATAAACATCTGGTCAACCGCCTACTGTCCGCGGTCACCGCAATACCCCACAAGTCCACAATCTAGCACAACCTTGGCTACACTATCCCAAACCCCTGCTCACACCTGAGCAACAACATATGAATGCAAAGGACAACAATGAAACATGTTCAAATCCCAATATGATAGTGTAGCAATAAATAGTGGCCTTACCTGATGTCCGGGCATGCATGCAACTGTCTTTATTTTTAAAAGTTGTAAAATAGTGTCAAAGGTTTAAAACAATTGATTTACTGAATAAAAGTCATTTGCATGCGAGATCATAGCCTTTGTCTCAATCACAGTGTCCCAATATAAGTCATCATATCATTTGTGGGGTTATATTAATTTTTAGGGGAGTTTGTCCCAGCGGTCCTTGTCATTTGTCATATTAATTTGTCCCAATGGTTCTCATTAATTGTCCTGTTAGTTGTCCTGTTAGTAGTCCTGTTAGTAGTCCTGTTAAGTCCCAATAATTCTCATTAATTGTCATATTTTAGGGGATTTCTAGTAATCCCAGTGAGCTTGTCAAAAATGAGGTAAGCAACAACCGCCCACCTGAACAGCTCAAAAACACCCCAGGTAGTCTCCTGGTTGTCCACAGTCCTCAAATCCTGCAAATCAACGCTCCCGGTATAAAAACACAAATCTCAAAAAACAATATTTGCTGTTTTTCAGACAGCACGGGAAAAGAGGAATTTTCCACCTCTAAAATGAGCTCCTAAAATCCCAGAAAAATCACGGTTGCGTTCCTCGCGAAGAGTAGATCAAAATCGACTCCTAAAACGCCTCGATCTGACGCTCCTACGTCAAGATAAAAATCGGAGAAGTCGGTGCTGTCCAAAAAACATCACAGTAAAAAGGGGGGTCAAAGAGGACCGAAAACTGTGCCAAAAGTACGAAACGGAGCAAAATAATCAATACGGAAATCGAAGCCCTACCTCTTACGGTCGCGCTGCTGCAAAAAATCGTCCAAAATTCCACCCGGTTAGCCCGCAGTGAATTTTCGACGGAACTGCGACGGGAAATGGGCCGAAAAGAAAAAAAAAACCGTCGCAGTGCGCCGCGTCGCAGATATCTCACTATCTGTAACTCCTAAATTCCTGAGATTGTAGAGAGAGAAAGGAAGAGAGAGGAAAAA
>CM054944.1:1690771-1733271 GCA_029168755.2 Tillandsia fasciculata
GTCCCCGGCGGGGAAGTTGCACCCGCCGAAATGCAGGAATGCTCCGCCCAAGCCGTACGCCGCACCCGATGGCTCAACTCCAAACCAAAACATAGGAATGTTCTATAGGGCCTAGAAACGTGTCCATAAAGTTTTATGGCTTTTGGATCGTGTGCACTTCGCAGATCCAGCCCTAGTTTCGGGCTATGTGTTTGGCCGGGGGTTGCTCTGCCGCCGCCGCCCGCCGCTGTTTGCCACCGGCCACCTGCCTAGATAGCTGCCACCAGGTCGAGACAGACCCATAGATGCCTTGCATAAGACCCATGCGCTGCTCGGTTGTGGCTTCACCATTATGGTGCTTGCTCTGGCCGAACTTGCTCCGCGTTGTCGCCTCTCGCCGCCGGCCATGAGTCCAGCGAGCTTCGTGGAGTCAGGTAGCACATACAGTGCTTGTGCCATGAGACACCCGCCTTT
Source organism: Tillandsia fasciculata (assembly GCA_029168755.2). Classification (NCBI taxonomy): domain Eukaryota; kingdom Viridiplantae; phylum Streptophyta; class Magnoliopsida; order Poales; family Bromeliaceae; genus Tillandsia; species Tillandsia fasciculata. Next base: position 1,691,225 of record CM054944.1, read on the forward strand.
TTAGAGATCCCCATTAATGCCTTCAAGGTTGTGTTGTGTGCTAAGTTGCCACTAAGTGTTCGGGGAAATGCCTGAGAGAGCCAAAATTGATCCGGGCTAGTTGTTTGATCATCCAGCAAATGAGATTCGACTCCACATGATCCCCTGAGCTTGATGCTCACTTCAATTCCAAGTTTGACTTGTGTGATCAATGTGTGGAGCCACTAAGCCCATTCGAGAGCAAGGGCTTTGGATCCTTTGATCCAGCAAGAACAAAACTGCATTTAAGTGAGCCCTCAAGTTCCTGTGTCATGTTGAGCAAGATGCTCAACTGCTGTTGCGTTTTGCACAAGCAAAATAAAAGTATAGCAATTAAGGGCTTTGGTGTGGGTCTAGTTGGTCCCTAATTGTTCCACCAACTTAGCGGCTTCGCGACAGTGAGCCTCTAGCTAATTTGAGGTCCCTGAACATGATGCTCACCTAGATTAGCAAATGGTTGAGTGAAAATTTAAAATGCAAGGTGGCTTATGTTACCTAAGTACATGATGGCCCGATGTTGTCCTCGGGTTTCGCGCTGCTACCAAATGGTGAGCACGGTGTCCAGCAAGTCGAGGGCCACCTGCTGGTGGTGTCGATTCGTTAAAATAGCACTCCGAAATTAAATGCAAGTGAAAAATGCGTGAAATTGCATGCTTTTATGCAATTTGGTAAAACCCTAGGGGTCAATTTGTAATTGTATCCTGGTAGCTGATGTAGTAGTGTATATTTGGTCTCTAAACCCTTCGTTAGAGATCCAACGGCTTTCCGTTGACGGGAATTGGATCCCGAACCGTAACTCGGCAAAATCGTCGATTTAACGACGATTCGACGTTAATCACTCAATTCGAGAAATTGCGGTGATTAATTAGTGATTCCAGATGTCCTTGGCTGTTCTCGATGCTATTCCGGAGAGCCCGGTGATTTTAGTTCTTAGTTTGCAACCTTCGGAGCCAAAATGGGCTTCTCGAAAAGTGTTTTCAGTGGTTATGGCACGCGCTGTGCTCAGTGTTACCCAGAATCAGTGGTTAGTGGCCCGAACGTCTTGAATTAATGTCCCTGGGCAGTATGTGAAGTTTCAGAGTTTTGGTTACGGTTAGCACAATTGGGTCATAGTGGATCTATCGGCGGATTTTCGGAAATTCCGGAAGATCCCGAGACTTCAGCGAAGTTCCCCGTTTAGCTTGTCTGCCTCAGTGAGTCATGGGTTTTGAGTATGAGTGAGTCTTTTCTGACCTGTGATTATGATTCAGGTCCCCAGCATCCGCCATCTTGTGAGCCATCCTGCGGTCACAGCGACGTCTGCCTTGAGGTGGGTTTTATCTTCGGTCCGGGCGTTATCAGGTTAGCCCTATGGGGTGCCGTGGTAGGTCAGACCTCTGTTTTTTGTGTAGCCTTGATCCTATGTTGAGCCTTTCTATTTGCTTTCATCTAGCATTCAGTCATTACAGCTATGTTTGCCTTGATCTTACAGTTGAGCTCTCTATATGCTTCATTCTCAGCACTTAGTATGTATATGATATACATCTGGACATATGCCATGCCTGATGGACATAGGTAGTAGTGGTTTCAGTCACTTTATATCAGGCATTTTTTCTATTCTTCTCCTGCATGTTAGAATAGGAGTTCAGCTTCTGCTATACAGCTCAGATTTCAGCTCAGTCTCTGATATGATTTCAGGTTCAGATTTAGTATATATAGATATATATATATATTATATATATATATATATATATATATATATATTATATATAGATATATATATATATATATATATATACAGCTTGACATATACCTGTTTTTTTGGTTATCAGCCTAGTTATATCAGCATTTTCTGTTCTATGATGCATGATAGAATAGGAGTTACAGTTTTTACTATTCAGTTTCAGTTACAGCTCAGATATTCAGCTTCCTGTTGTTCAGATTCGTTTATACGCATCCGTGATTATTACATCTTCAGCATCCCGATAGGGATTTCTCGGCTTATTGCCGTGTGTGTGGTCTTTAGACCATGAGCTTGAGCATCAGCATTATGATCGCCACAGAGCCAGCTGTTCTTTCACGTACACTAGCGGGCTGATCCCCCGCAGTGGTGTACTTTACCGGTAAAGTGGTCAGCAGTGGCGACCCGTGAGCCCAGAGGGTTATGACAGTAGATTGGTGTACATGTGGTATTTAGCCTGAGGTCCCAGTGACCAATAGTGGCATTGATTGGGTACTTATTGTTATTCAGCACTTCCAGTTTACAGCTTTGTTTATAGTATGATCAGTCCTGCTTGTCAGATTTATCAGTTATAGCATGATCATTTCCTGCTTGTCAGATTTATCAGTTATAGCATGATTAGTTCCTGCTTGTCAGATTTATCAGTTATAGCATGATCAGTTCCTGCCTATCAGATTATCAGTTATAGCATGATTAACTTTTTATATGAGTACCCTGTTTCCACTTCAACATGCTTAGATTTTATATCTGCATCTTACCTTTCAGCTTTCAGTATATCCTGCTTTTGCTATCCGCTTATCATTGTATCTGGTAGGTACGACTTGCTATTTCTCGGCCCGTCGTGCCCACTGGGATACATGTAGAGTGTATCTTACACTCCCTGGGTGATCATTTTTCAGGTCAGTCGGTGTTGGGAGATTGGGACGATCCAGGGAGCTGTTGCGCTAGAGTTGTCCCCTGCTATTGGCCGCGGTGGGCCAGTGCTAGTATTTACAGTTACAGTATCATGATCGTAGTTGTCTCTGTATTTTTGAGTTGGAGTATTTGTGGATTACGTCATGAGTAGTTGTGGATGTATTAGTTGTAGAGCTTTATGTTTTTGGATTTAGCTGTTGATTATATTGCTCTCTAATTGTATCACTGCACTTGCCTAGCCGAGCATGTATAGGGGAGACTCTGTCCGTGTGGACAGAGGATTTCCTATGCATGTGGCGGTCTGCTCACGTCCTTATTTTAAAGTTTGAACTCTGATAAAAAAAAAAAAAAAAAAAAAACTACCGCTGTTTTGAAACTCGGGGCGTGACAGATTATTTGGTATTAGAGCTAATAACCAGCCGGAAGTGTGCGGCGAGTCTCGGCTGAGCCTAGGTCTAGATGACAGGGCTAGCGAGACGAGTCTCACACCACCTGGTGATCTTGGGCTGCTGTGTGTGTGTTTGGGCCGACGAGGATGTCAGGCCTAAACGGGGAGAGTCTGTGACGCCCCCAATAGTCCAACATTGGATGTGGATGGAATTGTGATTGGGTTTATATGAGACATGGACACTAGTAATAATAACTGGGCTTAAGCATTTTGGGCTTTGGTTTGGTCCCAACAAGTTATTATTGCTAGTGGGCCGGGTCGTTACAGATGGTACAGCTTGGAAAAGATAAGTTAGATCTAGTACGACATATGTATAATAAGGATTTTGAAGCTCGACAATCTATTTCGAGCATCGAGGATTGTGTGACCCGAATCTATTCTCTGCCAGGGCTTACAAGTGAACAGGTTTTGGCTGCCGGTGACGCTTTAAAAGATGACAAAAATCGGCAACTTTTTATGACAATGAATGACGATCTTGTATTAAAGTGGGTTGAACGGCAGATTGCTAAAGAAAATCTGATGTTTAGGCAATTTTTTCCTGGCTTGTAGTGGAGTAATCCAATGTGGACATTTCTATAGTTCAGTGTTGTCCTTTCTTTCGTATGTTGATTTAGTAACAGGTAAGATTAGTCTATGTGTAATTTCATTAGGTTAAAAACTTTGTAATATGTAGTCTCGCAAGTTTGAGTAGCTAGAAACTGACTTTGTAATATTTAGTCTCGCACATTGACTAGCTAAAAACCTGGCTGTGTAATATTTAGTATCACATTTTGATTGGCTTAAACTAGACATTACTTGAATGTTTGCCGTACATATCGATACAAATTATATCATGTCTAGTTACTATGCTAATTGCTACAATTTCGTTGCAGATTGAATGGATGCTTCAATTTATCAAACTGTATTTTCTTCGATTCTTGTTGCAAAGTTGTTGACTATATTAGATGATGATGATGACTATTGGGTGCAAGTCATAATCATGCTCATTGCCGAAGGATACATAAATGCAACTATTTAATTTGCAGACAACCATGTAGTGGAGTCAAATAATGTGGACATTTATATATTTCAGTGTAGTCATTTCTTCTGTAATTTGTTATAGTAACCGGCCAGATGAATGTTTGAGCTACATTTAAATAAATATTATATTATGTCTGCTTACTATCAAACTTGGCTAAATGGCTTCAATTTCGTTGCAGCTTTAATGGATGATTCAATTTATTGAAGTGTATTTTCTCCGGCTTTTCGTGCCAATTTGTTCACTATAGTAGATGATGATGATGACTATTAAGTGCAAGTCATAATCATGCTAATTGACGAAGGATACATAAATGCAAGAAGTACAATAAGCAGACAACCATGTCGTACCCGTTCATTTACTGGGCATCAGTTTATTTGTGATATCCTGAATGGTCATCCAGATCGGGGGTACAATCATTTTAGAATGACGACAACTGCATTTATTGCTCTCCGCGATGAACTTGTCGGAAAGGGCCTTTTAAGTAGCACACGGAATATGATTGCTGACGAACAGTTGGCAATTTTCCTATTTTGTATAGGACACGGTGTGGCAAATGGGGTGATCGCTGAAACTTTCCAACATTCGGGGAAAACAATTAGTCGTTATTTTAATAATGTACTACGAGACATTATTCAATTAAAAGATGAATATTTAACTTTGCCGCCAAGTATTTGTGGAGTGCATCCAAGAATTAGTGAAAATCCGAATTTCCATCCGTTCAAGGTAAGGGACAATAACTTTCCAAAAGTTAATTTGTACTTTATCAATCCTCAAATTGCAATGTACTATTTTGTGACATTTACATATGTAGAATGCAATTGGAGCGGTGGATGGTACGCATATTCCGGTGATTGTAGAAAGGCACAAACAACCACAATTTCGGTGTCGCAAAGAATTTACATCGCAAAATATGATGGCTGTTGTTTTCTTTGATCATATATATTTTTTTTTGTATGCACCGGTTGGGAAGGATTAGCCGCTGATATGCGGGTACTCAGATGGGCATGTGAAATTGGAGGATTTACAGTTCCCGAAGGTATCATTTAAAGAGAAATATTTATTTATTTTTCTTCATTATTATTGGTTTAATTTATTTTTCAAAAGTTCTATATACTTCTGTTATATGTACAGGAAAATATTATCTGGTCGATTCCGGATACGCGAATACCGATAGATTTCTGGCGCCGTACAGAGGCGAGCGTTACCATCTGACTTAATTTGATAGTAACACACGTGGTCGTATACATCGTTCTCCGCGGGACTTGTATAATCATCGGCATGCCCAATTAAGAAATGGGGTAGAGAAAACATTTGGAATATTAAAGAAGCGATTCAAGATATTAAATATTGCTACACCGTTTTCTTATAGAGTGCAGTGTCTAATTGCTATGGCATGTTGTGTGATCCACAATTTTATTCGACGACAACAAGGAAATGATAGATATTTCAACGAAGCGCTAGACCCAGAGCCTCCAGAGGATAAAGCGGAAGTGGCAACTACATTTTCTGGTACATCAGAGTCACGGCGGGGAGACGACATTCACACACGTATTATCGATGAGTTGTGGAATAATAGAAGTTAGATAAATCATTGAAAATGACTATAAGTTTGTAAAAATTAGAATTAATATTGTAATATTATGTTAGTAAACTTGCTAAATAGTTTATTTTGTTTATATGTAATGTTAATTTGACTGTTAATTAAAAACTCGTGTTTCCCGTGTATGATGTAATTTGAATTATTATTGTGAGATCGTTATTGTTTGATGATAATTTCCATCTCTTTTGGCATGCACTTTTTTATAATATTGTATATTTAAGTATTGTATAAATATGGACTTATATTTTATGCTAATTAAAAGTCGCTATTTGATCATGTTATTGTCTGATAGTTGTTTTACTGAATGATTTTGTGCAACCATTTAATTTAAGAATGTATTGAGCAATAGATTTTTTTAAATAAAATTATAAATTTTTAGTATGTATTGTTCGTTTTTTTAATAATATTATTGAATTTTTAAAATTTTACCTTTGCAGAATGCTAATATTTTAATTTTTGGATAATATTAAAATTTTTTTAGAATAATAAAAATTAAATATAATTTTATATAGTATCTAATTAATTAAATAATATATATAAGAATTGTTATATTTAAAAAGTTATAATACAATCTTTAATTATCAATTTTAATACTTTACTAAACGCAAAGGTATTTTCGTCATTTAATATAAAAGTCAACTCTCTATTCCTCTTATTCTTCAATCACTTCCAAACACTCTTTTTCTTATACCTGGTACTAACTTTATACCTAACCAAACACAAATTTATATTAGTTTCAGTTTGTTCCAAAATGTATACTTATCCCTGGTACACTAATTCTCTTTTATACCACAACCAAGCGAAGCCTATGGCATCATTTGGAAAGTGGAACTAGGAGGATAACTTCTTATCTCCTAGTTATACCATACAAGATAGAAAGGGGTGGGAACTGCTTGTTCCCATCCTGCAGTTCCCAGGTTGAACAACTCCACCAGTGGAGTTGTTTCACATGCTGTTTTTTTTTTTTTTTTTTTTTAAAAAAGAAATTAAAAATTTTAAATTATAAGATATTTAAATTTATAAAAATTAAAATTTATTTTTTTTATTTTATAAATTTAAAAATTTTTAACTTACTTTTTAATAAATCTAAAAATATAAATTTTTTATATTTTTTTTAAAATTTATTAATTTAAAAATTTTTAAATTTATGCAATTTTTTTATAATTTTTTTTTAAATTTATACTAATTTTAAAATTAAAATTTTTATTACTACTTTTGTAATTTCTTGAGATAATTAAAATTTAAATTTTTAACATTTATAAATTTATAAATTTTAAATTTTATAGCTTTTAAAATTTTTAATTTTAATTTTTAATAAATTTATCATATAATTTTAATAAATTATATGATAAATTTTTTTAATAATTTTTTATATATATAAGTAAAATATAAATTTTAATAATTTTTTTAATAAATATTTTAAATTAAATATTTAAAATCATATCAGTAAATTTTTTTATCTTAAATTAAAATTTTAATCTCTCTATTATTTTTATTTCTCTTTAACTTACCAAACACAATTTTTCTTATTCCCGGTACAACTCTTATATTCAACCAAACACAAAATTAATTTAATTCATGTTTGTACCTAAACTTATACCTATTCCAAAAATAATCAATTTTTGCTTATATCCGAACCAAACGCAGCAGCCTATGTACTGTAGTAAATAAAATATTATATAATTTTGGCTATTCCATTAAAAAAAAAGAAAAAAAAAGAAAAAAAATAAATTTAAGAAACGTACATTTTATGTAGATTTATTTAGATGGATGTTAAATAAAGGTGTCCGCATAGCGCTCTCAAAACCCCTCATCCCTCCCACCTTCAAAACCCTCATCAATGGCGATCCGGGAACTCTGCGTCCTCCTCCGCAGAATCCGTTTCCCAACGCGATTCCCCGCTCCTTCCTCGCGAAGATTCGGCTCCGCCACCGCCGCCGCCGATCCCGCCGCCGCCGCCGCCATTCCCGGTAATCGCCGCCATCTCCGCCTCTTGATGTACCATTTGAATTGGATCTGTAGGATTATCACTGGTTTTAGGGTTATATATGTTGCGTAAGAATCCAAGAAATTAGATTTATTTGGTAGTTTTTTTTTTTTTTTAACGTTTTAGATCAATGCAAGATTATAGGTTTCTCTTCTTGGATATAAGTATTAAAAACACTGTTGTATATGGTATTAGAGCATGAGATCTTGAGTTCAAATCCTACCTGCATTTAATTCAATTCAAGTCCACATCTTGGGTTTATCAAAAAAAAGTCTCGAGCTCAGATGTGAGGGAGTAGTCTTGAATATAAATATTAAAACACCGTCCTATGAAAGCTTAAGCTTTTGAAGAACACAACTATTCTCAGTGTTTGAAAAGATATGAGGCGCAAAAAGGCGCAAAAATCTTTTGGGACCTAGGCGCGAGGAGCACCACGAGGCGCGCGCCTCAAGAAGGCGAGACACGCTTCTAATAAAAATAAAAACTCTTAACAAGCCACCTAGTTTAAATTGATATTTTATATTAAAAAAATTTCAAAATAGCCATACAAAAATAAAATAACCATAAAAAATAAAAAAAAAATCATATGTATAAATATTTTCAAACTAAAAAAGAAAAAAAATTATGTTTCAACTTTCCACTTAAAAATGTTTGTTGTCTTGTTGCTATTGGGGAAGAGAGAACGATCAAGAGAAAAAAGAAAGAAAAGGTTCATTTAGGAAATTTTTTCAATTCCGTAACACTTTTGAATATATATTGAAAAAATTCACGACTAAAAAATTCAAACCCTAGACTCATTAAATTTAAATATCATGAGACACGTTTGAGGCGTGCGCCTTATGCCCTGAGTTACTGAGGCGTGTGCCTCGCGGCTAGGCGCCGAGGCGCGCGTCTTAGGCTTGCCTTTTCAAACATTGGTTATTTCACATCATTTACCATCTCTAATAGAGTACAAAACTATGGATTAATGATTGATATCAATGCCTTCTTTGCTGTGTTGAGTAAGCTAATTGAAGCAATTATCCATGCCGTGTGGGGCTTCCATGTTCCTATTTGAGATATAAGATCAATAAATGCATGGAAATTGTATAATTACTGTTTGAGAGGTTTTGCATTCTGATCATTCTTTCGTACTGGATAAAGTAATTCCATGATTTGATGGGCCTGATGATTTTAAGATATTCTTAAGTTAAAATTCACTCAAGATCTAGGAAACCAATGATTGAAGCTTACACTTGGCGGATGTCATGAAGTTATTTTGTTCATCTTATTGTGAAATTTATTGTTGATTTCGTTTGCAGATCTTGTTGCTGATATTGTCTCGTATTTACAGGTTCTACATGCTTTCATCCCTTCAGATTTGGTTTTACACTGGGAAAACATCATTGGGATGTGATGTTGGGTGTTTTACTTTCTGGACAAGCCGGTACAGCTTAGATATGTCAGAATTTAGCAGTTCTTATTTGTCTATTACTAAATAATTGGAGAAATCTTATTTCATACAATCACTATTACTAGGAGCTGTTGTAACTCTTACGATTTTGAATCCCTTTTGCAAATCTGAGAAGTACTTTAGGGTATTTGCAGATTTTAATTGGCTAGTGCATTTATTTAATAAATCTACTGTATCTCGCTATTGTTATGCTATGCATGGAGAAGAGAGATTTACCACTTTACTACATAAATTTTTCTCTTTTTTCAGGAGAAATTTGATTACTTCCTAAAGCTGGTAACAAGGTGGTGCAAATTGATTACAAATATTATAACTTTATACCCCTGCAGAGTTATCTATCTTCATATATATCCCTGCAAAATGTGAATTTTAAAGTACACCCTTGAAAAACTTAATTGTTACATAAATATCCTTGCACTTAAAAAGGCCCCTCTTCAGCAAAGTTTTACTGATTTAAGGGCAGTATAGGTAATTTTTGTTTTGATTTAATCCTCATTCTATGCTTTTTGCTGTAGTTAGTTCAGTGATCCTTACTTGAACCAAGTATTTCTTCATTAATGTCTGATACACATTGATAATTAGTATAGTTGTAAGATCTTTTGTAAGTGCAGAAACATGTTAAACATATATGTCTATTAATTGCTATTTCGGGTATCAACTAGTCGCGGTCATATCTCTTGAAACTCTTTTTAATCCTGACGTTTATTGACTGCTGCAGCAATTTTTCTTGGTGCCAATGTGAAAACTGTCTTGGCTGAAGATGCTTCAGATGGTGAATTGGTTGCTGATGATGAGCAAGGGCAGGCTTATGTGACTGGTTTACGTAGGATTGAAGATGGTTCAGTGATATCAAACGAACATACATCCAAATGGAGAATATATACTGATATTGGGAGGGATCTATCTCTAAAGGCAAGTGACTGAGCTCTAGCTTCCTTTCTTTGTGTCTTGCTACAAAAATTGAAGTGATGAGCCTGTTGCTCTTTAAATATTTGCTAGCTTGGTCCATAATGCTGTCCTTCTCGTAAGGCATCATCTACCATCCGCTGTATACAATTTAGTCCAAATTATTTTAAGATTAACGAGATTGCGAAGCCAATCTATCTTATCTTCCTTTTCCAAATAGGCTTCATTCAAAGCTCTTGATTCTTAAGATATGCTATTGGTGTTTCCTTATCTAGTCTAGCATCGTATGAGGTTCTTATCTCTGAATTGAAGGTACTGAAGCTTCCACAGCTCTATAGATGTTTCGGCAGATCCAGATAAGGAGAGTATTATTTTTTTTTGGTTTTCTTTAGTTTGTTTTATATTAGAGTTGCAAGCATTAGGATGATAGAAGCTTTTCGTTGACGACCTTGTTGGCGGTGATTTTATCAGTAAGAGATTTAAGTAAATAAAAAACAAGGATTTAAGCGCCGTGGAACGGGGTCATGCCGAAAACTTGCCGGCACGGTACAACACGATGCGTGCCGTGCCGATGAGTACCGGTCACAAAATATACATATGTGCTGAGTCTGCCGACACATAATGGCATGAAATATTTATTTTCCTTAGCAATAAATTTTCTAATTGCTTATTATGTATTTTTATCAAGTATTTTGAACTTTATTGAGAAAATTACTTTCTAATTTAAAGAAAAAAGGGTTTTGAGCTGTGCCATCGGCATGTGGTTGTATCGTGCCGGTATCTTGTTGGCACGATACGGCAGGGTAAATAAAAAATCAAGTATAATTTTATGAATGAGCTGGTATCTATTTGATTATAGGAAAAAGCCTAAACTGACGAGACCTGAGAGGAAAGATGATTAATGCTTTATCTCTCAATGCCTTGTACAATCAGCAAAGACATTCATCCCCTAGAGAGTTACGTTGTCATGGGTTCAAAGCCTTGGATATTCATCCCCTAGTAACTATTAAACACGGATTTGATTACAGTATACGTCTAATCATAGTGCCCTTTCTACCCGCTAAATTTGTCCCCACCACTGCTGCTTGTGCTGGTCAAAGCATGAAGGGGGCATTCCACAACTAGGTCATTTATTTTAAGCCTTTCAGGTACTTTGTATTATTCAACTGAATAGTACCACTGCTTTTGGCCTGTACTCTAACATGTATTATGTTAATAAAGGCAAATTGATGGCAGAACTGTAGGGTAGCACTGCCTTTGGCTTGTATTTGCTCATGCACTTTGTTGATAAAGGCAACTGATGGATTGGGGCTGACTGGAGTCGAATCTAGTTGAGTACCTCCATTGCTCAGGGGCTTTTGGATGCCAAAACAATTTGTTAGTTTTCGTTGGGCATTATACGCCACTGTTTACCTTCTTTAGTTTCCGTGTTTTCATATCTCCACGTTAGAGAAAACGTCTTGAACTAGCACATTTAAAAACTATCTGGACATTGTAATCTACCAGATTCATGTCTTTCTTGAATATCTTTATATTACTGATAACTTTATTTTCTTCTTCTTGCTTGTAGGGCAAACTAGATGAAGCCGAGAAGTATTTCCAGTTAGCTTTAGGTGAAGCTAAAGAAGGATTTGGTCTGAAGGATCCTCATGTTGCTTCATCCTGCAACAATCTAGTATATTAGTTTATCACAATGACTACAATTTTTTTCTGTCGGTTGCTCCTTACCTGAAGCTAATATTGGAGTATTTTGAAATAGAGCCGTCAAACCATCAAAACCTACTTCTGTTTTCTGTGAGAAAGCTTGAACAATGAAATACATTTGTTCTCTAAGAAGCTTATCTTATGATTGAAAATCATCTGCATTTACATCATTCAGTTGTCATGGTACTATTGTTTGCAGCTATTTCTTTTGTTTGAACCTTATATCTTAACTAACTGGGGCAATTTTACGAATCCTTCGTTTGCTACAATCCACTAGGCCTATAACAGATAATCTAGCTACAATGCTTGTGCCTTAAAGGACTAGCTAGCTAGTTTTGTTAACTAGAGCTAAGCATTTGGAGCCTCATGGTTAAGGTACAACAAGTTGCACCTAGAATGGTGAGCCAACATTACTAGTGCTAGTATGCTAGGCCTTAGATACACACATTGCCTGCACATACTGAATGAAAAGCCAATATTCCAAAATTGATTCAGGTTTCTACTTTCTACTGCCTAAGATAACACTTTAATATTGTCTAAAAAAACTAAAACTTCGATATGTCTTGAGACTCTTGACCAAACTGCTCATGTAATTTGAAGAAATAAGAAACCGTAAAAGGATACAAGAAGTTATCATTGAGAAAATCTCTTTATAATGTGCAAGAATCATCTGTTTCAGGAATGCTAGCTATGCATCGTACAACATATTTTGGAGATGCTTCTACCCAGGGTTTCAAGTGCCGCCCGTGCCGCTGCGGCACGGGCGGCACGTACCGTGCCCCCAATATAGGGGCACGGTACAGGGGGGGTGCCACAGCACCCCCCGTGCCGCGATACCCACGAGGGTATCGCGCGAGACAGAGCGATACCCTCGTGCGTATCGCGCGGCACGGGCGGCACGTTCCGCCCGTGCCGGTGTCTTTTTTTTTTTTTTTTTTTTTTTTTTTTTTTTTTTTTATATTATGCTGCTCCTCTCTCTCTCTCTTTCACTCACTCAAATTAGTTTTGATTGTTTTTTTTTTTTTGAGTTTTGTTTTTTTTGAAGATTTATTTATTTATTTATTTGGTGGGTTTTGTGTCTCTCATCTTTTTCTTTTTTTTTTTTTGGTAGATTTTTTTTTTATAGGTCCTTATGTTCTTTATTCGATTTTTTTTTTTTTGTGATTTTTTTTTTTTTGGGGATTGGCCTTTGTATCTCCACGTAGTTTTTTTTTTATTTGAATATTTTTAATTTGTAAATTTTTTTTTAAAAAATATATATAAAATTAGATAATTTTTTATCTGTTGTTTATAAAAAGTTGAAATAGATATACTTGATTTAATTATTATATAATTAAATTTTTAATTATTTTGGATAGATCTAGTATTTTATATAAGATTTGCAATAAAAATAATTTTTACTTTAAAGATTTTGTTTTTTAATTTAAAAAATTAAAAATACAAATAAAATTAAAAGTTAAATTAAATCAATTGATATTTAAATTTGTTTAATTTATTTGCCTTTTAATTTATTGCTCATGTTGTTTTTTTTCACTATGTTGTTCTTTTTCTAACTTTCTTAAATAAATTTTACTAGTAAATTTTATTATTATATTTTAATTTCTATTCTCTATGAGGTATAATTTTTTTTTTTACATTTAAAAAAACTTACCACTATATTAATTGATTAGTATAGTAAGTTATATATAGTCAATATTCATAATTATTTGACTAAAATTTTCAAAATAACATTATAAAAGTTTATTAGGAACAAAAAAACTGTAAAAAAAACGTGCCAGAACGTGCCACTGAGAGGTCATGCGTATCCATCGGCACGCAAGCGTGCCACGTGTCGGCACGGAAGCGTGCCGGTACCGTACCGTGCCAGGTGGACAACGGCACGCCCCCGTACCACGGCACTTTATTCCTTGCTTCTACCTTAGTTTTCACTTTGTGTGTGTGTCTGTGTTTTTTGATTTGGCTATTTGAATTGTTCCTTATCTATCCAAATAATTCTCTCTTAAATTTTGTAGGCAGAGATTTATAGGGTAAGGAAGAAATTTGAGAAAGCTGAACCGTTGTATTTGGAAGCTATTAGAATATTAGAGGAATCATTTGGTGCAGATGATATACGGTATTACATGATTTTGGTTCTTTGTGGCTTCTAATTAATATTTTATGATCATGTGGCAAAAAGGATAAGAATAGAAACTGATGTTTATAATTTGGATTATTTTCAATTTAGTCCCTAGATCAGCGCATGCTGCTACAATAAGTGGATCCTAACAATTTTATGAAAGATGAGCAAAAAAAATGTTTATCTAAATGCTATGGTTATGCAACTTGGTTCAATGTGAAAGTTTAGTAACTTCCTTTTTGTGGTGTTCTTTTGCACACCCGTAATATAGTCAATACTATTCTTGATCGACACAAATTGTTTCTCTATTGCAGTGTAGGTGCTGCTTTGCACAACCTCGGGCAGTTTTATCTTGCTCAAAAGAAACTTGATCAAGCTCGAGCATTTTATGAGGTTGTGATGCATTTCTTTTATAAGTTTTGAATTTCAGATTTTTTAGGGATTTGCTTATATGGTTGTTGGGTTAGTTTTAGTGAAAGGGCGCCATATGATGTTTCATATGTTGGATTATTGTACAACTCATTTATGGTTTTTGCTGTTGTTTGTGTGGTCGTACCGTCTTGTTGGCGTGTTCCTCTGTATAGTCTTTGTATCAGTGATCCATAATGTAATTGTAATGATAGTTTTTATCTTATCACATTGTAACAAAATTAAAACTATGGGAATTTTATTTTCTGATCAGCTAAACTGGATGCAACTGATAGTATTTATTTGCTCATGCTGTTTAGTCAAATCTAAGTAACATTGACATGCAAAATTAAATATGCACCACCTTTAGATTTTAATTGCATCTACAGGAAAGTGAATACCAATGCTGTATGCTTAGTCAAAATAGTCCTGTGGTGATTCTGAAATTCATTCTTTTTGTTGTCAAATATTAGTCAAATAAACCTGGAAAGTTCACCTGACTTGAGGCTGCAATGCTGTGAAGAGTTTTAAGATTTTATTTTGTCAAATATTAGTGAACTTTTATTTTTCAAATGTCTTTATGTAGGTCACTATGTAGATTATTGAGATTGACTGATTTTCTGTAGTGTAATTAGTGAATTTTCAGAACTTACCAGCGGTCCAGCTCTATAGGGCCATTCTAAAATCTTTGGATTTCACTCTTTTATCCTAATATAAATAAGATAATGTATTATTCGTTATTAAATTGCATCATGAAAATGTCTATTATTTTAAATATTCTTCGGAAGTTTCGTTTGCTTAATTTAATATGTTTAAAATATTGCTATCTCATTTACAGTAGGATTGAAAAAACTTTTTCGGTTTAGTAATTTTATTCATCGATGAAAATTTTGTAAGGAACTTCTTTTTTGCGGTTTATACCTCACACAGTAGACATTCTTGAATCATCTAATTATGTGCTTTTTATGTTCCTTTTTTATTACATATTTTAACCTTACTATTGCTTTGTACTAAGAGTGTTTTGTTTCTTCTTTTGTTGTTTCTTTTGGCAGCGGTCCTTGAAGGTATGTTACTTTTTTCTTTTCCAGTTCATGCCTCATTTTATTAATTTTGTTTCTCAAGTAGTAATAGCAATAAAACTTACAAATTGAATTTATGCCAGTTGGTCTTTTCAGTTAGTCCAGGACTTTGAAATGATAACATTTAGAAAGTAGAGAATGCAGATAAACTGTTGTTGGTTTTGCAAGTTTAGTCTGCTATCAATACATAGATCATGTGTTTGCTATAACTGGTCATAATTGCATGTGTGATTTGCAGTTTCTGCCAAACATCGAAACCGAAATTGAAATGTTTTGATTTCCCTAGGTACTAATGCAAAAGTAGTTCAAACGAATCTGCAACTGAAATGTTCTGATTCCAACTAGAGTGGTATATAAAAGTTTATCTTAAAATTGGCCAAAACTATTATTCATCTCAGAATATTTTATATTATTCCACATGATGTATACTTGTATTTTGACCTCTACCGTAGATGAAAACAAGAAATTTGCCTTATCTTTTACAAAGTGACATAAACCTTACTTGAATATATCAAAGTTTTGTGAAAGTTTTCTCTGTGAGAAAAACGTTGCGAAAGTTTGTTTTATAATGGTTTTCTAGTTTTCTCCATTTAATTTGAACTTTTGGTTTGAAGGTCTTTTAATCAACGACCTTAATTCCAAAACCTGGAATTGCTGTGACTGTTGAAACTGTCGGAGTGTCTAAAGCTGAAACTAAAGCTAAAACTCTAGGAACCAGGCCGAAAATGAAACTGATATTTCAAATCTTTTCCGAGACACTTATTTATGAAATAATAAGCGGATTTTAATAGTTTTGGCAAAGCAAACTAGCAAAGGACTTATGATGCTAATTGAATTTATTTTTCATTTTAATTGATGCCTGAATAGGATACCTCCAACCTGCATAGTTTGTATTAATTAAGTATTGAATTTAGATGTTGACTGGTTTGAAGCATCATTTTTAGTGTGATTACGTTTCAGTTGTAACAGATTGAAATTACTACTTGTGACCATGATTGAACAATGTTATATTTTATTTTATTTTATTTTTGGTAGAAAAAAAATACATATACGTGAGTGGTCTTTTCCCTAAATCTATAATAGGCACCAAATGATTTATTTCACAGTTTATGAACTTAATGAACACTATTGTTTACAAATTGCTATTTATGTAGATTAAAGGGCGTGTTTTGGGGTATAGCCATCCAGATTATGCAGAGACAATGTATCATCTTGGTAAGGTAATCTTTTATCTTTTCATCATGATGCTGTCATTTTACCCATGTTTTTCCAACAGTGCTGGCTACTTTGGTTGTGTATCTTGGAGTTCCTAAAGTAACCTGTAATCTGACAAAATTCCATCGGAAAAAAAGCAGATTACCTGAACTTCGCTTGACTTTAGAACATTGACAGTTACCACCTCAATATATGATTTAGATTATATGATTTAGATGCAATCCATCACAAAGCCTCTATTTTGTCAATTCTGCCAGACATTCATTTTGAAAATTAATTAATCAGATGAACATATTAAGGTGCAAGTTAGCCATTTCACTCAAAATATGACTCTATTTTGTCAATTCTGCCAGACATTCATTATGAAAATTAATTAATCAGATGAACATATTAAGGTGCAAGTTTGCCATTTCACTCAAAATATGACTCATGTGTGATGAAGTGACTATCCATTTGCCTATCCAAATTATTACAAAAACAGAGGCTTTGTGGTGGATTGCAACAAATTCATTGTTCAAGTTTCAATGATCGAAAGTTCACGTCATGAATTGCAATACATCCAAGTTTTGGAGTTTATGGTGCTTCTTTCCCATTCTTCTGAAATGCTGGAACAGCTGGATAGTTTTATAACCACTTGAACCTCCAAGATTGTTGTATTCCATGTTGGAAAGCGAAAAGGATTATGCCATGGTATTTTGATTGTCGTAGTGAAAGACTTTCAAGTGCAGTGTTCACATAATTCTGTAATGTACTTATAATTGTGGCCTATGATGAACGGGTATGTCATTTTAGTTGCCATTTCCGTATTGGATACGAATTGGATATTGATACTTTCTGCAATACGTGTACGATATGCGTCCAATACCTAGCAGAGTATCTGGTACTTCAATTTTTTTTTTTTAAATATTTAGATACACAAGGGGTACATGAGGACTATGGGAGGGGGATAGAAGAGGGACATGGGTTGGCCTTTTTGGGTCTGATTTGGGTTGGAACAGTGCTGAATGGTTCACAAGGGATAAGGTGCGGCATGAGTTGACTGCAAGCTCCTGGTAGTAGTAGTTTTGCAAGATTAGGAACTAGTTAGAGTGCACTTTTCAAAAGAACAACTCTTAAAAAATCATTAATTGAGGGGTGGAAGGCTTAGAGGGAAGTGGCATGTTTTAAGCATGTTGAATGGTTCACCGTGTGTAGTGCTCTTAAATGGAAAAAAAAACTGGCCACCTCCGCCGCGCCAACGTTGCGTTGACATGGCAAGCGGGACGATTAGTTTTCATATAATTTTGTGGGGGGCCAATCCATTAAAATAATTTTAAGGGAAAACTTCAGATATCCTCCTGTAGTTTACCAGTTTTTTACTTTCTTATCATGTGGTTTTAATTGTATCACTTTAGTACTTTGTGGTTTTTATTTTTGTTTTCATTACACCCTTTGTTAACTTGTTCGTTAAACCTATCACGTGCTGTGCATGTGCGTCGGATAGGGGTGTAAAATGGGCCGGGCGGCCCGGCATGACTCCGGGCCGGGCTGTGGCCCGATACGGTTACTGTAGCACCATGCCGGGCCGACCCGTTCCGATTATTCGGGCTGTGCTGGGCCATCCCTTCAAGGCCCGTCGGTCTGGCTCGGCACGGCTCATGGCAAGCCTGGGCCATGCCGGGTCGAGGTGCATGCCCGAGACCCGGCACGACCTAGACCCTAAGGCCCAAGACAACTTGCCTTGGGCCTTGGGGTCAACTCATGGGGAGAAGAGCTCTTGGCCCTTCTCCCCATGGGCCCTCCTCCCAAGGTCTGATGTGGTTTTGATCTAATGGATCAAAATTTTATTATCCATTGGATTAAAATTCTTTTCTAAATTTATTTTTTTAAATAAAAATTTATAAATAATTTTTTAAAAATTTAAAAATTTGTTATTTTATAATTATTTTTATAAATTTTAATTTTTTTTATCAAAATATAAAATTAAATAAAAATAATTTATTATTTATATTTTTAAATTATATATATATATATATATATATATATATATATATATATATATATATATATATATATAATTTTAAAATAAAAATTTTTAAAGGTCGGCCCTTAGCACGGCCCGGCCCGGCATGGCCTGTGCCATCCGGGCCAGAGGGCCGTGCTGGGCCGGATGCTTAGTAGCTCCGGCCCGGCACGGCCCAACCCAGATTTGAATCCGGGTAGGGCTGGCCTGGTCGCTAGCCCGTTTCGGCACAAAAAATGTGGTCCGTGCCACATTACACCCCTAGCGTTGGAGATGCCCACAAAGGTTGATAATAAAGGCCTTAGGGCTTAATCTTGATCATTTTTGGTGTCTTCAATGGCGAAAAAGCAATGATCCACAACATACGTGCGGAGAACGTGACTATTTTAACAGAAAACTTAACGGAGGGGTAACAAAAAATGAAAATAGAAACCACACGGTACTTAAATGATACCGTTAAAACCAGAGTACTAAAGTGAAAAATCGGTAAACCACGAGGGTGTGTATTTGAAGTTTTCCTTAATTTTAAATAGAAATGCCCAATTGGAGTCTAATAATTCTTGGAAGAGATGGCTTGTGAAGCTGGGAATTAAGTGCCGCCCGTGCCGAGCAGCACGGGCTGGCACGTACCGTGCCCCTACAATAGGGGCACGGTACCGGGGGGGGGGGGTATCTACCCCTCCCCCGTCTCGGCAATGGGTATCGCTCGAGACAGAGCGATACCCAATAGGTATCGCCCGTGCCGTGCCGAGCGTACCCAGCATGCCAAGTTTTTTTTTTTTTTTTTTTACACATGGTTTTACAGTAAACACATAGTTAAATATTTATTATACTTGTGAATTTTATTATTATATTGTTATTTCTATTTTCTATGAGGTATAGTTGTACTTTATATATAAAAAAGGTTATCAATATGTTAATTGGTGAGTATAATAAGCTATATATAGTCAATATTCATAATTTTTTGACTAAACATTTCAAAACAATATTATAAGAGCTTATTGGGAACCAAAAAATAAAAAAAAAATCGTGCCAGAGCGTGCCACTGGGAGGTCATGCGTATCTATCGGCACGCAAGCGTGTCACGTGTCGGCACGGAAGCGTGCCCGTACCGTACCGTGCCAGGCGGAGAGCGGCACGCCCCTGTGCCACGACACTTAATTCCTTGTTGTGAAGATAATTTTTATGTTTTCAAGATACTTTTCTCCGAAGCTTTAGTCTAAAGAAATTTTTTTGGCCAATTTGTGTAAAAATTCACTAGTTTTGAGCTTTTGCAAATTCAGGCCACCTTTTTTTTAGATTTGCAGATTCGTGCCGAATTTTCTGCAGTTGGACGAAACTGACCTCCGCTCGCCTCTACTCGCCCCCGTAGACACGTACAAAATACGGTTCAACCCGCTACCACGGACAATAAATGCTTGTTGCGGGTCACATCAAACGGTATCGTCGGAATGCGACCCAAATCGCGCCATACTATTGGCCACCTTTTGCTGTTTACCATTCTCTCTTTTTTTTTTTTTTTTTTTTTTATAGGTTGACATGAGATATTTATAAATAAACATGTACAGTACGGTGGAAAAGTGGTCCAAAACCATCCTAAATAGTGCAACAAAAATTTAAAGAGTGTAATATTCCTCAAAGAGTACAACACTTAGATGAAATAGTGCAATGGTTGCTCCAAAGAGTGCAACACTCTGACTAAGCAGTGCAACGTCCGCTTCATAGAGTGCAACTCGGCTCTTCCTTCTCTCTTCTTGTTTCCTGCTTTTCTTTTCTTCGACGTCTTCTTCTTCTCTCCCGCCTCCCCCCTGTCGTTGTTCTTCGTATTCCTCTTGTCATTTCTCTTTGTGTTTATTAATCATTTTATTTTTTCTTCTTCATGCTGTTGCTTAGCAGCGCGTATTGCTTCTTCTTCTGTGTTATTATTTGTCTCCCCGCCATTCCTCATCTTCTCGGTTATATATTTTTTTGTGCTCCTCTCTTTTATAAAATTGAAACGAAGGAACAACTCAAAGAAATTGTGTGACTTACTCTTTAACAGGGTGATTTCATCAACAAATAGTGCAATTTCCTCCATAAAAATGCAACGACAACGATCGAAAGAAACCCCTTTTATCTTTTGGTCCCGTACCCACCGGCTTTCTTTCTTGATGACAGCTTCTTTAATGATGTAGTTAATGCTTTCTCGGAGAGTGTGCGTAATTATATCACTTTTGTTATTTATTGTTCATGTTAATTCAAAATAAAGCTAGGCGTGAAAATCAGCGAACTAAAACTGTATAGCCCTGCGGATAAATGGTGCAATATTATTCTAGCTTGTACAAATAAAATTCAAAATAGTGTAATTAAACTTCTCATTGTGGAAAATTAATGTTAACGGTGCAAATCCGAAGATATTTCGAAAACTTTGCAACAAAAGGACATTACGAAGTTTCGGGAATTTTATGGAGGTTGATGAAGGGATGATTTTTTTGGATCCTATTCGTTTAAATTTTTTTTTTCTTAAAAACTTACATTTCTATAAATACACCTACATTCATAGTGTAAATAGTGCAATTTATCAAAGTACAAAGACTATTCTTTTTAATGGTGTAAGGTTATGTATAAATGTTATTTTTAATGGTTTAACTTTTTTTTTCTGGATAGCACTATTTTAATATAATTAGTGTAACGATCACTCTATTTGTTCAATGCCTTCGCAACATAGTTCTAAGATATATAAGGATGCTTGGTGCTGCTTTCTTGTATAGCTCCTTCATCTGATTGCATGTGGCTTGAAACTTTTATCACCAGCTTGCTTTTTGGTTGATGAAGGTTCTTATATAATCGTTTATTATGGTCCCATCTCTGGCAATTCCCACAATGCTTCTTGAGGAGGCCATTAGCAATACTCTCTCTCCGAACTATCTTCCTTCCTGGTTGTTTATGCATGTAAGGCGGCTGCGGCTTCACGATCTTGATTAGCAACAGTGGCTATTACTCTTTTCCTCTACGGGGGGTCACATAATCATTGTATAGAGAAAAGGATATCGTCTTCTTCAAACTTCTTTTCCTTTGCTGCATTCCCTGCCCCACCGCACATGAACTCTTATTTGTCCCTCTCTTGGGGTGGGCATGAACTCTTATTTGCCCTTCTCTTGGGGTGGGGAGGATCCTGAAGTAGAATCAGATGAAAGCCTGGCGTTAGCGGCATGAAAAAGTGGATTTTGAAAGCACGGTCCTTCTTTTCCCGGATGCTAATCTGGAAGCTAAAGTGAATCGCCGGGCTCTAACCCTTGCCAATTCTCAATAGAGGATTGATTGAGCCACCTATCGTCCCTCTTATCGCTTTACTCATTCCGGATGTTTGGACATCTTGAGTTTAGGAATTGAGTAGCTCTGCCCACTATCTCCTTATTCAATGAGAGAGGATTCAACCCCCTTGCGTAGTTGACTGTGAGATACTCATCCATTTCTTTGTCGTCGTATTTGACGATCGAGGCACCCACAATATGTATAGGCTTCGAGAAAGAATTAACTGCATCATTAATGAAGCTGTCATCATTTTCTTCCTTAGGAAGGAAAACTAGCTGGTATAGGACCGAAGGATAAAAGGGGCTTCTTTCTATCCTTGTCGTTGCATTTTTATGGAAGAAATTGCACTATTTGTTGATGATATTACACTGTTAAAGAGTAAGGCGCACAATTTCTTTGAGTTTCTCCTTCGTTTCAATTTTATATAAGAGAGGAGCACAGAAAATGAAGAATAACCGAGAAGAAGAGGAATGACAGGAAGATAAATAATAACACAGAAGAAGAATAATTAATATGCGCTGCTAAGTTACAGCACGAAGAAGAAAAAAAAAATAAAATGAGTAATAAACACGAAAAGAAATGGCAAAAAGGAAGAGTACGAAAATTAGCGGCAGGAGGGCTGAGGGGGAGAAGAAGAAGAAGACGGTGAAGAAGAGCAAAGCAGGAGACAAGGAGAGGAAGGAAAAGCCGAGCTGCACTCTTTGGAGCAGACGTTGCACTGCTTAGTTAGAGTGTTGCACTCTTTGGAGCAACCGTTGCACTATTTTGTCTGAGTATTGCACTCTTTGAGAGAATATTACACTTTTAAATTTCTGTTGCACTTTTTAGAGTGATGTTGCACCACTTTTTTATCGTACTGTATAGGTTTATTTCTAAATATCTCTTTTCAACCTTAAAAAAAAAACAGAACGACAAACAGTGAAGGTAGCCAATAGTATGGTGCGATTTGGGTCGCATTCCGACGATATCGCTTGATGTGACCTGCTGCAAATTTATTGTCCATTGTAGCAGGCCAAACCTTATTTTGTACATATCAACGAGGGGAGTAGAGACAGACGAGGGGCATTTTCGTCCGAGTGCAGAAAATCCAGCCTGGATTTGCAAATATGAAAATAGTGGCCTAGATTTGCAAAATCTCAAAACCAATGTATTTTTTATGAAAATTGGCCAAATATCTTTGCCATAGCTAAAAATAAGTTTGCATTTTATTCTCTGTTAGGTGTTATATCTACAAGGGAAAGAGAACGATGCAGAAGCCCTCATACGGGAGTCTATTAGGATATTGGAGGTTCTTTATGTATCTCATTTCATGAAGATTTTAAATGGCAGTACTTAAAAGTAAGAGATTTAACTGGCGGTCATTGACTATCCTCTAGGAAGCTGGTATGGGTGAATCTACAACTTGCGTACGGAGGATGAGGTACCTATCTCAGGTGAAATAGGAAATTTATAATATCTTTATTGTTGTATCTCTTTCCATAATTTTCTTGCAAGATTGGTTATGATATTACTGCTGGAAAATCCCTTGGTAAAAGTAGACTGCTAGTATGCGGTTGTTTTGCATGGGAAAGACAGTTCTAACATGTTCTCTTTCAATTAATTATGTATTTTAAGAGGAAGCCGGCGAAGCCATTTTCTTCTTAGAATTCGGAGTAAGGATCGTAGGCATTTGAATTTCTTGCTATAAATTTTCAGATTTGTCAAATTTGGCTTCTTTTTTTAAATTTTTTATGATGATGATGGTTTTGTCAAATATTTCAGTTTAAATGGATCTAGAAGTCGAATTTCTGTATACTATTTAATATCGATGAAATTAGAGGGTAATTGGATAAGTTTTTGTCATTATGCAAAAGTAGATTTCTATTTCTCACAGCATCTCAAATTGTTTGTACAGGAATATAACTCATGTGTCATGTTTGAGATCCTTTATTTTTGTCTCCCTTTTGGAGGATAGTTAATTTCTTCTTTACGTTGTTGAATTGATCTGAAAGAATTCTTGTTAGAAAATAATGATATTTGTTTCTTGAAATGCAAGCGTGTTTACTTTTATTTCTTCTAGATTTTGCTTAACTCAAATCAACAAGCTGAGGCTGAAAGTCTGCAAAGGAAGTTGTTACACAGCCTGGAACTTTCGAAGGTCTGGCAACTCACTTTGGTTATACTTTATATTTTCTGGAGAATTCCTTCTTAAATTTGAGCATAGTTTTCGGTTTGATATTCATCAATAACTTCTTAAACCATTTGCTTGATACTTTTGGTCAACTTGTTGCTTGGTTGTGCTATTTTTTCCATAATTTGATTTGTGAATACCAACAGCTGTGAGAATCATCGTTTCTTCATCAAATGGTATGCTAATGGTTGAACACCACTTGATCACCCTTAGGATTGTTTCAGCTAGTAGTTAGAATATCTTTTCCCCAAATTGACAATAGGATTTACGGTATTGTAGAGTGTGTGAGACAACACTATATAGTTTCGTCGTAGTTGATATTTATCTTAAGAGATGAAATAGAACTAATTATCATAATATTGGTAGGGAATCAGGAAAGTGGTTTGTTTAACATCTCTATAGAGAGAGAAATCAGTCGGGAGGGTACACTTATGTAGAGAGAGTTTGTGCTCGTTGCCTCTAGAGTAGCAGAGGAAGTTTTAGGCGAATTAAAAAAAGAAAATTAAAAAGATGTTTAGTTCTAGAGCAGCAACATACATGGAGAGAGTTTTAGGAAGTTGTATGGTAGGAATAAGGGCACGCATAAATATAAGATGCAACGAGGGGATAAGATGCAACGATGGAAGCTAATTGAAGGGTAAGAGAGGCCAAAGTTAACGTTTGTAGTGAACTTTGCAATAATGTAGGGACAAAAGATAGGATAATAATATATAAGTTGGCAAAGAGAAGGATACAAGAATAGGGACCAGAATTATGGTAGGTGTCTAGGTGTAGCAAGAATGATTGGATATTGGCATATAAAACTAAAAGCTAACATAAAGTCTTTTCCTTGACACTAAGTTAGCTTGCTGGACCCTTGCAAATGATGCTAGTCATCTATTTTATTTGCAATGAGGGTACCTTGACGCATAAGACAGGATTGTAGATAAACTGCAAGGTTGAGAAATGGAGGGAGAGATTTTTGATATGTTAGGAAACATTGAGGTTCAATATCATTGAATCGAAAACTTACTCAAATAGCGAGCACTTTCATTTCTTTGATTAAATTATTTAATGATTAAAATTGGATAAAGTTGAGGAGAGCACACCGAGAATACTTTGAGATATATGGATTCCTTTAAAGCTCATGGAGAACATTGTGGAATTGCTACATTCACTGTTGTGCTTTATGGTGCTAATTTTGGTTAGGATGAGAACATAAAAAGATGAACTCAACAGATATGAGGATGTTGAGGTGGTTGAGAGTAATTACAGGAAAAAAGGAGATATACAGTGAAGATATTTGCTCTTAGGTTAGAGTATCCTCGATTTAGAACAAAATAAGGGGAATCCTTTGAGATTGTATGACCATATACAACATAGGTATAGAAAATGCACCAGTCTTACAGAGCACCACTGTCCAAGTAGGTGACATGGAAAGAAACAGAGAGGGGTGGAGAATGGCTTAGAATGATTTGATTGCTATGAATATAACAGTAGAAGCGCTTAGTGTTGAGCGGTGAAAGTGGATTTCTATCACAAATAATATCTGATTAATTTAGACTTTAGATGACCAGTCTCAAAGAGCATTGCTGCCCAAGTAGGTGACACGGAAAGAAAGATAGAAGTGGAAAATGGCCTAGAATGATTTGATTGTTATGGATATAGAAGTAGAATAACTTAGTGTTGAGCAGCGAAAGTGGATTCCTATTGCAAATAATATCTAATTAATTTAGAGAGAGGATTCATCCAATAGACCCCACTTGGTGTGGGAATGCTATTTTGTTGAGTTTGAGCGGTAGCTAACATGAACAAGCCAAATGAAAGTTTAACTTAGCATGAGTTGCACAAACAACTTGCTTGTTTCATTTCAAAGTTGTTAATATTGAGGAATTGCGTCAGAGTAATGTTGCTGTGGATTTAGCAGTAGAGAAGCTTTAGTGTTGAATGGTGAAAGTGGATTCCTGTCACAAATAATATCTAATTAATGTAGAGGACTCATATAACATACCCCACATGGGAATGCTGTTTGTGAGTTGAGTGGTAACTAACATGAGCAAGCTCATCTGGAGCGAAAAGTTTAACTTAGCATGTGCTGCACAAACAACTCACTTGTTTCATTTTGATGTGTTGTTGATATTTGAGGCTTCTGGGTCATAATAATGTTTGTAGACATTCATATGCATTCATCTTAGCAAGCTACTGTGCAAATCTAGATTATAGTTTGATTATTCCGGTGATATCATATATTTCAGTTGATGGCAGAGCTAGATAAAACATAGTTCCTTCATCATCTTATTTGTCTAACTTTTAATGATCACATGTTACCGTCTTGCAACAAAAATAATATTTTGAGCTATTTCATAGGGACGGGAATCATTGGAAACTGTCATTGCCGCTGAATCCCTGGCCTTGACTCTCCAATCTCTTGGGAATTTGAAGGAATCACAGGAATTGTTGGAAAGGTAATGTCTTCAACCACTTCTATTAATATCTTTTCCTATAATTCTGTTGTATTTAACCGATATGATGATTCTGCTTTTTAGATGTCTTGCTGCCAGAATAAAGATTCTTTCTGAAGATCATGTTCAGGTATAATCTTTTTGCTGGTAAAATTTGTTTTGAGTGGATCTTAATAGAACTTGGTCTTACGTTTTTTTTGAGTTGATTGGTTGTAATCTATCTTGGGTATTTTATATCTACTCAATTTTGCCTTTCTTATGATGTGAACTAAGCCTGATGAACTGTGACATGTTTGAATTAAGCATCATGTATCCAAAATCATCCTCAAACTGGAAGTAAGAGTGTAAATTGAACATATTTGTAATTTCTTTTAAATTTTTGTTAGCTTTTTTACTATATGGACAGGCATTCTTTTTTGGAAGATTAAATTTGCAAATCTTTGAAGCACTGTTCATGGATGAAAATGGTGGTTCTTTCAATCGGCATTTTATTTATTTGTGAAATCTTGAAAGCGGCTCACCTCAATCGGTGCATTAATGACTTTTATCTGATATCCATGTTAGAAAGACAACAATGTAGTCATTTGGTATAACTTGGAATATATGTGGATGTATGTCCATTAATATCATAAACAGAATAGCAACAGAAATACAGATTTTTGTCCTTTTTGGGTGTCCGTATCCTCATTGGACTGAGATAATCAGATGGTGCTTAGAAGGTTGATGCCTTCTGATCTTTATGTAACCACCCTGATTGTTAATTGATTGTGCATTGGAGCAATGTTTAGATGGTACGAGTCATAAACGAGAAACATGGTTGTAAATTTAGGAGGACATTGGAAAAAAATTGAAAGTGAGCAACTAACCACCGAGGAACTGACAGAGTAGTTATTTAATTGAAACTCTTCATCTTGTAACCATCTTGAAAGAATGGAGAAATATTTTGAATAGTAAATTCATAACTATTCTCCTATATCGTCATGGCTTGATATCAAGGAATTAAGTGCCGTGGCACGGGGGCGTGCTGCTCGCCGCCTGGCACGGTACGGTACCGGCACGCTTGCGTGCCGATGGATACGCATGACCTCCCAGTGGCACGCTCTGACACGGTTTTTATTTTTATTTTTTTTGTTCCCAATAAGTTTTTATAATGCTATTTTGAAAAGTTTAGTTAAATAATTATAAATATTGACTATATATAGCTATTTTTAAATTAAAGAAATATATATTTTTCAAAATTTTTAGAAAAATTATGAGAATTGCTTAACTTTTAAAATTAGTTTGATTTTAACTTTTTTTTCTTGAAATTTTAAAAAAATATAATATACGAAATTAGAGAAATATTTTTTTCAAAATTTTAATGTATATTTGCAGAATTGATGCATATTGATTTGACGAGAGACCGCTAGGTATTTAGATTAACCATAATAGGACCGTAATTGCTTTAGATAGCTTTTTTTCATTTAATTTTTTTAAATATTTGAAGGAAAATATTTTTTATTAAAATATTTTTTAAAAAATATTAGATCTATTCATAAAAACTTAGCAATAAATTATATGACAAATAAATTAAACAAATTTAAGTATTAATTAATTTAATTTATCTTTTAATTTTATCAGTATTTTCAATTTTTTAAAAAGTTAAAAATATTTTTATCGCAAATCTCATCTAAAATACTATATCTATCTAAAATAATTAAAATTTTGACTATATAATAATCAAGGATTTAAGTGCCGTGGCACGGGGTCGTGCTGAAAATTTGCCGGCACGGTACGGCACGGTGCGTGCCGAGCCGTGCCGATGAGTGCCGGTCACAAAAAATACACGTGTGCCGACACATAATGGCATGAAATATTTAATTTCTTTAGCAACAAAATTTTTTAATTGCTTATTATGTATCTTTATCAAATATTTTGAACTTTATTAAGAAAATTACTTAGTAATTTTAAGAAAAAAGGGTTTTGAACTGTGTTATCGGCACGGGAGCTGTATCGTGCCAGTATCTTGTTGGCACGGTACGGCACGGTAGATACGGCCCGTGCCGATGGATACTTAAAATCTTGATAATAATTAAATCAATTATATTTATTTTCAACTTTTTATAAAATATAAATAAAAAAATTACCTAATTTTATATATTTTTTAAAAAAATTTACAAATTTAAAAAATATATATATTTTTTAAAAATTACGTTGGAAGTATAAAGGCGAATCCCAAAAAAAATTGGATGGAAGACATAAGAACCTACCAAAAAAAAATTTATTAAAAAAAAATAATAATAACAATGGATGAAAGCTACAAAAGCTCACCCAAAAAAAAAAAACTATCACAGCAAAATAAATCAAAACTAATTGTGAAAGAGAAAAAAAAAACAACCGTAACAAAAAATCTAAACTGTGTGGGAGAGAGAGAGAGAAGGATTTGCATAAGCAAAAAACAGAAAAAAAAAAGAGCGGCGATAACCCGTGGGGTATCGCCGGTCGCGGCACGGGGGTTGCCTTGGCGGCCCCCTTGTACCGTGCCCCTATATTGGGGGCACGGTACGGCACTTTATTCCTTGCTTGATATGCAAACATTCTAAAACCCGTCAAATAATGAAGCAAGGAATATTTAATTTTTTGTTATTTCTTGCCAACCCTGTTCTCTTGAGCTTTTTGTTGTATCACTGTGCATTACTTCAACTTTGTATATTACTTACTACTTTAGTTTTTGCTTGTTACAGGTGGCTGCGAACTTGCTTCATTTGGCAAGAGTTGCTCTCCTTAGTACTAAGCACTTACAAACATCTAATGCTGAAGCTGAACTCGATAAGGCAAGACTTCTTCTGGATAAGTCAATCAGGTATCTGTTTGTTCCCTTTCTTCTATCTGGTAAATTGTTGGTATTAGATTGGTCAGTCTAATCAGTAAGTAGAAATTTGAAAGGTCAACATGTTCTTTGGTCCGTACAATATTGCAATATTGCAATATTGCATAAGATATTATGCTGGGGACTTCTCATGCTAATAAGCTTTGCACTTCCTTCTAATTAAAAGCATTAAAACAATTGAATGAACCCATAAATTATTCATCACTGATGAAATATCTGGACTAAACATCTTTTGAATTATATTTTATTTTGAATATTTTGATTGAGTTCTAGGATTTTTGTATATACATTTTATCCAAGGATTTAAGTGCCGTGGCACGGGTTCGTGCTGAAAACTTGCCGGCACGGTGTGTGCCGAGCAGTGCCGATGAGTGCCAATTATAAAAAAATACATGTGTTCCGACATATAATGGCATAAAATATTTATTTTCTTTAGCAACAAATTTTTTTAATTGTTTGTTATGTATCTTTATCAAATCTTTTAAACTTTATTGAGAAAATTACTTAGTAAATTAAAGAAAAGAGGGTTTTGAGTTATACCATCGGCACGGGGGCTGTATCGTGCCGGTATCTTGTTAGCACGATACGATATGGTGGATAAAGATCGTGCCGATGGATATTTAAATCCTTGATTTTATCAACTGGTGTATAGTCATTTATTTTAAATTTCTTGTGATATAAATATTTCATATTGTGGTCTTTTTGATATATTTCATTCGTTGTTTTTAATATTCTTGGACCTCCAGTTCTGTATCTATAAACTAAGATTTTTTACTAGGAGAGTATGATCCTGAAATAGTTTTGTGATTTTGTCACTCTGAATAAGACCTGCATTCATTTACATTAAAACCTTAAGCAAAATATTCCATATAACTTGGGCCCTGTCAGTAGATTCTAGAAAGCAATATATTAAGGTGTGGTGTGGTTTATGCTGTGCAATAGCTGAATATGATGCATGTCTAGTGCTTAATTGAGTTAAAAACTCAAAAGATCAGTTGTCGCCTCAGTAAAGGTAGGGCTGATGAAGAATGATAGGGCTTGCTATGTTCCATTAGAAGTCTTATACCTAAAATGATTGTTAGCATCATTCAATTGTATAATCAGTAGATTGAAATTAGTATTGAATCATTTTACCCGTTATTCCAAGGATTCATATGTATGCAGACAGTGCAGCCAGTACTTGCAACCTTCTTTGTGTTCTCAGCACTAGTGTTGGGACCTTATTGTTCTATGCAGACTAAATGAATTGATTTTTCAGAGATTGCTTTCTTTGTTTTTAGGATTACTAAGGCCATTTTAAATCCTTCAAAAAGGGACCAAAAAAGTGTTCAAACGGCTAGCACATCTGCTGCAAGTGAGAGAGAGAAGCATGAAGCTCTTATCGTCCTTGTGAGTTTTTCTAACAGATCTCATT
The DNA here is from genome assembly GCA_029168755.2 of Tillandsia fasciculata. NCBI lineage: Eukaryota > Viridiplantae > Streptophyta > Magnoliopsida > Poales > Bromeliaceae > Tillandsia > Tillandsia fasciculata. The sequence continues at coordinate 1,722,005 of CM054944.1, forward strand.
GCATGCCATACTATTTAATCATCTGTAGTTGTTAAGCCCGAGGTCTCATAATAGTTCTCTATGGATGTAGTTACAGTCACTAGATGCTGTTGGCCTTTTGGAAATCAGAAGATGTGAAGTTCTAATGTCAAAGGTATATTCCTAAATTTTTGTGCACCTCCTATATTGACGCAAATAGTATCTGCCAATTAGTAGTTTTCACTGTTCAGAAATAACATATAGTTTCTGTCGGTATTATCTGTGACACCCCAATAGTCCAACATTGGATGGGAATGGAGTTGTGATTGGGTATATAAGAGATATGGACACTAGTATTAATGGCTCAAGCATTTTGGGCTGTAGTTTGGGCCCAACGAATTATTATTGCTAGTGGGCCGGATTGTTACATTTGGTATTAGAGCCAATGACCAGCCAGAAGTGTGTGACGAGTCTCGGCTGAGCCTGGGTCTAGATGACAGGGCTAGCGAGACAAGTCTCACATCGCCTGGTGATTGAACTGTGTGTGTTTGAGTTGACGAGGACGTCAATTCTAAACGGGGGAGTCTGTGACATCCCAATAGTCCCACATTGGATGGGAATGGATTTGTGATTGAGTATATAAGAGATATGGACACTAGTAATAATAACCGGGCTTAAGCATTTTGGGCTGTTGTTTGTGTCCAACGAGTTATTATTGCTAGTGGGCCGAATCGTTACATTATCATTTAGATTTCTGTACTATTTTTAAGGTAGGCTATGGCTTTTGCAGATTTTCCTCTTTGAACTGTTGGCTGTAATTAATGTACCAGTTTAGGTTTTCTTGAAATACCACATTCTGTCAAATTATTTGGGTCTCACTCATCCTAGTGTTACATTTGACTCTTCATGTTATTAAAGTTCATTTTTGATTTTCTTGAAGTCTAATATGCTTCTGTGTGATGGATTTTTCATTTTCTATTTGAGTCATCATTCTGTTGTTGTGTTTTCTATTATAATTCAATGTTTGTTATTGTGTTTAGTATTTCTACAGTTCATAGCTTCCATTGCTTCACATATGCTCACTCAGCATGTAGGAATTTTCAAAGTATTCTTAAACCTGGACTGGGTAATTAGTGGCTGTCTAATGCAGCGGACATGTTTCAAGCACATTCGTTGTGATAAATAAGATCGCCATTTTGTCATACATATATAGCAAACAATCGGAGGGAGAATGCAGTACTGCTTTGACTACTTAAATAAACCACATTATTGTTAGTTCTTTCACTTAATTCGCGTCTTTACTATCAAAGATTTAAGTGCCCATTGGTACAAGCTGTGCCCATCGTGTCATACCGTATCAATAAGATATCGGCACGATATGACTCCTCTGCCAATGGGACGGTTCAAAACCCTCTTTTCTTTGAAATTAGTAAGTAGTTATCTCAATAAAGTGCAAAATATTTAATAAAGATATATTATAAGCAATTAGAATATTGATTTAATAAAGATATATTATAAGCAATTAGAATATATTAGTGTGAAAGAAAATAAATATTTCATGCACCGTGTATTTTACCGGCATGCACTGTGTCTAATCGTGCTAGTAAGTGTTTGGCACTATCCTCTCCCATGGCACTTAAAATCCTTGGTTATTATGCACTTACATACAAAATATAGTGCATTCTAAAATGAATACCTGGAGTATGATATTTAATCCTAGTTTCTAATTTTTCATTTCTTTTGAATCTAAAGATTCCATCAGGTTCCATTTGTGCTTAATTGTATCCACTAAAAAAACTTACATGATATTTTGTCGAGTCATAGAATATATTTTTTTTGTGTTACAGAATTTTCTGTCATTGAAATTTCAAATATCCTTAAGACCTGAAGGATTGGCACTTAAATAACCATGTTGTAAGGATAGGTAAGTGAAATCAAAATTGTTAAAGATCAGCTGCACATTTCAAAATGTGCTATTGTATGGGAGAGATGTGTGCATTATCACCAAATTCGTGTTGTTAACGTTCTCTATGAAATTCAGGAGTCATGTGAATATCCATTAGAGGCCGAACTTGCTCTTCGTGATTGCCTTGCAATATTCAAAGAGGTATTTATTGTGCTTTCTCAACTCTTGTTACTTTACTATCATTCAAATTTCTTCTAAATTGAATGCTGATCTATTGTATAATCACGGTAGAAAATGCATAGAAAACCCCTCAACTTTAGGCTCTATTGACATGGACCCTCAAACTTCTATTTTCTTTTTTTGGCGCTCTCTCTTCTTTTGCTTATTTTATTTAAGTTATTATACTCGGTTGGATTAGGGATACCATTCCATGTTCTAGTGATTCTGTTTAATTTAGGCTTCGTTTGATATTGTTACCCTTTTTTGACTTGATCTTGGTACCGACCCGTAACGATCAAATCAAAGTCGAAGGATTTTGACAAGTGCTGATTTTCAATATCGGGAATATCCTTTTTGAACACAAATTCCATGCAATGGAATGTGCGGATTGATGATGGAGGACACGAATTCCATGCAATGGAATGTGCGGATTGACGATGGAGGAGGAATACTCGCAGTCTACACACTTCAATGGGTTGCTTGACAGTAAAAGACAGAAACTTGGTGGTACTCTTTATTTCGGTTTTCTTTTTTCTGAAAAAGATGTAATCTCGGCATCGGACTGGGTTGCTTTGCAAGCTCACCAATGATGATGGCAAGAGAGCCAACATATCCGATCCTGGAGTATCTGTTTCTAAAAAACAATAAAAGCTTCCTATGACCGGTTAACTGTCATGCTACTTGCTTCCTTTGGCAAACCTGATGAGCACTTCGTAATTAATATCGGCAATGATTCATTGTTGGTATTCGTCCTTGGCTCGTTGCGTCCTCCGTAGTTTTCTCGAACATATATTCTTAGTGCAAAATATGCACGACACGAGGTTGTTACATTGGCATTGTTCTATATTATGTTTTTTGTTCTTTTCATTTTCTCTTTTTCACGAGGCTCTTTCATGCAGCCTCATACGCGGAACGTACTGATAAACGCACCGGATGTCAAGGCGGAGTACTTGTCATGCTTAAATCGCCTCTTAGGCATAATTAGGGACAGTACTGTAGAGACGGAGAGGACAAAAGAGCTTTTAGAAGAAGTCCGGCAGTTAGAAGCCGAGCTATCCCCGAGGAAACACAAAAAATGGCACAAATCTCTTTGGAACTAATTATCGGTAAAGTGCTCTACTTCCTAAATGTGATATATCTTAATCAACTACGAGCGCGCTTTGATCTTTACCCTGCAGAGAGTTTTGTAATACAGCAGAGAGAGAATCAGAGAACTAGAGCTGAGAAATTTCCATATAAATACTCCATCAGGTATAGTACATTTGCATACCGAGCATCGCCATACTAAAGATTCGCTCCGGTAAGATTTGATACGACACGCGGTGTTTTTAATATATCTAATAGAGATACTACTGTTGTTAAATTGAGTTAAAAGTTATAAATATTTGGTGGCTGGAGATTCACACAGTTTCAGGACTTTGGACTCAAATGTTTTCGCCGATAAAAGGATGCATCACTTGGAGACCAGAGAGACCAGGTAATGCAATATGTTATGTGTGTCTATGATACCAATGTATATATATATTGAACCTTTTCAATTGTTTGGTCCGACTGAAGCTTCTGCTGTAGTAAAAAGTGGTAACAACTTTTTCCTAAAGCAACTTCTTAGAGAAGCTAGATTTTTTAGCCTGGTTATAGTATTTTGGACGGTGGTTTGACCTAAGAGGTTAAAGAGAATTAAGAGGGCTAGAGCTGAAGTAGTTTTAGGATGTGTGATCTCTCGAAAAGTTAGGGAACGGGCCATTTTGTTCTAAATTTGGGTTGGTTAATCCCTTACCAGTTACAAACACTAGTCTGGTGCAACTTTGTGTCAATTGTTAAGGCCAAAAAGTTCTTATAACTGTGTGTGGGGGAGTGTGGCCTCACCTGCTTCAAATTTTTTTTATAAAAATAGACCCGTAAAAAATTTATTTATAAAAATAGGCCTGTGGAGGTAGGAATGACTAAATGGGGTGAATCATTTACCGTTTTTTACGAAAGCGGTGAATGATTCATCGCATTTTAAAAAAATTTCTAGGCCCATAAAAGCGGTGCCGTCTTTATGAAAAATTATGTATTAATGGAAAAAAAAATTCTAGTTTTTATTTTAAAAATATTTCTAATTTTTTATTTGAATGATTATAAAAAAATAATAATAAAATTAATATTTTATTATTAGGAAAAAAATAAGAGTGAAAATTATTTAATAATAATAATATTAATAATTATAATAAAAATAATTTTGTTATAATAAAAATTATTTTATTATGATTACGAATTGATATAACTAAAAATTATATATAATATAAAGATAATATAATTATACAATATTTATAAATAAAAGTGATAAAATAATAATTGAAAATATTTCTATCTAAGATCAAGCAAGTAATAATATTAAGATTATCCATATTATTTTATTTATTATTTAAAAATATTATAAAATATAATTCATAATATATATATTTTTTATATAAAATAATTTTTTATAGTAATATTATATACAGTAATATTTCTTATCTGAAATAAATAGTAATGCAAAAATTATATATATATAAAAAAAAAGGTGATGCCTGTGAAGGAGAGAAAAAAATAATTTTTTTTTTCTCTTAATTAACATATAAATTTATATAAATATTATTAAACTATAATTTTTTCTAATATATCAAAATAAGATTAGATTATAATTTTTTTTTTTTTAGAAAGAATGCTAAATCGAGAATAATTTTTTTAATAAGGTTAAATAGGATATTGTAAATTTTAAATTAAAGCGGTGAATAATTTTTATAAAAGCTTAAATTTTTTAAAAGCAGTGAACGGTTTATCGCATTTAAAATTCGTGAACTATTCATCGCTTTTCTAAAATTTTATAAAATTCTAAATTTGCCGCTTTTAATGACTAGTTTGCTATTTTAGAGTGTAACATTAGTGAAACCTGCAGTTTTATCAGCTAAAAATGGCACAAAGCTGCTAAATTTAATAGAGTTCACTGCACGATCTAACAAAAATTATAATTCATCCTATAGAAATAATTCCAATTAAAAGCAATAAAAAACCTTGATTTAAAAATTGGGTCCAACTGCCCGATGATTCGATTCAATATTTTAAACTGAATAAATTAAAAATTAGTTTTGAACCGTTAAACCAATGATTCAACTATTGAATCGGTGAACTGATCTAATTTTTATCAAATGGGCAAAGTTTTTTTTTTTTTAGATACAGTCGTATTAAAAAAAAGTAAAGTTTGAAAATTTATATCTACTTAAGTTGGTCTCCAAATTAGTATTTTATAATTAATTATAATACTATATATAATATAAAATTAAAAATAATAATTAAATATTTATGATGGCTTCGCTGGTTCAATTAACCCACATTAGTGATACTTGTCTCAATAATATTTTTGAGTCGCTATTCGATTTTTGAAACATTTATCAAAAATTGAGAATGCACTGTTCATAGAAAATAAAGCCTTTTTTTTTTTTTTTTTTCCCAGAATAATAAAGAAAAATAGCCATTTCAAAATGCCCAATTGTTGAGTGATCTCTTGACATTTTTTTTTCCCTTTACAAATAATTAAAAAAATGCATTTTATTTTCAAATTCCAACCAATGTTCTCAAAAACCAAAAATTTAGTATATATCCATGCATTTGTGCCTTTTATTCTCCAACATCTCCCATTAAGTTCCAAAATCTCTCTTTTCTAGGGATAAGATTCACAGCATTTATTCCCCATTAATATTTCCTATGCCAAAGATTTAAAGTGGTCCTTATCAATTTCCCTTCTTTTGATTTAATCCTTGTGCTTACATTATTTGGAATATGTCCTCAGTCAATTCCTTTAATATCTGTGCTAACTTTATAAAATTGGGACCAAAATTTACCTAATTTTACCCAAGTTTCTTTTTAGGTAAATGGTGATTGTGATGCCATGGTCCAAATTTACCTAATTTTACCCAAGTTTTTTTTAGGTAAATGGTGATTGTGATGCCATTTGTTAGCCAACTACTAAAATCAGTTCGATCATATCTTTTGGACATGCAAGCTAGATGATGAACCAATCAATTTAATCCATAAAATGTTTTTTTTTTTTTTTTTTTTTTTTTTTTTTTTTTTTTTTTTTTTTTTTGAGAGAAAGGTAGCATGCTATCCGCTTCGTTTATTTTTTAAATAAACTTAGCTGAAAATGTGAAGCAACTAGGCTTCGAACTCGGATCTCGGATATCAACCACCAAGCCCTTTGCCACTTGCACTAGGGACTGTTGATTTAATTCATAAAATATTATGGCTCAAAAAACTATATATGTTGTGAACAGCTTAAATTGATGATTTGACCAGTACATTGTGAATCATTCTACTTATTAACTAGCTAATTTTATTTTTAGGGTTAATTGCATACATGTCCCTCCAAATATGTCGAATTGCAAATATATTTCTGTAAAATTCAACTTTTCATATTTATCTCTTCAAAAATTCAAAATTCTTCAAATATACCCCTCTGGTTAATCCCCGTTTGGAATCGGTTTATTTTTTAACAGATTTGATGTGAAATTATTTTTTTGCCCCTTTACAAATATATCCCTCCAAAAGTAATACCATTATTCTTGTTACAAATATATCCCTCCAAAGGTATAATATGGAAAGGGTAAATATGTAAATTTAATTTTTAATCTAACCAAGGTTAAGCATTTAACTTAGGGTTAAATCAACTTTTCTAACAGAGATGGACGGTAGGGGCATATTTGAATAACGGTGAATTTTTGAAGGGATAAATATGAAAAGTTGAATTTTGCAGGGATATATTTACAATTCGACATATTTGTAGGGACATGTATGTAATTAATCCTTATTTTTATTATTGATGCTTGATTCCACAGTTTAAAAACATTAGGATTTGGAATAAAAGAGTTTTGCAAAGATCACTTATAATTTCGTAATGAGGAGAAAATAAAATATAAATTTTTAAAAGTCAGAAAAAAAAAATTGAGAAAATAAAATTTTATAAAAAAATTTTCTATAATTTAGCCTAAAAATTAACTACTTTTTGGATTCTATGATTGAACATATTTTAAAGGCGTGGTTTTTCAAGCGGAACTCATTTGGTGTAACCCAAAAACTTATAAATAAAATAATTTTGCTATTCATTTGCATCCAATCGTATGAGATTGTAGAGAAATTATTTCATTTTCAAATGGCTTTATTATTGGTGAGTGGGTTCATCTCTCTCTTAAAAGAATCGCCAAATGAGTTGCGAAATCTAAGTTGAAATTAATTGAATCGGATCAAACTAGATCTACTAGTTAACTAGAGAAGCTTGAACTGGTTTTAACTTGCTCGTGTTTGGCTCATTTGATAGAATTATTTTATTTTGGGTTTTTTTTTGAAAATGACTTTTTAAAAATTTGTATTTTTGAAAATAGTCCTACAAAATTTGTATTTGCAAAAATGACCCTATACCTACTAACTGAGCGCCACGTGTGCGTGCCACGTCAGCCGGGGAGCGTGAGGTGTAACGAGTTGAATGCGTGTCTAAACACGCAGGGTGAACCTGCATGTCTAAACACGCAGGTTGAGCGTGCGTGTTCAACTGTTTCTAGGTCACTCCTCCGGCTGACGTGGCACGCACACGTGGCGCCCAGTTGGTAGGTACAGAATCATTTTTGCAAATACAAATTTTATAGGATCATTTTTAAAAATACAAATTTTTAGAGAATCATTTTTTAAAATATTTTTTTTTTTATTTTTGAAAAAAAAAGGGCCAAAGATGTTAAGGGTTGGTACCAGCACAATCAGTGGTGGGTAACACACACTGTGCACATATCTCCTTTGAAATTTGGACCACTAAAGTTGTAGTACATGTACACTTGCTTGGAATTTAGATCTTTTGAATTAATTTGTAGATATTTGTGACTCCATATAGTGCAAGGAGAAATTTGAGTTTGATCTGAACAAAATTATGAATATGTAATAATTTGAGATAAAAATATACAAAATTTATTTGAACTATGGATCATTTTGATTCGATTATCCGATCTTTCAAAATTTTGATTTTAATACCCAATCTCTCGATTCATTTGACTTGTGTCAGTTAATGATATTTTGATTTTAAAATTTAAATACGTTGTTTATTTTATAGATTTAATTAGTATATTTATTAAAATAAGTAATTAGTTTAAATTTGAAGTCAAAGTGCGGTCGACTAACTCAAATCAAATAAATTAAAAGATTGGAGAGTAATATTAAATTTTTTTAAAAAATTAGATAACTAATTCAAAATGATTCATAATCCAGGTAAGTTTTGTAAATTTTTATCATAAATTGATGGGCACTGCAATTCTGATTCGATGATCTGAGGTCAGGTTCCAAGTGAATGACCAAATTATGATTTGAAATTTGAATTCGAATATAAATCTCACAAAATTCCACAAACTAAGAAGCTAGTGGTCAATATAGGCCTCCAAATTTGAATTTGAATCTATACTTAGAATTTCTTATTTGAATAAACAATTTCAAAGTATATATATAGAATTAGGCTGGAATACTATCGATAAAACTAAGTTATTGGTGCTATTAAGTTTTTAACCTTTGGATTAAAAGATGTATGGTTAAGATTATAGTGGTCCCCTAGGATTTACTAGGTGGTTGGTTGAATAGTAAAAATCTTAAAAGGACAATTATAATTCCAACCGCATATCTTTGCCAACCTAGCGACATTCTTCCCGCGTCGCCAACCCCCCGGCACCTCCATTGTACGACCATGCTCGGCCGCCAACACACTCGGCCCAGCATCCAAGGTTTGCTTGACGGAACTAGGTGGCCGGCGGAACGGGACAGGCCCGACTCGATTATGGATATCCCGTGGTGGAAATTGAGGGGCGCGAGGCGCCTTGGCAAGGCAATGGGCTGGCGGACAGGCGAAACGCGTGGGACAGGTCGCTCGGTTTAGCAGAAGAGCGGAACGTGCAAGGGCACCTCGCTCGGGCCCATTCGAATGGACTAAGTTGTGAGAACTTGTATTGTCCTGGATGCTTGCTTCGGAGGCAAAGGAGCATTCGGTTAAGTAGCACTCTCGAGGAGAGTTTGTCCGGCTAGGCGGAATATACTCGGCTTGAAGGCCAACCTCGTTGGCGGGGTTGTTTGTTCGGAACTCGCGGAGTTCGACGAGGGATTCGACGTAAGGCGCGGCGCCGGGCAGTCAGGCTCATGGAGGAGCATGCTTGGTTAATGCTTGAGTTGTGATCCCGCTGTTTAAGTTCGAGGGCGTGTCCGTGGCAAGGGACTCGGGAAGGCTGGCTCAGGTGTGCGACACTTGAGCGCCGCACGGGATAATTTTAAGGCGAAAAAGCTGGTCCCGTGACAAGTCTAATTACTTGGCGCTATCGATAGTATTCTAGCCGGACTCTCTCTCTCTCTCTATATATATATGAAAATGTTTCGCTATCTATCGTATTCGTCAATAAAAAATTTATTTTAATTTAGGGTACGGTAATACTTTGGTTAACCATGAAAGGTCCCTTATAAATAGAGCGCGACTTTATGCGTGCAAATCTTAAAGCTTTGTTTCCATCTCAAATATTTTCATTTGAAGCGGGATCACAAGTCAAGCATTAACCAAGCTTGAGCGCCACTTGAGCGCCGCACGGAATAATTTTAAGGCGAAAAAGCTGGTCCCGTGACAAGTTTAATTACTTGGTGCTATCGATAGTATTCTAGCCGGACTCTCTCTTTCTCTCTATATATATATGAAAATGTTTCGCTATCTATCGTATTCGTCAATAAAAAATTTATTTTAATTTAGGGTACGGTAATACATTTTATTAACCATGAAAGGTCCCTTATAAATAGAGCGCGACTTTTTGAGCCCAAATCTTAAAGCTTTGTTTCCATCTCAAATATTTTCATTTGAATCTTAACACTGTATTGCATAGTGAATTTATCTCGCAAACTATAATGATTAGTTAGGAGTTTTATATGCCAATTAAAAATTAAAATATTTATAATATTTGAGAGAATCTTTAAGTTATTTTTATTTTATTATTATTTTAAAAACAATATCTGAAACTGCTAATACCTTTTTATTGAGCTATATCATTATCATTTTTTTTTTTTTGTATTTTAAACAATTCTAATCCACTTTCAGGATGTCAAATCCTTATTTTAAAATAAATAAAAGTTGTATTAAATATGATTAAAAGAGTTGAAATTTTGTATGTTGGAGAAAAAAAAATAACCATTGAATGTTAATTTGATGGTGATGCATGGGTGATGTAGGGAAAGGACTAAGCCAATAGATCTTCCTGGCAGGTTAGGATTCGCCGCAACTCCCGTCGGACAAAATGTTTTTGTTCACTTACTTTTTATAACAATTTTTCTACGCCGAAAAACAGTTGTTATGTCTTATTTGAAAATTTCACCAATTTTATATTTTTATAAATAAAAATTTTGTTTGTTCATATATGTTTCTGCTGTTTGATTCACTATTAGTTTTTTAATAAAAAGAATATAAAATGACTATTTTGCTATTACAAATTTATTTCTATAATTTTTTTCTCTCTCTCTCCTCGTCTTCGTTGTGCACGTGCGGTGTATCTCACTTTTGTTGCGGCCAAGGGCCTTGCCTTCAACATTGCAGTTGCTACTGTAGATCTCGCCAGCCATCGTCATGGATTAAAAAAAAAAAACAAAAAAGATGAAGAAAATTAATATTAAAATATAAATCATATGTTTAAGGGGTAAAAAGGTCATTTTACACTAGTTAATTGCGGCTAGCTCTTTTAATTTATGATTATCTAAATTTTATTAACGAAAGGATATTTGATATTTTTACAAAAAGCTATATGTAATTATTTCATAATAATAATAATAATAATAATACGGAAGAGATTTAAACTATTTATTAGACGAATAATCTAAACTTTTGACTGTGGTAGGATACTAGAAATTTTAATTTACAACTTCTACTTTAACTTAGGAGTGAATTTTTCGAAATATTTTTAGCAAAAAAAAATTATCAATGCTTCTCCAATCAGATCTGCTTACACTTATACATAAGCTCCAGACGGCTCAAACATGCCCTATCTTTAATTGTTATTTGTATAAATTTTTAATTTTAAATAAGAAATTTGGCAAATTTTGGTCCAATATACTAATTTCCCACCAAATCAAGTTGTATAAAATTCCTAGAACCAAAGTTGCATGAGATTCT
>CM054944.1:1735771-1773530 GCA_029168755.2 Tillandsia fasciculata
TCTCGGAGCGTGGGCAGATTCGCCATGCATATAGAAAATTCTCAATCCAAACGGTCAGACTTCTCTATATACATGCAGCTACGTAAGTACACTACAATAAAATTATACTATAGCGACACTTTTAAGTGTTTCTAAAAACTAAAAAAATACCGCTAGCAAAAATACTGACAATTATTATTAATATTGCTATATGTACAGTCATTAGGGTATATAGCGACACATTATTATAATGTGTCACAAAAATTTATCCCTATAACCTAATTTTGGATATAGATGGAATATAGATAAGACACTTACACAAAAGTATCACAAAATGTGGCTCTATAACCTAATTTTATTATAGTAGTACAACAAACACAATCATAGATACTAAATAACTTAAATAATAATCTAACATAACTGAAATTGAATAACATACTAAAAGTCATATGCGGAATCTCAAATAATCTAAGTAGTATGATAAGTCATAAGTAGGAACTAAAATCTCTGAAATGTAAGCAAGGCATGGTAAAAGGCCAGCTCTCTAGCTAATAAGTAGGGACAGCTCTATCACGCGAACCTCACATCATCGTCCCGACTACTCACCATGCGACGAATCTGAAAAATAGGTCACCAAAGGATGTGAGACACAACTGAATGTATCCCAGTAGGTACAACGAGTCGGAAACGAGCAAGTCGTATTTACTGGTATACTATAATCGAAAGGCAGTAATAAGCAATAAGAAATGCTAGTATGAAAGTAAAAACTGTAAAGTTGGTATGGATGCAATAATTGTAAATATGCGTCAAATATAACAATAAGCAAGTATATCCAATCAAGTGCCACTGTTGGTCACGAAGACCTCAGGCTAGTGCCCAACCAAAACTGACGTGTACCCCACACCTGCTGACTATAAAAAGTACTTAATATCACCCAGTCCCACAGGTGCAGCAATAAGACGGGCTCACGGATCAATCAGACAACTATATCGGTAAAGAACACTAAAACGAGGACCAATCCGTTGGTATACGTGAAATATATAGCGGGTCCATAGCGATCTCAATGCGGATGCTCAAGCTCGCGATCATAAGACCAGAATACGGCGAAAAGCCGAGAACTCCCATACGGGATCTAGAATAAATCATAGTGCCGACAAATGCCATAATGACAATAATATCCTCCTACTCAATCATGCATAATAATCCAGATCTAATGACGATAGTATAAAAGTAGCAGTAGGAGATATCTATCAAGCAATAACTGGAAGTGTCTACTAACACTTGTTTGAGGTAAAAAAAATTATATATAAAAAAAAGGGGGGGAAAGATTATGGTTGGTCTGTAATATTGATTTGTCTGTATAAGCCCCGTATAAGCCCAAAACTTTTAACATATTAATAATTTGGGTTCAATAAATTTTACTACAAGTTCAAACACCCTTAATAGATCATTTGCGAATACAAGCTTGGGTTATTTATGAACACAAGCTTATGGGTTTCATCAAAGCTCCGTCGATTTTTTAAGTCGGATCCTATTTTTGTGCCCAGTGGGACTTACATTATACTAAATTGTTTGTTTAAAAATTCAATTTCAAAAAAAAAATTATATTCAAATTGAATTTGGAATTTTGAATTTTTAATAAAATTTCAAAATATTTTTCAACCGACTTATCCAAATTCATATTCAAATCTCCAATCAAATTTTAAAATATCTCTCAATTCAATTTTGAATTTTCCTCGTTCGTTAATCGTTCAATTTTGAAATTTGAACATATTCAATTTTGAAATTCAAAATTTGAAATTTAAATACAACAATACTTTCTCAATTTTGAACATATTCAATTTTGGAATTTGAAATTTGAAATTTAAATACAACCGTACTCTCTCAACATATTTGAACATATTCAATTTAAAATTTTAAACATATCCTTTCAATTTTAAAATTTAAATCTGAAATTTGAAATTTAAAATTTGAAATTCGAATATAATAACTGCCTCAAATTTGAATCTCGTACTTTCCTCAATGAAATCATACGTCGTTTCTCAACTAACCCACATTTTCTCGCCAACCCTCAACGAATCCTAACAAACCTCACGCGATATTTCTCTGCCACTCCCCACTATAAATAGAGAGGATCTTTTTCTTTTGACCTGGTCTGAAAACACGTCCGATATTCCACCACAAAAAAAACTCATCCCATATTCCACACAAAAAAAAAGCTTGCCCGATATTCCACCACAAAAAAAAGAAACCCGTCCCATATCCCACCGCAAAAAAAAAAAAAAAAAAAAAAAAAAAAAAAAAAGACAACTTTCCATTTTTTTTCTTCCACCACAAAAAAAAAAAAAAAAAGAACGTCCGATATTGTCCCATATTCCACCACAAAAAGAAAAACCGATATTGTCCCATATTCCACCACAAAAAGAAAAACCCGTCCTCATCCTCAAGCACCGATCGACTCCAGCACCCGGTCAACTTCCTCGACTCCTTCGGTCAACTTCCTCGCCTCCTCCGGTCAACTTCCTCAACCTCCTCCGGTCAACTCCTTCGATCAACTTTCTCGGCACCCGCAATCAACTTTCTTGGCTCTTTCTTTTGGACGTATTTCTCAGATAAGAATTTTAAAAAAAAAATAAAATAAAAATAAAAATAAAAAAATAAAGAAAAAAAAAAATAAATTTTCTTTGAAAACCCGTTTTGGGACCTCTTCGGATGCCCTTACTTACTTCAGGTTGAAAAGAAAAGAGAAAAAAAAAAAGAAAAGAAGAAAAAAAATAAATAAATTTTCTTTGAAAGCCGGGTTTGGGACCTCTTCGGACGCCCCTTACTTCTTCAGGTTGAAAAGAAAAGAAAATAAAAAAATAAAGAAGAAAAAAAATAAATAAATTTTCTTTAAAGCCGGTTTGGGACCTCTTCGGACGACCCCTTACTTCAGGTTGAAAAGAAAAAGAAAAAAAAAAGAAAGAAAGAAAGAAAAAGAAAGGAAAGAAGAAAAAAAACAAATAAATTTCTTTTCTTTGAAAGCCGGTTTGGGGACCTCTTCGGACGCCCCTTACTTCAGGTTGAAAAGAAAAGAGAAAAAAAAAAGAAAGAAAAGAAAAAAAAAAAGGAAAAAGAAGAAAAAATAAATAAATTTTCTTTGAAAGCCGGTTTGGGACCTCTTCGAACGCCCCTTACTTCAGGTTGAAAAGAAAAGAAAAATAATAAGAAGAAAAAAAAATAATAATAATAAATAAATAAATTTCTTTGAAAGCCGGTTTGGGACCTCTTCGGACGCCCCTTACTTCAGTTGAAAAGAAAAGAGAAAAAAGGAAAGAAAAGAAAAGAAAAAAAGAAAAGAAGAAAAAAATAAATAAATTTCTTTGAAAGCCGGTTTGGGACCTCTTCGGACGTCCCTTACTTCAGATTGAAAAGAAAGGGAAAAGAAAAGGAAAAAAAAGAAAAGTCAATAAGTCCGGTTAGGACCTCTCCGGATGCCCTAACTTTAGGCTTAAAGAAAAGAAAAAAAGAAAGTCAACAAAAACCCAAAACCGATTCGGATGATTTCTTCGGACATCCGAACTCAAGATAAGTCAAAGTGGATTCCCTTCGGAGCCCAAATCAATTACAAGACAAAAGGGATTGAACCCTAAGATAAGTCAAAGTGGATTCGGATCCCAAATATAAATCAAAGCGGATTTCCTTCAGATCCCAAGTCAAATAAAATAAAATAAAAAGAGAATTTTTTTTTTCCAAATAACTCCTTTTTCGGATCACAAATAATTTCTCCTTCGGATCCCCGATAATTTCAAAAATAGAAACTTCTTCGGACCCCAAATAATTCCAAAAAGGGAATTTTTTCGGATCCCACATCAAAATAAAATAACGGTGTTTCCCCGATAAAATTAGAAAATTTTCTTCTGACGCCAAATAAAATAAAATAAAAGGGGATATTGAAATAAATAGGAATTTCTTTGAATCGAGACAAAATTCAAATGAGTTCTAATCAACTCGGAGTCTAAGTCCGATTCAAAAAGGACTAATGATCCCAACCATATACGGGTCCCAAAGCCGGATCCACAAATAAAAAACCCAAAACCTATTCAGTCCACAAATAAAAAAACCCAAAACCCATTCAGTCCACAAATAAAAAACCCAAAACACATTCGATCCACAAATAAAAAAAAAAAATCCAAAACTCATTCAATCTCACCGCCTTAACACATATAATTAAGGCAAAACTATATCCAAACCGATTAGATTCTAAAATCATATACTTAGAATTTGGTCAAATCAAATTCGATCGAGCTCTAACACATATACTTAGAGTTCATTCAAATCAATCAAACTAACCCTAATACATATACTTAGGGTGTAGTTAACCTTTTACTCTAGCACATATATCTAGGGTAGAAACCAAGTCAACTTAACTAATCCTAATACATATACTTAGGGTTAGTCAACCTCTCACTTTAGTATATATAAATAGAGTGAAAAACATATCAAACTCGGCCAATCCTAATACATATAGGACTTAGCCACCTCCTACTTTCGAGTAACATCAAATCCGACCCACCTCAATACATATCCCTGGGGTTTGGTCACTCCATTTTGGAACATACACCAAATATGGAATCAAATATAACTGGACTCTAATACATATACTTAGAGCCAATTGAACCCAATTAAACTCTAACACATATAATTAGAGTTTAATGTCGACTAATCCTCAACACATATAAGCAGGATCAAGTCAATTTCGAATCCATCTAAATCCTAACACATATACTTAGGATTTGGTCAATCATTAGGATACGATTTATTCTATCCTCCTCACAAAGGTCTCTTAATCGAAGGTGCCCCACTCACAAGGGGGTAATTAACAATAGATGCTTGCGTCTATTGGAAGTCATGGATCCGCAATACCTGATACCCACATACACCTATCATCCACATACAAATATAAATCTGAATCGTGAATACCATCCCACGGGAAACTCCAAAAAAGGTGAACCGTGCGGGATGAGTCATTCGAGATCGCAGACAAAATGGCACGCCCGGTGGGACCTGACTTTTCCTTCCATCTTTGAGACCTTTATACAAAAAAAAAAAAAAAAAAAAAAAAAGGACAAAAAGAAAAAATGACGGTAAAGGTAAATCCTAATACTTGCATCAAAAAATTGCACCAACATATGCTGCTTTTACTGGGGGCATAATTACTTTTACTGCCATTTTCCAAGAATGCACACAATATGGTCAATTCCCTGTGTGCAACCTGAAAGAAATAATTTAATGGGGGCATACCCAATCCTCTTCACCAATCCGTAGGTGAACAGCTCACCTACTCACCTACATCCAAAATGATGGTGTTCAAAGGCAAGCTCATATTTTCGAAGAATCAGTCAAAAAACAAAAAAGAAAAAAAAAAAAAGAGAAAGAAAAATTCTCGAAAGAAAAAAAATCATGCGTAAAAAAAAAAAAAAAAAAAAAAAAAAAAAAAAAAAAAAAAAAAAAAAAAAGGAAAAAAAGAAGAAAAAATCCCGGCTGTGGTATAACCCCACAGGCAAAAATGGGATCCCCGCTGTGAGGATTAACCATTCGAACTCACAGGCAAAAGTTTGGGGAAGGCATCGGGTGAAAACCCATGTGGGCGCCCGATTGCCACAAAAATCATATTTTTCTTTCAAAACAAACCCATATTTTTCAATAAATCCATATTTTTCAAAATAGACCAAAATAAACCCATATTTTTTTTTAAACTCAAAAATATTTTTCTTTCAAACATATTTCTTGTCTACGACGGAATGCTAACTGATCTTAGAGTCGGTTATGTACAGCAATTTTGTTTGCTCATCAAGACAAAATACACTCGTATTTTTCAATACAAAAAAAAAAAAAAAATATCAAAAAGAAAAAAAATAAAAAAAAAGAAAAAAAAAAAAGAAAAAAAAATCAAAAAAAAATGAAAAAAAAATGAAAAAAAAAAAAAAAAAACCCATTCCCGGTTGTGGTATAACCCCACAGGCAAAAATGGGATCCCCGCTGTGAGAATACACAATTCGAACTCACAGGCAAAAGTTAGGGGAAGGCATTGGGTGAAAACCCATGTGGGCGTCCGATTGCCATCAAAAACATTTTTTTTCTTTCAAAACAAACCCATATTTTTCAATAAACTCGTATTTTTCAAAATAAACCAAAACAAACCCATATTTTTTTTTTAAACTCAAAAACATATTTCTTGTCTACGACGGAATTCTAACTCACCTTAGGGTCAGTTATACGCAACAATTTCGATTGCTTCCTGAGACAAAATAAACTCATATATTTCAATACAAAAAAAAGAGAAAAAAAAAAAACAACAAAAACAAAATGCCCCCAAATTATAAGCCAGTTCAACCTAAATCGAATTTAGGTGGAATCATATGAACTGGACCATGCACCAGCTCGACCCCAAATCAAAGTCAAAGGGTATTGAGCCAAACCGCAAAAAGGGTGACTCAGACCAAACTCGAAGGTATCTTAAATCAAATCCAAACCAAATACAGAGTTTCAAGTTCAAACGGATCTCGAACCTAACCATAAGGTTACGAGCCGAACTAAACCGAACTGCAGAAGGGTCCAAGTTGAGCCGAATTATAAGGGCCAGACCGAAATGGAATTCAAAGGGTCTCGAACTAAGTCATAAGGGTTCGACCTAAACCATGTATCAAAGGGTTCTGAACCAAAGTATAACGGTTCGACTCAAATCAAATTCAAAAGGGACAAACCAAGTGAAAGCCTAAACCGGCTCAGCCCAAATCAAATACAAAAGGTTCAAACCAATTCAATTTGAACCCAACCTGAACAAAGGTTCAAATCGAACTTCAGGGATGATCCAAATCAAGCAAACCAGCTCCACCCGAACTGAAACAAATCAAGAGTCCAAACCGAGCTAACTCCAAATAAATCTGCTGAGACAACTTAATCGACTCACAAACCCAAATCCAAACGACCGAAAAGTCATTAAACTAAACACAACTTCAAACGACCGAAAAGTCATTAAACTAAACCCAAGTCCAAACGACCGAAAAGTCATTAAACTAAACCCAATTTCATACGACCGAAAAGTCATTAAACTAAACCTAATTCCAAACGACCGAAAAGTCATTAAACTAAACCTAATTCCAAACGACCGAAAAGTCATTAAACTAAACCTAATTCCAAACGACCGAAAAGTCATTAAACTAAACCCAAGTCCAAACGACCGAAAAGTCATTAAACTAAACCCAATTCCAACCGACCGAAAAGTCATTAAACTAAACCCAAGTCCAAACGACCGAAAAGTCATTAAACTAAACCCAATTTCATACGACCGAAAAGTCATTAAACTAAACCCAAGTCCAAACGACCGAAAAGTCATTAAACTAAACCCAATTTCATACGACCGAAAAGTAATTAAACTGTAAGAATTTGAATTTTTGAAAATAAATAAATGAATGAAACTGATTGAAGTCAAGTTGAATTTGGATCATGAAAAGCACAAGTAGTCTAAGTGCCCTTTTTCTACAGTGTAAATTGCACAGTTAGTGGGCCAGAAATATCACTTTTCAATCCGAGCCTAATCTCGAAGATCCGAAACCACGAGTGCGACCGTCACGACGAACTGAGCGAAAACCATATTAAGCTTGTTCAGATCTGACGGTCGGATCTTCCAGAAATCAGCGATGAAGCGGGCGGGACCCGCGACTTAAGTTGCGCAGTGCGGAACAGTAAATGAACAGTAACCCTATTTTGAACCCCTCTCGCGCCAACGTTGAGCCAATTCACTATCCGGAGGCCGATCATAGCACTTCAAATAGTGGATTTCAACGGTTTCGTCGTTCTGGACGCAATGGCGCTGACAGAATTTTCGTTTGACGACTCTAAGTCTCGAAAAACGTGAAAACTATATTTCGGAGCTGTATTTATGGACTGAAAATTTATGCGGACACAGTTTCGAAAAACAGAAATCGCTACCTGATAGGATTCGTCGAGCCGGACGTCGTGGCGAAGTCCGTTTTCCGAATTGATGATCGGATCGCCTCGAAAAGCGAGAAATAAGGCGAAAAATGTAACATTTACACCATAAACCCTATATTTGCTGCCTCGAAAAGCGTGCCACTGCATGAGGAGGGACCTGAGTGTGAAACTAAGCTACTGTGAGGGACCAAGACCAAAATACTGATGCTAGAAGGATCAAGTTGCAAAAAGGGTGCAACCTAGCTTAATTCAAATCTTGAATTTCAAAACCTGGATCCTTTTAAAACCCTTGTAGCCGAGCCCTGAGTCACAGCTCCCAACAGAATCCCCCTCTCTCACTGCGCACTCCACGCACCCGAAGCTCCGCGCCGGCCGCCACCCCCACGACGCCGGAGAAGAAAGATCCACCACACCTTGATCTCGGGTGGCTTGGGAAGGGGGTGCTCGGGAGATGCTCGGGAGGTCAAGGCAGTACCTGGGGGACTCTTCTGCAACGCCGCATCCGAGCCCGAGTGGTCCCGGCCCGAACCGCCGCCGCGCGCCGCCACGGCCAACCCCCTTCTTCCAAGGTTTTCCGGCGAAGGTGAGTTTATGGAGTTTTCTTTTAGTTTTGGGTCTTAAGCATGACCAAGGTGCTCCTGACACCGAGGGCATCGATCGGATGCAGGCTGAGCCGCTGCCGCCGTCCCAACCGCCGGCGGGAGCCCTATCACCGGAGATCATTGTTTTTGTCCGATCGAGTGCGCCGCCGTCATCGGACCGCCAATGTGAGGACCCGGATCCCCACGGCAGGGTTTTTTACTGTGGGTTTGGAGGTTTCTGGGTGTGTGTGTGTGCGTGTCGGGCCCCAGATTTGAGTTTCTTGTGAAATGGGAGCTTGTTTCCTTTTCTGGAAGTCCATTTTGGGTGTGTAGGGTGTTTGCGCGCTTAGTGGAGCCTTGATTGTGACCCGGGACGAAAAATTGGATCAAGTTTACTTTTCCGGAAAATCTTGGGAAATTTTAGAAGCGGAATTTGGCCGAACGGACCTCGGATTTGGATTCAGCGCGCGAAAACGAGCGTAATGGACTATTTACTTGAATTTTTCGGAGCCCGGACGCGAAAACACGGAAACCGAGGCAAAGGTTACTGTTCCGGCGGCCGGAGGAGCGCCGGCGGCGGCGGAGCGCGGCGGAACGCGGCGGCGGAGGGCGGCGCAGGCGCGCGGTCCACCGCGGGGCGCATGCACCGGGCGCGGGCCACGTGGCGCGCTGCGGTTGGCCGGATTTTGAGTGTTTTGCCTATATTTGGGTTTTTGGCACGGATTTCGAGGCATTTCTGAGCCGCTGTTTTGTTGTGAGATTTCTGGACAGCACTCACTTCGCGGATTTTTATCTCCTCATCCGGACATCGGAATTCGACGATTCAAGAGCCTATCGACATCTACACTTCGCGAGGATCGTTGTGATATTTTTATTGGGATTTTAGGAAATTTATTTTCAGGTGAAATTCGCGTGTGAACAGTAACCTTGTTTGCAGATTTTGAAATAGTGATTATGTGTATGAATTGTGTATAATTGAGATGTGTTATTGTACCCAGGACTGTAAGAGCACTTTTCTGTGCTCTTTGCACTGTGGATCTGGGAAATTGTCGACTCCCGGACTGTTTATCTGTACCGGCTCGGACAGTTAGCGCGATCAGGTGGGTGATCCTGCTTTCAAATTCTATGGACTGCACTCTAATTCTACAAATATAGTAGCATGCATAGTTTATGAGCCAGATAATTTGTGTAAACTGTATGTTGGAAAAACCACTGTAGCTAATTGCTAAATCTGTCGATCTCTTGATAAGCTCTGCAACTTGGGAACTTAGTTTAGCAAAATTGCCTGTTATTTAATTATCATGTGCCATTAAACTACAGTGACTTGAACATACATCAGATTTATTTATCACCTTAGCTGTTCCACAGTGGTAGTACTCTTGTCACTCTGGTCATAGTGATCTTTTCCCGAGTCGTGGGCCGGGAGGTTTATTAGCTGGGGATTGCATTTGCACTCGCGTCTGGGGACCGAGTGGCGTCTGTAGCAGTCTGTAGATCGGCTTGCATTGAGATAGTGATTGGATCATAGCCTGTATGTGCCACCTTTGTGCTGGACAGTGTTGCGCAGTTGTTTGACTCGAGCGGGTCGCTCCCCCCGAGTGCCACTCCGGAGTAGGCGAGACCGGGTTGTAGTACCGGCTTTGAGATTGAGCTAGATACCGGGTTGGAGTACCGGACATACCTACAGCAGTAGGTAGGCGCAGGTTTGACTGGGCCCGTTGTGGCAGTCAGTTTGGATTGGGTGTTCCGAGTTGAGTATCAGTTGTGGCATATCGTCCTCCTGTTCTTCCCCTTGAGCATTATAGATAGGGGCATAGTAGCAGTAGATGTTTACTTTCCAGCTTTTCATACTGCATTTCTTTTATTACTTTTATCTCTAGTAGACTTAGTGGGCAGGCCGTCGGGCTTGTTGGCGGCACCCACTGAGAACTACTGTGGGAGGTAGTTCTCACACCCGTCGTGGTGTCTTTTCCCCAGGGACTTCAGCTCCAGTTCCTGCGGTGCCAGTTGCTGATCCTGCTCTTCTAGACCGAGGTAAGGGAGTCGCGAGATAGATCCCTTCCCCCTTCAGCTTCAGTGTTGTAGAGGTACCCATATATTTTGGTTGTGTGATGTTTGAGAGATTATGTAGTGAGGTATCGAGTTGTACTTTTCTGCTTTCTTTGAGAGACTTTTGTATTTGTGGTGAGGACTTATTGTATTATGAGAGTTGTACTTATTTTATTCCTAGCAGTTTACTTTGCTCTGATATCTGCTTAGTGTAGTATCTCCCATTTGCAGGTTAGACGCTACGCCTCTACAGGGCTTCCTGTAGGGACGGCGGATCTGTTGGCGAGCCCGGGGTACAGTCTTGACCCCCGGGGCGTGACAGATTAGAGTGGTATCAGAGCTTAGGGTGTAGGTCTTGAGGACTTAGGAACCCTAGGCTTATGGTTAAACCCTAGGATGACCCACGTGAGAGCCGAGACTTTTAGCGAAAGTCTTGATTGGGTATCTAACTCTCCCGTGTGGATAGGGACGAGTGATAGACATGCCTTCCTTCTGTGGCGACTATGTTGGCTGCAGACAACATAGTGCTTCGGGAAGGGGGACTTGCCTTTTGACTTTCGCTAGATTGGGTCGAGTGTTGCTTTTGGTTTTGATTCTGTGTTTTGTCCCTCAGGTGGGGATGCCTCCTCGACGTTCGATGGTGACGCGCTCGCAGCCTTCGTCCTCTGAGCCCGAGCAGGAGGACTCGGGGCGAGGACCTCAGGCTGAGATTCAGGAGCTCCGTGCCCAGATGGCACAGTTGGCTGAGGCGGCTAGACGCCAGGAGGAGGCAGTGGCGCGGCTGACGCTCTTATTGGAGCAGAGAGCACAGCCGGCAGTGGCACCCCCTGAGGCTTCGCCGGTGCCTTCTTCCCCTGTTGTGGCACCCCCTGTGGTGCAGCCGGCGCCAGCGATTCCTGCTGAGCCGGTTTCGAGTAGGCCACCGGCCGGGGCGACGGGAGCGTTGACTGAGACAGAGCAGCGGGAGGTTGTAGATTTGCTGATGAGATTTCGGCGGTTCGATCCGCCCCGCTTTTCGGGCATGAGTGCTGAGCCTTGGGCAGCCGAGACTTGGATTACCACCATGGAGCGCCACTTCGAGAGCTTATTTGTGGATGAGAGGTATCGGGTTATTCTGGCTACCCATTTTCTGGAGAGCAACGCCGAGGCATGGTGGCGGCGTGTGCGACCAGCTGGTCCACCTGGGACGCAGCTTCTTTCTTGGACCGAGTTTCGGAGCATGTTGCTGGGAGCATTCTTTCCTGAGAGCGTCCGACAGCGACTGGAGGAGCAGTTGAAGAATCTCCGCCAGGGAGATAGGCCTGTGCACATGTACATAGCGGAATTCAACCACTATTGGCATGTGTGCCTCATGTGGCCAGGGATGAGAGCCATCGTGTTTATATGTTTGAGAGAGGACTTCGCCGAGACATTTACCAGTTTGTCCGCTCCCGCCGACTGCAGACCTTGGAGGCCTCGATGGAGCAGGCTTTGTATGTGGAGAGTGGAGAGGCCGTGATGGATGAGGTATCTCCGGCCCCTGTAGCGACTTCTGGGGCGAAGCGCCCGGCATCTCCGGAGGAGGGGCAGTCTAGCAGGCAGGGACCCCCGAGACCTCCACGTTCCCACTCGCAGGGCCAGGGGTACCAGGGACATCAGAGATCGGGGGCGTCTCGCCAGACACAGCAGCAGCATCGACCCCCACGACAGCAGCAGTTCTCACAGCAGACTTCCCAGCAGCAGCGCCCAGATCGGTGTGTTATCTGTGGAGGCCCACACCTACCGACTCAGTGCCCGCAGAGACAGGGCCATTGTTTTCGCTGCGGGCAGGCCGGTCACTTTGCGAGCGTGTGCCCTAGAGCCGGCCATCCAGCTCCTTCATCAGCATCTGCACCGTTTGTCCCTTTCCAGCCAGCCGATCCTTCTGCGGCCTATAGCAGGCCGGATGTTGCCTCATCTTCTTCCCGACAGCCAGAGCGACGTCCCCCGGCACCGAGCGGTCGTATTTATGCCGCTCCGGTTGAGGTCACTTCAGCAGCAGAGCAGGTCGTTGCAGGTATTATTCTGGTCTTAGCAGTCCGTGCTCGGGTTTCTTTTGATACCGGTGCATCTCATTTATTCTTCAGTAGAGTTTTTGCATCTATCTGCATGGTATCAGGGCATGTGCATCTTAGTATAATTTAGGGGTAGAGATTTTGTGACTTGCATTAGCGTTTGGATTCATCCTAGTATCTTCCAGCAGAGGCGAATTTTGGGCATGATCAGAACAACTGAACTTTGAACGGCGCGCCGATTGTTGTGTTGGTTCAGTTGCAGCTCCCCGACTCAGATTGAGCGCTTGGGATGGACCAGTTGGTGCGGTATCGTGCAACATTCGATTGCGAACGGAGAATAGTGGCCTTTCCGCTAGTTGGACGACAGAAGATCATTTCTACTGGTTACTGAGGCATCCTTCCTGCAGCAGTGGCTTCAGCGGCTTTGTGTTAGGTGCGACTTGTCGAGCGTAGGTGACGCCTAGGACTAGAGGGTTGTCTCTAGGGGTCTGGGTTAGAGTGGTGTTTCTTTTAGGGGCACGGATGGACCGTAATTCCGTTTTGTTGCCGCAGCAGGAACGGCATCAACCCTTCTCTCCCTTATTTTCTCACTCTTGTGCTGAAATTCGCGAACAGGGTGAAAGATACGAAAGATTACTCCAGAAGTAGGGACAGGGCCCGAACCTGTTCTTGTTGGTTTAGGGCAAGGGCACTGCTCTCTCGGAACTTTCGAACTTTTCGCTAATTTCAGTCGTTTTCTAAATTTGAGAATTGGAGGTTGATGACCTTCCTACTGGTGGAGCCATTTCTTTTCTGTTAAGTTTTGTAGCGTAATTCGAATAGTTTGGAGGCGTAGAGTTGGCTGCTCTTTTTAGTCCTCGGTGTTTGGGAATTCCTGAGCTTTATCCGCGGTTGGACGCGCTTTGTGGAGAGTTGTGGCGACTGGGGAGTTGGAGTTTGTGCTGATGGATGCTTACCTTTGGGCTTGGAGACTCCTTTTTGAGCCGTGTTTGTTTCGAGGACGAAACTTTCTTTTAGTGGGGGAGGATGTGAGGACCCGGATCCCCACGGCAGGGTTTTTTACTGTGGGTTTGGAGGTTTCTGGGTGTGTGTGTGTGCGTGTCGGGCCCCAGATTTGAGTTTCTAGTGAAATGAGAGCTTGTTTCCTTTTCTGCAAGTCCATTTTGGGTGTGTAGGGTGTTTGCGCGCTTAGTGGAGCCTTGATTGTGACCCGGGACGAAAAATTGGATCAAGTTTACTTTTCCGGAAAATTTTGGGAAATTTTAGAAGCGGAATTTGGCCGAACGGACCTCGGATTTGGATTCAGCGCGCGAAAACGAGCGAAATGGACTATTTACTTGAATTTTTCGGAGCCCGGACGCGAAAACATGGAAACCGAGGCAAAGGTTACTGTTCCGGCGGCCGGAGGAGCGCCGGCGGCGGCGGAGCGCGGCGGAACGCGGCGGCGGAGGGCGGCGCAGGCGCGCGGTCCACCGCGGGGCTCGTGCACCGGGCGCGGGCCACGTGGCGCGCTGCGGTTGGCCGGCGCAGCGGGCGCGGTCCACGGGACTTGGCGGGGTGTACGGTGGACCGAGGGTAGGCCACGTGGCATTCTGTGGTTGGTGCGGTGTTGTGCACGCGGTCCATGAACTTTTGGCTCTGGTGCACGGTAGACCGGGGACACGTGGCGTTGTGTGGTTGGCGGGTTCTGGTGCACCCGGTCCACACGGTGGCGGCGGCTGAGGCGGTGCCTCGGGACGCGTGCCCGACCCGGGTCCGGCGGCGGCGCGGCCGCGCACGTCGCGCGACGTGCGTTGACCGGGTCGGCGTGGGGGGCGCCACGTGGCGCCCCGTGGTTGGTCGGGCGTACGGGTGCACGACGCCCGGTCGGGACACTTGGCGACGCGGCATTGGTTGGCGCCGTGCGCCGGGTGCAGGGGGGAGCTTCCAGGGACACGTGGCGGCCTGAGGGCGTTCCGGGCGCGCACAGTAACGGGCCGGCCCGTTACTGTAGCCGCCCGAAACTTTCGGGCGCCCGAATTCCCTGGGCCCAAATCCGAAAGTGGGTCTTTTGGGCTGCTTTTTGGGGAGAGCCTATATAAAGGCCCCTTGGGCTGTGATTTTGGGGACTTTTCCGAGGGAATTCGCCCTTGAGCTCTTAACCAAAGATTTTCCTCTCCCTCTTGCCCATCTCTTGGTGAAATTTCAGAACTTTTGGAAGCCGCGACGACTGTGTTTTCTGCCTCGAAGTGCGGAGCGACGGTTTTCTGTTGGAGGCCCGTTATCGTCGCTTTTCGGTCAAAATTTCCACAGAGCTACCCCGACATCCGATTTCAGCGATTTTTGCGGCGTTGGATTCACGAGAGGTAAATATTCGACTTTCGTGTTGAGTGTTTTGCCTAGATTTGGGTTTTTGGCACGGATTTCGAGGCATTTCTGAGCCGCTGTTTTGTTGTGAGATTTCTGGACAGCACTCACTTCGCGGATTTTTATCTCCTCATCCGGACATCGGAATTCGACGATTCAAGAGCCTATCGACATCTACACTTCGCGAGGATCGTCGTGATATTTTTATTGGGATTTTAGGAAATTTATTTTCAGGTGAAATTCGCGTGTGAACAGTAACCTTGTTTGCAGATTTTGAAATAGTGATTATGTGTATGAATTGTGTATAATTGAGATGTGTTATTGTACCCAGGACTGTAAGAGCACTTTTCTGTGCTCTTTGCACTGTGGATCTGGGAAATTGTCGACTCCCGGACTGTTTATCTGTACCGGCTCGGACAGTTAGCGCGATCAGGTGGGTGATTCTGCTTTCAAATTCTATGGACTGCACTCTAATTCTACAAATATAGTAGCATGCATAGTTTATGAGCCAGATAATTTGTGTAAACTGTATGTTGGAAAAACCACTGTAGCTAATTGCTAAATCTGTCGATCTCTTGATAAGCTCTGCAACTTGGGAACTTAGTTTAGCAAAATTGTCTGTTATTTAATTATCATGTGCCATTAAACTACAGTGACTTGAACATACATCAGATTTATTTATCACCTTAGCTGTTCCACAGTGGTAGTACTCTTGTCACTCTGGTCATAGTGATCTTTTCCCCGAGTCGTGGGCCGGGAGGTTTATTAGCTGGGGATTGCATTTGCACTCGCGTCTGGGGACCGAGTGGCGTCTGTAGCAGTCTGTAGATCGGCTTGCATTGAGATAGTGATTGGATCATAGCCTGCATGTGCCACCTTTGTGCTGGACAGTGTTGCGCAGTTGTTTGACTCGAGCGGGTCGCTCCCCCCGAGTGCCACTCCGGAGTAGGCGAGACCGGGTTGTAGTACCGGCTTTGAGATTGAGCTAGATACCGGGTTGGAGTACCGGACATACCTACAGCAGTAGGTAGGCGCAGGTTTGACTGGGCCCGTTGTGGCAGTCAGTTTGGATTGGGTGTTCCGAGTTGAGTATCAGTTGTGGCATATCGTCCTCCTGTTCTTCCCCTTGAGCATTATAGATAGGGGCATAGTAGCAGTAGATATTTACTTTCCAGTTTTTCATACTTCATTTCTTTTATTACTTTTATCTCTAGTAGACTTAGTGGGCAGGCCGTCGGGCTTGTTGGCGGCACCCACTGAGAACTACTGTGGGAGGTAGTTCTCACACCCGTCGTGGTGTCTTTTCCCCAGGGACTTCAGCTCCAGTTCCTGCGGTACCAGTTGCTGATCCTGCTCTTCTAGACCGAGGTAAGGGAGTCGCGAGATAGATCCCTTCCCCCTTCAGCTTCAGTGTTGTAGAGTTACCCATATATTTTGGTTGTGTGATGTTTAAGAGATTATGTAGTGAGGTATCGAGTTATACTTTTCTGCTTTCTTTGAGAGACTTTTGTATTTGTGGTGAGGACTTATTGTATTATGAGAGTTGTACTTATTTTATTCCTAGCAGTTTACTTTGCTCTGATATCTGCTTAGTGTAGTATCTCCCATTTGCAGGTTAGACGCTACGCCTCTACAGGGCTTCCTGTAGGGACGGCGGATCTGTTGGCGAGCCCGGGGTACAGTCTTGACCCCCGGGGCGTGACAGCCAAGATCGAGATCAGAACCGTTGATCCGACTCCTCTCGACGACTGCAACCTCCCCACGGAGCCTGATCGTCATCAGTTGAGGATCGGGATTGATCGGAGGTGCCCTAGCTCAAGGCTTCTTCTCCGATTGGCTGATCTTGGCCGTCCGGCGCCGCCGCGGCCTCCCGTCGCCGACCACCACTGCACCGAGCTTCCTGGCACCGAGTAGAAGCTTCTGGTCCAACTTGCTCCGGCCCGAAACCGCCGCGCCGGATTCCGCCATTAACGGCCACCAAGCTTCAACCTAGATCCTCCGCCGTGCATTGCCGGCGCTCCCCGTCGCCGGGAAACTGCACAGGTAAGACCACATGACCTGTAGGAGTCCTCCCATCGACTTGCATGGCTCCCCTAACGTCGGGATTTTTGTCCATAGAATTACACCCGAGTTGGCCTCGGTTTTCCCTTCCGGCGATCGCCGGCAATCCGGACTCCGGCCACCCGTGCAGGTAAGCCCTAAATGCCATTTATAGACACTCCATGATTTTTAATTGGGCCTAGCTAGCCCCTGTAATTGGCCCTCCAACCATGAACCCGAGATGGCAAGTTCGGGCTTGTCTCCGGCCGCCGCCACCTTCGGCCGCCGGGGCTTGACCCCAGATGGACCCGAGACATCCTGGGAACCCCCACTAACCCATGCTCACCTTGGTTCCAGGTCTGGGACAGAGTTGCTCCAAAAAAAAAAAAAAAAAAAAAAACACCAAACCGAGCCTTGATCTAAGATTGGGTGTTGCTCCGGCGAGCTCTCCGGCCGGCCTCCGACACGCGCAAGGTGAGCCCTCAACCCTAGACACCCTACAGATCATGATGCTTCTATTAAATAGTTAAAAGATCTAGTAGATGTTAAGTTCTAGCAAAATTGTAAAATGGACCTAAGAACATTATGGGCCAACTTTGCCCTCGGGATCCGTGTCGACCAAATCCTGTGAGCACGGGTTCCGTCTCGTCGTAACGGACGCGCTGAAACTTACGGCGTCGTCGTCGGATTCCCGAATTTTACGAACGAGCCAAAACAGTAGTTAACTAATGGGTATTTATGCAATTTTAAATATATTATGGACCAGAATGCAAAATTGATGTATGAACTCTCTTTAAACAGCACCTACGCACCACCTGAACATCTTATTAGGATTCCGAAGGTCCTCGTTGACCGGAAATCAGATTTTGATCGATAAACCGACCGATTTGACCGTTTAAGCTTTCCGTTAGTGTAGCGTCGTCGGGAAAGGGTTGTGTGAGTCTATTACTGACCAGATCTTCTGATACAGGGCCCAGTTGTTCAGCGCCAGCCTCCCAGTAGCCGCGCGGGAGTTCGGGGATCTACCTTCATTCAGGTGGGTTATCTTCGAACCGGGCCTCAGCTTTTTGGCCCTCTGGTTGCTTTAGTCCAGTCGGACACCTGTCTTTGACTTGCCCTGCTGATTTTACCTATATGACTTAGCCTGACATATATTGATCTCTTTTGACATAGCATGATCCCTCTGATTGACATTGACCTGACTAGACCTGTGCCTGAGATTATCTGTTCATGATTCGTCTGATTATTATGATTACATATTCTATGATTAATCCTGATAGTTCTTGATCTGCCTGAGACACATCATGTGTACTTAGCAGCTTTTATTCCTGGACATAGATTTGCATGATTCGATGATACCTGCTGATTCCTGTCATTGAGATGTTACTTGATATATTGTCGATATGCATGATTGATTGATTCTGATTGATAGATATAGACTGAGGACTCCCTGTTGGGATCTCGGCATGTTGCCGATTACCCGGTCACTAGATCGTGAGATTGATCATTATGACTTGCTATATACTGCTGTACTTCACGAACATGGCCGGGGTCGCTCCCCGTGGAGCTTGTTCTTTACCGGTAAAGTGGTCTGGTGATAGACCCATGAGCCCCCAGTTAGGCACCCGTGGGGTGCGGGGTATGTCAGCCGCGATGCCCTTTTTGCATTGAGACTGCTTGGCGTCTGTGAAATGCAGGGTTATTGCCTGAGGTCCTATGAGACCAATAGTGGCGCATGATTGGGCACTTGGGTTTCCACCTTTGACGCATTACTGTTACCCTGTATTGTTGCTCAGTTTACTTCTAGTATCATTATCTGTAGACATGCTTATATTACCTGCAGTTCCTTATGCATGATTATTGTGGATACCTTTTGATTTTAGCATATATGATCTACCGCTTTCATGATTGTTTATCTCTGATATACCGTGATTGATAGTATACCTAGCTGCTGTATTCTCCTGATTATTAGTAGACATCTATGCTTCCAGCTTTTCCTATAGATCTTTACTATCCGCAGATTTTAGTACCCAGTAGGTACGATTAGCTGATCCTCGGCTCGTCGTGCCCACTGGGATACATGTACAGTGTATCTCACACCCCCTGGGTGACCATTTTCCAGGTCCGTCGGGTGGGGAGATAGCGGGACGATCCAGTGAGCCGGTTACGATAGCGCTGTCCCCATGATCATAGATATTGTTGATTTATGCTGACCCTCATATTACCGCTTTTCATTTCAGTTCCCGTTTAAATTAGATATTCAAACTGATGAGGTAATAAGTTATTTGAATTATTCCTGCTGACTAGATTAGTGTTGTACTGAGATATCTGTTGCTGATTACTAGCCTAGCCGTGCATATATAGGGGAGTCTCTGTTCACGGAATAGAGGATTTCCTATATGTGTGGCGGTCTGTTACGCCTGTTTTGCAAACTCTGATTTAATCAAAAGAAAAAAAAAAAAATTTCAGACCTGATTTTTAAACTCGGGGCGTGACAGATTAGATGGTATCAGAGCAATAGGTACACGGTACCTAGGAAAATTGATTAGGATCTGGTTAGGATGAACCCTAGGATGACTTATGACGTGAGAGCGCGGGGTATTTGTCTAGCGGTTAGGAGCTCAGGTGTATTTTCACACTTATGAGACGTTTTCCTAACTTGTTGTTGTGACTATGAGCGGTGTTCGCACGCGCTCTGGGCTTAGTGGTCATAGGGGGTGCAGTGTTTGCTGCGGTTGTGGTACGAGCCATGGGTTTGATGTATCAGTGGAGCCTTAGAGCTCGGATTGTTGGCAGCGGTTAGAGAATCAGCTCACCGCTTTTGCTTGGATAGTTCAGCAGATGGCTCAGCATTAGATAGTTGCTATTGTTGCACTGGTCCCACCACTAGTCCAGGTGCTTGGAGAAGTCAGTGATCCTCCGGTTGTCCCCGTGCCACTAGATATAGTACTTTGTCATAGCCGGGGTTATTAAAAATTATGTTGTGGCTGCTATTACCGGAGATTCCCCGAATATAGTTATCGGGATGCCTATGAGGTTAGCAATCTTGTTGCTTTGGACAGAAGGATTCTGACGACACTCAGCAAATACTAGACCTTATTGAATCGTGTCCCAACCCTGATCAGTGTAAAATAAATTGGGATTCACGATTACTTTAATAGAGATGGTGGTAGCAGTTAGCGCATTGGCGCATGCATGATTGATGGACGGGCTAAATTTGGTGATCTATGAGCCCGATCGAAATGCTGGTTTGAGTTAGATTCAGATTCAGACCCCACCTTTGGTACTAGTTTAGTGGAGTCCTAGTTACCCCTATGGGTAGGCAACAACTTTAGATGTTGCGGCTACTACCGTGATGATGATAGCTTGAGCAATTTGACCTTTTACCCTAAAAGAATCCGATTTGTGGTTGATTCGCACATTACGTGTGAATTGGTTTGGAGTCATGATCGTTTCTGACGATATTTGAGCCACGATTGGCGTCGCTAGAGCTGTGTTAGCAAGTGTTGATTCGTTTAAGATAATCGGTAGATAGTGGAATAGGGTTCTAGATTCTTGTGAGTAGCCAGGGTCGCACTCATAACCACGAGGTGATAGTTACCCTTGATGGAGGTTATAGTATCGGTATAGATTTGTGTTGTGAGGTATGTGTCATACCTATATCTTCTGTTGACTCCGGTGGGAGTCGTGTCCCCAACTTGATGTTGGCGACAGATCTTGGGTATTTCACCCTTCTTTCGATAAGTATGTTGGCTGCAGACAAGGTACTGTCGAAAGAGTGGTTTGAAGTACTCTACCCCGTAAGGGGTAATATCGTGATTGGGTCTACTTATTCGGTTATCTATAGTTATAGTCGCCAGGGTTACCCTCTGGACAACGATGTTAAAGTTTCAGTGATGATATCCCAGACCATATTGGACCTTAGGTAGGTCTCAGATAGTCGTGGGTATAGTGGACAGATTATATTTGTCATTAATGTAGACATTCGTCCTAGCCTGCGGCCACTAGCCACGTTGACCTCGCCAGATCGTGCAACTGATTCAATAATAGAAATAAGTGGGTTAAGCTGTAAGGGGGAACAACATGTCTGAACCAGATATTTTAAGCGGTGACTATAGGTTGCCATGCATTATGATGCTAAGAGACTGATCGTCTGAAGTTTAACCAACAGTTGTCGCCAGAGGTTTGATAAAATTGTTAGGCTGTTTAAGGCATTTGTGCGTCCTTTAACTGTCTGAGGTACAGTTCTGAAAGCTAGTGGTGAAATGAATGCCACATGAGAATATGAAGTGAAAGCAGAAATTTCTCGAACCGCTTGAATGTTCCGAAGAAATTATCGGAAAGGTGATCTCTAGAATGTAGAGCCTGTTCCTGATCATTATTGACTAAAATGAGTGAACCCCGATTGAATAGTTGACCGGTTATGTTGAAAGGTTAGCTTGCATGCACCGATGGAAATTTTGATAGATCTGAAAGTATAATGATCTCGGATGTCATCTTTCATGTGTCCGTCAGTTCGTAAGAACGTTAAGACGTTTTAACAATATTGTTAAAGAATTGAAAGATCATAATTAGGGTACGTCGACCCTTTATATCGCATACCCTGTGTGGTATCCTTATGAACCAGAATTTTTAACAGTTTGGATGAAACAGAATTGTGAACCCTAGTGTTATCGCAAACCACACAGTACAAGGTGCATTGACATTAGGGACCGTGTATGTTCGGTCAACGAACAAGTTATCGGGCCAATGTGGTAGCAGATGCTTTGAGCCGAAAGCACGTGTCCCCAGAGCTACTAATGATCACTGATCAGGATCGCTTGATTTTCGAGTTCCAGCGTCCAGACTTGGAGATCGTTCCTTCGGGATCTACCACTCGACTTTTAGCGATGGTAGTGCAGTCTACCCTGCTTGATCGCATAAAGGAGGGACAGCAGTCGGACCCCTCCTCCCATAAGATTCGTGAACTGATACCACTGGGACAGACTGACGAATTATCAGCTGCACGCCGATGGCTCTATCCGATTCAGGGGCCGTTGGTGTGTTCCAGATAACGGTAAATTAAGGACATCCTTACTGAGACCCTTCTGAAGATCCTGGCTTGAGATGAAAAGAAGCTGAGAAGTTGATCGATCCCTTATGTCAAGGTACAATGGGAGAACCATGAGGAGCGTGAAGCCACGTGGGAACGCGAATCGACTATGATGGAGCGTTACCCCCATTTATTTGGTTCTTAGTGGTATTAAGTTTCAGGGACGAAACTTCCTTTTTGGTGGGAGAGATGTAAGAATTTGAATTTTTGAAAATAAATAAATGAATGAAACTGATTGAAGTCAAGTTGAATTTGGATCATGAAAAACACAAGTAGTCTAAGTGCCCCTTTTCTACAGTGTAAATTACACAGTTAGTGGGCCAAAAATATCACTTTTCAATCCGAGCCTAATCTCGAAGATCCGAAACCATGAGTGCGACCGTCACGACGAACTGAGCGAAAACCATATTAAGCTTGTTCAGATCTGACGGTCGGATCTTCCAGAAATCAGCGATGAAGCGGGCGGGACCCGCGACTTAAGTTGCGCAGTGCGGAACAGTAAATGAACAGTAACCCTATTTTGAACCCCTCTCGCGCCAACGTTGAGCCAATTCACTATCCGGAGGCCGATCATAGCACTTCAAATAGTGGATTTCAACGGTTTCGTCGTTCTGGACGCAATGGCGCTGACAGAATTTTCGTTTGACGACTCTAAGTCTCGAAAAACGTGAAAACTGTATTTCGGAGCTGTATTTATGGACTGAAAATTTATGCGGACACAGTTCGAAAAACAAATCGCTACCTGATAGGATTCGTCGAGCCGGACGTCGTGGCGAAGTCCGTTTTCCGAATTGATGATCGGATCGCCTCGAAAAGCGAGAAATAAGGCAAAAAATGTAACATTTACACCATAAACCCTATATTTGCTGCCTCGGAAAGCGTGCCACTGCATGAGGAGGGACCTGAGTGTGAAACTAAGCTACTGTGAGGGACCAAGACCAAAATACTGATGCTAGAAGGATCAAGTTGCAAAAAGGGTGCAACCTAGCTTAATTCAATCTTGAATTTCAAAACCTGGATCCTTTTAAAACCCTTGTAGCCGAGCCCCTGAGTCACAGCTCCAACAGAATCCCCTCTCTCACTGCGCACTCCACGCACCGAAGCTCCGCGCCGGCCGCCACCCCCCCACGACGCCGGAGAAGAAAGATCCACCACCACACCTTGATCTCGGGTGGCTTGGGAAGAGGGTGCTCGGGAGATGCTCGGGAGGTCAAGGCAGTACCTGGGGACTCTTCTGCAACGCGCATCCGAGCCCGAGTGGTCCGGCCCGAACCGCCGCCGCGCGCCGCGCGGCCAACCCCCCTTCTTCCAAGGTTTTCGGCGAAGGTGAGTTTATGGAGTTTTCTTTTAGTTTTGGGTCTTAAGCATGACCAAGGTGCTCCTGACACCGAGGGCATCGATCGGATGCAGGCTGAGCCGCTGCCGCCGTCCCACCGCCGGCGGGAGCCCTGTCACCGGAGATCATTGTTTTGTCCCGATCGAGTGCGCCGCCGTCATCGGACCGCCAAGATCGAGATCAGAACCGTTGATCCGACTCCTCTCGACGACTGCAACCTCCCCACGGAGCCTGATCGTCATCAGTTGAGGATCGGGATTGATCGGAGGTGCCCTAGCTCAAGGCTTCTTCTCCGATTGGCCGATCTTGGCCGTCCGGCGCCGTCGCGGCCTCCCGTCGTCGACCACCACTACACCGAGCTTCCTGGCACCGAGTAGAAGCTTCTGGTCCAACTTGCTCCGGCCCTAAACCGCCGCGCCGGATTCCGCCATTAACGGCCACCAAGCTTCAACCTAGATCCTCCGCCGTGCATTGCCGGCGCTCCCCGTCGCCGGGAAACTGCACAGGTAAGACCACATGACCTGTAGGAGTCCTCCCATCGACTTGCATGGCTCCCCTAACGTCGGGATTTTTGTCCACAGAATTACACCCGAGTTGGCCTCGGTTTTCCCTTCCGGCGATCGCCGGCAATCCGGACTCCGGCCACCCGTGCAGGTAAGCCCTAAATGCCATTTAAGACACTCCATGATTTTTAATTGGGCCTAGCTAGCCCCTGTAATTGGCCCTCCAACCATGAACCCGAGATGGCAAGTTCGGGCTTGTCTCCGGCCGCCGCCGCCTCCGGCCGCCGGGGCTTGACCCCAGATGGACCCGAGACATCCTGGGAACCCCCCTAACCCATGCTCACCTTGGTTCCAGGTCTGGGACAGAGTTGCTCCAAAAAAAAAAAAAAAAAAAAACACCAAACCGAGCCTTGATCTAAGATTGGGTGTTGCTCCGGCGAGCTCTCCGGCCGGCCTCCGACACGCGCAAGGTGAGCCCTCAACCCTAGACACCCTACAGATCATGATGCTTCTATTAAATAGTTAAAAGATCTAGTAGATGTTAAGTTCTAGCAAAATTATAAAATGGACCTAAGAACATTATGGGCCAACTTTGCCCTCGGGATCCGTGTCGACCAAATCCTGTGAGCACGGGTTCCGTCTCGTCGTAACGGACGCGCTGAAACTTACGGCGTCGTCGTCGGATTCCCGGATTTTACGAACGAGCCAAAACAGTAGTTAACTAATGGTATTTATGCAATTTTAAATATATTATGGACCAGAATGCAAAATTGATGTATGAAACTCTCTTTAAACAGCACCTACGCACCACCTGAACATCTTATTAGGATTCCAAAGGTCCTCGTTGACCGGGAATCAGATTTTGATCGATAAACCGACCGATTTGACCGTTTAAGCTTTCCGTTAGTGTAGCGTCGTCGGGAAAGGGTTGTGTGAGTCTATTACTGACCAGATCTTCTGATACAGGCCCAGTTGTTCAGCGCCAGCCTCCCAGTAGCCGCGCGGGAGTTCGGGGATCTACCTTCATTCAGGTGGGTTATCTTCGAACCGGGCCTCAGCTTTTTGGCCCTCTGGTTGCTTTAGTCCAGTCGGACACCTGTCTTTGACTTGCCCTGCTGATTTTACCTATATGACTTAGCCTGACATATATTGATCTCTTTTGACATAGCATGATCCCTCTGATTGACATTGACCTGACTAGACCTGTGCCTGAGATTATCTGTTCATGATTCGTCTGATTATTATGATTACATATTCTATGATTAATCCTGATAGTTCTTGATCTGCCTGAGACACATCATGTGTACTTAGCAGCTTTTATTCCTGGACATAGATTTGCATGATTCGATGATACCTGCTGATTCCTGTCATTGAGATGTTACTTGATATATTGTCGATATGCATGATTGATTGATTCCGATTGATAGATATAGACTGAGGACTCCCTGTTGGGATCTCGGCATGTTGCCGATTACCCGGTCACTAGACCGTGAGATTGATCATTATGACTTGCTATATACTGCTGTACTTCACGAACATGGCCGGGGTCGCTCCCCGTGGAGCTTGTTCTTTACCGGTAAAGTGGTCTGGTGATAGACCCGTGAGCCCCCAGTTAGGCACCCGTGGGGTGCGGGGTATGTCAGCCGCGATGCCCTTTTTGCATTGAGACTGCTTGGCGTCTGTGAAATGCAGGGTTATTGCCTAAGGTCCTATGAGACCAATAGTGGCGCATGATTGGGCACTTGGGTTTCCACCTTTGACGCATTACTGTTACCCTGTATTGTTGCTCAGTTTACTTCCAGTATCATTATCTGTAGACATGCTTATATTACCTGCAGTTCCTTATGCATGATTATTGTGGATACCTTTTGATTTTAGCATATATGATCTACCGCTTTCATGATTGTTTATCTCTGATATACCGTGATTGATAGTATACCTAGCTGCTGTATTCTCCTGATTATTAGTAGACATCTATGCTTCCAGCTTTTCCTATAGATCTTTACTATCCGCAGATTTTAGTACCAGTAGGTACGATTAGCTGATCCTCGGCTCGTCGTGCCCACTGGGATACATGTACAGTGTATCTCACACCCCCTGGGTGACCATTTTCCAGGTCCGTCGGGTGGGGAGATAGCGGGACGATCCAGTGAGCCGGTTACGATAGCGCTGTCCCCATGATCATAGATATTGTTGATTTATGCTGACCCTCATATTAACCGCTTTTAATTTCGGTTCCCGTTTAAATTAGATATTCAAACTGATGAGGTAATAAGTTATTTGAATTATTCCTGCTGACTAGATTAGTGGTTGTACTGAGATATCTGTTGCTGATTACTAGCCTAGCCGTGCATATATAGGGGAGTCTCTGTTCGCGGAATAGAGGATTTCCTATATGTGTGGCGGTCTGTTACGCCTGTTTTGCAAACTCTGATTTAATCAAAAGAAAAAAAAAAAATTTTCAAACCTGATTTTTAAACTCGGGGCGTGACATAAACTAAACCCAACTTCAAACGACCGAAAAGTCATTAAACTAAACCTAATTCCAAACGACCGAAAAGTCATTAAACTAAACCCAATTCCAACCGACCGAAAAGTCATTAAACTAAACCCAATTTCATACGACCGAAAAGTCATTAAACTAAACCCAAGTCCAAACGACCGAAAAGTCATTAAACTAAACCCAATTTCATACGACCGAAAAGTCATTAAACTTAACCTAATTCCAAACGACCGAAAAGTCATTAAACTAAACCTAATTCCAAACGACCGAAAAGTCATTAACTAAACTAATTCCAACGACCGAAAAGTCATTAACTAAACCCAAGTCCAACGACCGAAAAGTCATTAAACTAAACCCAATCCAACCGACCGAAAAGTCATTAAACTAAACCCAAGTCCAAACGACCGAAAAGTCATTAAACTAAACCCAAATCCAAACGACCGAAAAGTCATTAAACTAAACCCAAATCCAAACGACCGAAAAGTCATTAAACTAAACCCAATTTCATACGACCGAAAAGTCATTAAACTAAACCTAATTCCAAACGACCGAAAAGTCATTAAACTAAACCTAATTCCAAACGACCGAAAAAGTCATTAAACTAAACTAATTCCAAACGACCGAAAAGTCATTAAACTAAAACCAAGTCCAAACAACCGAAAAGTCATTAAACTAAACCCAATTCCAACCGACCGAAAAGTCATTAAACTAAACCCAAGTCCAAACGACTGAAAAGTCATTAAACTAAACCCAATTTCATACGACCGAAAAGTCATTAAACTAAACCCAAGTCCAAACGACCGAAAAGTCATTAAACTAAACCCAATTTCATACGACCGAAAAGTCATTAAACCAAACCAAATTCAAACGACCGGAAAGTCATTAAACTAAACTCAAATTCATATCGACCGCCATGTCAATAAACTGAGCGACCCATATTCATATCGACCGCCATGTCAATAAACTGAGCAACCCATACCCATATCGACCGCCATGTTAATAAACTGAGCAACCCATACCCATATCGACTACCATGTCACTAAACTGAGCAACTCATATTCATATCGACCGCCATGTCACTAACTGAGCGAACCCATATCCATATCGACCGCCATATCAATAAACTGAGCAACCCATACCCATACCGACCGCCATGTCACTAAACTGAGCGACCCATATTCAAACCGACCGCCATGTCACTAAACTGAACAACCCATATTCAAATCGACCGCCATGTCACTAAACTGAGCGACCCATATCCATATCGACCGCCATGTCAATAAACTGAGCAACCCATACCCATATCGACCGCCATGTCACTAAACTGAGCAACTCATATTCATATCGACCGCCATGTCACTAAACTGAGCGACCCATATCCATATCGACTGCCATGTCAATAAACTGAGCAACCCATACCCATATCGACCGCCATGTCACTAAACTGAGCGACCCATATTCATATCGACCGTCATGTCACTAAACTGAGCAACCCATATCATATCGACCGCCATGTCAACTAAACTGAGCAACCTATATTCATATCGACCGCCATGTCACTAAACTGAGCGAGCCATATTCAATTGACCGCCATGTCATTAAACTGAGAAATCAAATTGAATGCGTACAAAAATAATAATAAAAAAAAAAATATTGAAAAAAATAAAGAGAAAAACAATTGAACGTGCATCTTTCACTGTACTCGTACCTCGCACAACGAAAAGATGGGGGGCATTTGTTGAGGTAAAAAAATTATATATAAAAAAAGGGGGGGAAAGATTATGGTTGGTCTGTAATATTGATTTGTCTGTATAAGCCCCGTATAGCCCAAAACTTTTAACATATTAATAATTGGGTTCAATAAATTTTACTACAAGTTCAAACACCCTTAATAGATCATTTGCGAATACAAGCTTGGGTTATTTATGAACACAAGCTTATGGGTTTCATCAAAGCTCCGTCGATTTTTTAAGTCGGATCCTATTTTTGTGCCCAGTGGGACTTACATTATACTAAATTGTTTGTTTAAAAATTCAATTTCAAAAAAAAAATTATATTCAAATTGAATTTGGAATTTTGAATTTTTAATAAAATTTCAAAATTTTTCAACCGACTTATCCAAATTCATATCAAATCTCCAATCAAATTTTAAAATATCTCTCAATTCAATTTGAACTTTCCTCGTTCGTTAATCGTTCAATTTTGAAATTGAACATATTCAATTTTGAAATTCAAAATTTGAAATTTAAATACAACCATACTTTCTCAATTTTGAACATATTCAACTTTGGAATTGAAAATTGAAATTTAAATACAACCATACTCTCTCAACATATTTGAACATATCATTTAAAATTTTAAACATATCCTTTCAATTTTAAAATTTAAATCTGAATTTGAAATTTAAAATTTGAAATTCGAATATAATAACTGCCTCAAATTGAATCTCGTACTTTCCTCAACGAAATCATACGTCGTTTCTCAACGAACCCACATTTTCTCGCCAACCCTCAACGAATCCTAACAAATCTCACGCGATATTTCTCTGCCACTCCCCACTATAAATAGAGAGGATCTTTTCTTTTGACTGGTCTGAAAACACGTCCGATATTCCACCACAAAAAAAAACTCATCCCATATTCCACACAAAAAAAAGCTTGCCCGATATTCCACCACAAAAAAAAGAAACCCGTCCCATATCCTACCGCAAAAAAAAAAAAAAGGACAACTTTCTATTTTTTTTCTTCCACCACAAAAAAAAAAAAGAACGTCCGATATTGTCCCATATTCCACCACAAAAAGAAAAACCCGTCCCTCATCCTCAAGCACCGATCGACTCCAGCACCCGGTCAACTTCCTCGACTCCTTCGGTCAACTTCCTCGCCTCCTCCGGTCAACTTCCTCAACCTCCTCCGGTCAACTCCTTCGATCAACTTCCTCGGCATCCGCAATCAACTTTCTTGGCTCTTTCTTTTGGACGTATTTCTCAGGTAAGAATTAAAAAAAAAAAAATAAATAAAAAAAAAAAAAATAAAGAAAAAAAAATAAATTTCTTTGAAAACCGTTTGGGACCTCTTCGGACGCGCTTACTTCAGGTTGAAAAGAAAAGAAAAAAAAAAATAAAGAAGAAAAAAAATAAATAAATTTTCTTTAAAGCCGGTTTGGGACCTCTTCGGACGCCCCTTACTTCAGGTTGAAAAAAAAAGAAAAAAAAGAAAGAAGAAAAGAAAAGAAAAAGAAAGGAAAAGAATAAAAAAATAAATAAATTTCTTTGAAAGCCGGTTTGGACCTCTTCGGGACGCCCCTTACTTCAGGTTGAAAAGAAAAGAAAAAAAAAAGAAAGAGAAAAGAAGAAAAAAAAAAAGGAAAAGAAGAAAAAAATAAATAAATTTTCTTTGAAAGCCGGTTTGGGACCTCTTCGGACGCCCCTTACTTCAGGTTGGAAAGAAAAGAAAATAAAAAAATAAAGAAGAAAAAAAAAAAAAAATTTTCTTTAAAGCCGGTTTGGGACCTCTTCGACGCCCCTTACTTCAGGTTGAAAAGAAAAAGAAAAAAAAAGAAAGAAAGAAAAGAAAGAAAAGAAAGGAAAGAAGAAAAAAAAATAAATAATTTTCTTTGAAAGCCGGTTTGGGACCTCTTCGGACGCCCTTACTTCAGGTTGAAAGAAAAGAAAATAATAAGAAGAAAAAAAATAATAATAATAATAAAATAAATAAATTTTCTTTGAAAGCCGGTTTGGGACCTCTTCGGACGCCCCTTACTTCAGGTTGAAAAGAAAAGAGAAAAAAGGAAAGAAAAGAAAAGAAAAAAAAAAAGAAGAAAAAAATAATAAAATTTCTTTGAAAGCTGGTTTGGGACCTCTTCGGACGTCCCTTACTTCAGGTTGAAAAGAAAGGGAAAGAAAAGGAAAAAAAGAAAAGTCATAAGGCCGGTTAGGACCTCTCCGGATGCCCTACTTTAGGCTTAAAGAAAAGAAAAAAGAAAGTCAACAAAAACCCAAACCGATTCGGATGATTTCTTCGGACATCCGAACTCAAGATAAGTCAAAGTGGATTCCCTCGGAGCCCAAATCAATTACAAGACAAAAGGGATTGAACCCTAAGATAGTCAAAGTGGATTCGAATCCCAATATAAATCAAAGCGGATTTCCTTCAGATCCCAAGTCAAATAAAATAAAATAAAAAGAGAATTTTTTTTTTCCAAATAACTCCTTTTTCGGATCACAAATAATTTCTCCTTCGGATCCCCGATAATTTCAAAAATAGAAACTTCTTCGGACCCCAAATAATTCCAAAAAGGAAATTTTTTCGGATCCCACATCAAAATAAAATAACGGTGTTTCCCCGATAAAATTAGAAAATTTTCTTCGGACGCCAAATAAAATAAAATAAAAGGGGATATTGAAATAAATAGGAATTTCTTTGAATCGAGACAAAATTCAAATGAGTTCTAATCAACTCGGAGTCTAAGTCCGATTCAAAAAGGACTAATGATCCCAACCATATACGGGTCCCAAAGCCGGATCCACAAATAAAAAATCCAAAACCTATTCAGTCCACAAATAAAAAAACCCAAAACCCATTCAGTCCACAAATAAAAAACCCAAAACACATTCGATCCACAAATAAAAAAAAAAAAATCCAAAACTCATTCAATCTCACCGCCTTAACACATATAATTAAGGCAAAACTATATCCAAACCGATTAGATTCTAAAATCATATACTTAGAATTTAGTCAAATCAAATTCGATCGAGCTCTAACACATATACTTAGAGTTCATCCAAATCAATCAAACTAACCCTAATACATATACTTAGGGTGTAGTTAACCTTTTACTCTAGCACATATATCTAGGGTAGAAACCAAGTCAACTTAACTAATCCTAATACATATACTTAGGGTTAGTCAACCTCTCACTTTAGTACATATAACTAGAGTGAAAAACATATCAAACTCGGCCAATCCTAATACATATAGGACTTAGCCACCTCCTACTTTCGAGTAACATCAAATCCGACCCACCTCAATACATATATCCCTGGGGTTTGGTCTCTCCATTTTGGAACATACACCAAATATGGAATCAAATATAACTGGACTCTAATACAAATACTTAGAGCCAATTGAACCCAATTAAACTCTAACACATATAATTAGAGTTTAATGTCGACTAATCCTCAACACATATAA
The DNA here is from genome assembly GCA_029168755.2 of Tillandsia fasciculata. Classification (NCBI taxonomy): domain Eukaryota; kingdom Viridiplantae; phylum Streptophyta; class Magnoliopsida; order Poales; family Bromeliaceae; genus Tillandsia; species Tillandsia fasciculata. The sequence goes on from CM054944.1 coordinate 1,767,403, forward strand.
GCAGGATCAAGTCAATTTCGAATCCATCTAAATCCTAACACATATACTTAGGATTTGGTCAATCATTAGGATACGATTTATTCTATCCTCCTCACAAAGGTCTCTTAATCGAAGGTGCCCCACTCACAAGGGGGTAATTAACAATAGATGCTTGCGTCTATTGGAAGTCATGGATCCGCAATACCTGATACCCACATACACCTATCATCCACATACAAATATAAATCTGAATCGTGAATACCATCCCACGGGAAACTCCAAAAAAGGTGAACCGTGCGGGATGAGTCATTCGAGATCGCAGACAACACTGAGAGTATCATGGTATGTAGATATAAAGTAGAGATAAGTCATAATGCAGAAATGAAATAATTTAAGAAGTGCTAGCAAGATAACTAAGGGTCCGATCAACTACGGTACCCAATCAAGTTACACTATGCAAATGCTCGGATCGGTGTACCCACATCAGTTCAGCGGTCTTGAAATTCGCTGCTTAGCTCGTGTGGAGGCTCCTAACGGCTCAGGCCTGAATGACAACAATATGTCAGTAACTGGCTCACTCGTATCCAACCCGCTGACTCAAAGTGTACAAAATGGTTAAACCACCGACTTAAGTTAAGTCCTGGGATCCGTCGAAAATTTCGGTAATCCGCCGATCGACCGATAACGGTTCAATTAGTACCTATAGGCTACCTAACTTAATGAAACTTCACCTGCTGCCTCGTAACACTTCGTTAAAGATGTTCGGGCAGCAACAACTAATCTCGTGCCATTATTAAACCTAACTATGCCATAATTATTGATAATGTATCTAGAACCGTCGATTTCGATTTCGGGAGTCATCGACGCGAAACGAAAGTCAATGGGCCAACCAGGACAGCGTCGGGAACAACAACGGACACATGGCAACCATAACTGGTCATCTAAACTGTTCGGATTGCACGTTTTGCGCTGAACCGACGATAAACTAGCGATTTCGCTGATTTACGACTCACAATGCGATTTTCGCTTAACGAAAGCCTTCTGACATCGAACGAAAAGTTCAGAGATCATGTGCGCGCTGCATGAGGCAGCTCAAGTGGTTACAATTGCACCTAGACCTCTAGCTAATCCAGAAATTGCATAATAACCTTAAATAATTGGAGTTTTGGCTTGTTATCTTAATTCGAAGACTTTCGGATCAATTCGAGGGTATTAACAAATGGGCCTCGACGCGTTGAGACCCGTGCTCGCTGTTCGAGAGTCGCACGGAGCCCGAGAAAGGCACAAAGTCAACCTATATTATGTTTCAAGAGCTTAAGTTGTAACCTATGCATAAACAACCCATGACACAACAAATTGAAGTGAGCATCATGCTCAGGAGGGTCAGAAGAATCTAGGGCTCACCTTGCCTGAGTCGAGGGGTCGCTGGAGAGATGATCGGAGCAGCCTCGACCAAGCTCCAATGGATAAGGATCCGGGCTGGAGCTTCCTCTCAAAGCTCGAGTTCAAGATGGGACCAAAGTCAAGCAGGAGCTTCTAGAGGTCTAAAGAGGTGCCAGGCACCTTACCTGGTCTAGCTCAGGCGACGGGGAGTGGCAGATGGTCGGGATCTCGAAGTTTGGTCGCCACCAAGGCAAGGATGGAGGAGGAAGGGTTCTGTTTGTTCAGAGACCTATGCAAGGATACTGGGGGATTGTACTAGACAAAGGGATGCTAGCCAGATGGTTGTCCGACAGCGGGAAGCGGTGGCGGTGGCGGGCGGAGGAGCTTGCCAATAATAAGAACCAAGATCTATGGTTTTGGATTTCGGCTCCTAGATTGAACCAGAAGGCTTGAAACTTCGTGGGGAGTCTCCAGAGGCCCAACAGAAGATGATCAATGTCTTGGATCACCTTCCCGGCCGTCAGATGCGACGCGTGAAGAAATCCAATCAACTAAGGTTCTGGCGAGGTTCTCTCTCTCTCCTGCCGGTTAACCGAAGGTGTACAGATGTTGGGGTTGTGCATGGAGGGTCCCAGGGCGGTGAGGAAAAAGATGAGAAGCCGAGGAAGCCAAGAAAAATCAAAGAAAAAGGAGGTGACTCACCTTTGTTTAGAGAAGAAGAGAAAGAAGGAGAAGTTTCTTCTCCGGCGTTGCGCGGCGGTGCCCGGCGGTCAGGCCTCTCGGGTTGGACTCCTTAGAGATGAGGGAATCTGCATGAGGCATTGGGTGCAAGATGACGAGGTTTGGTGCCTTCTTCTCTCTTCAAACCTAAAAGCAAAAAAGAGAAGGGCTTTGCTTCTCTTTTTCGATGAAGGGAGGCGGCGGCCGGCGGTGGCAATGCACGGGGAGGATGAGAGGAGACGAAGAGACTATGGGGTGCTGTAGGAGGCTCTAAACCCTATGCGGCTAGGGTTTCCAAGAGAGAACCCTAGGGTTTTATATATAGAGGTGGAAAAGATGCCATTTAGCTTCTCTAACACAGATATTTTGTCTTGGGTCCCTGCCTGAAGGTGTAATATGCTGAGAAGCCCCTCTACCAAAAGTTTCACGCAAATCGATGCATAAAACATAGAATTTCTTGCAAAAAAATACTATGTAAAAATAGTATTTTTCAAGCTTTTCGAGACTTTCGGCTTGCCAAACATAAAAACGGACGTAACCACGTCGTTCAGATCGACGAGACCAATCAGGTAGCGATTTTGTTTCCTCGCGTATGAGTCTCGTTAGCTCTCATTAGTCGCTTCTTCAAAAACACCCCCGAAAATCCAAATTTTTGAATATAAAAATTTCAGAAATTTAAATTTAAATTCAAATTTTTGATTTAAATTTCTTGGTTATTACAACGGCCGAATATTTTGTTCCTCAGAAAAGTCAAAGATTTTTTATTTTTTATTTTTATTTTTATTATTTTTTTTTTTGAGAAAAAGAGTTTTTCATGAAAACCCTTTTTTTCAATTTTCCGGGGTTATATTTAAAAAAATAATAATTTTCAAAAGCTTTTTCCAGATTTCATGACAACCAAGCATTTTCATTTTTCAGATTTTTTATTTAGAGAAATGAAAATATTAGTTTTTATAAAATAAAAAAAAGTTGTTCAAAAACACTAGTTTTTCTTTCTATCAAACAAATAGAAAACTGAAAAAAAAAAAAGGATTTTTCATAAAATTTATTTTTTAAAAAAAATTATTTTTCCACACTTTTTTGAGAGATCAAACCTTTGATAAACTTCTCATCTAGTACTCTAACACAATTCTTATTTACTTTTATATCATTCAATCCAATTCTAAATACCAAATTGCCTCAAAAATATCACTATCTCAAGCAAATCAATTTAATTCAAATAGCTCAGTCTTGTCGGATCGTTGACGATAACTATTAATTTCAAAAATTCAAACGATTAAAAATATAAAATTAATTCATTTAAAGTGTACAGATACAACAGCGTCAGTCGATCCAAACTAATTTTATATCGTTTCGAACATGATTCGATTTAATCTGATCTTTCGCCATTTCGAATATGACTCGATTCAATATGATCTCTCGTCACTCACAGAATATAATACTAGTTTTTTTAAACCAACAAATCTAAATAAGGTAAAAAAGGCCATGAAAAAAAAACAAAGTTTATTTTAGTACTAACCTTTAAAAGCATTAGAAAACCCAAAAGTCAACTAATGGGGGGAGTGGAAAACGTTTGCAATGTCCAAATCAAACTTTAATACCAAAAAAAAAAAAAAAAAAAAGCATAATAAAAAATAGAAAGAAAAAGTAAAATTCTACTTTTTAATGTGTAAAATCCTAAATTATATAATGATTCCATGAGTTTTAACAAATTAGACAAGTTGGTCAACTTACTCAAGATGATGCGATTGGTGGAATAAAAATGCAGGCCTGAATCTAATTAGCTATCTTATTCATTTGGATTAAACTAAATACAAAAAGTGTCCAAGTTATTCACGAAACTTTTATATATATATATATATATATATATATATATATATATATAGTCCGGCTAGAATACTATCGATAGTACCAAATAATTGGTGCTATCAAGTTTTCAGCCGTTGGATGAAAAAATATGCGATTGGAATTATAGTGGTCCCCTAAAATTTTTACTATTCAACCAACCACCTAATAAATCTTAGGGGACCACTATCATCTTAACCACACATCCTTTAATCCAAAGGCTAAAAACTTGATAGCACCAATGGCTTAGTGCTATCGATAGTATTCCAGCCTAAATATATATATATATATATATATATATATATATATATATATATATATATATATATATATATATATATATATATATATATAATGTGGGGATGCGTGATATTAGAGAGTGTGTCACAGATTCTCTGCGTGATGGTGTCGAAAATTTGGCAGTACGGTACAACACGATGCATGCTAAACGGCACAAATATATATATATATATATATATATAATATATATATATATATATATATATATATATATATATGAAATATTTATTTTCTTTAGTAATAAATTTTTTTAATTACTTATTATGTATATTTATTAATTTTTAAAATTTTATTAAGAAAATTATTTTATAATTTAAATAAAATAGGATTTTTAGTTGTGCCATTGGCACGAAGACTTTATCGTGTCGGTATCTTGTTGGCACGATACGGCATGGTGGATACGAACCTCTTTGGTTCAAAATATTTAAGCTCAGTTATTATTATTAGAGTTCATGGTCTCTTATATATCCAGTCAGAATCTCATTCCAACTCGATGTGAAACTACTAAAGTGATCATAATAATAATAATAATAGTAGGTAGAGTTAGATCTATGTGCTTTTAGAAGTATAGTGGCTTTCGTATTTTTAAATTACTTTTGATATTAAAATTTTTGAATTGTCGATCAGCTTCATTAGACTTTATCTATAATATTTAAAGTAATTAAAAAATAAATTTTATAATTTTGTAGCGTTATTTATTTAGTGATGGAAATTTTTAAAGATTGGATAGTGGGATAAAAGTGGATACATAAGTTTCACACATTTTTATCTATTATTATTATTATTATTTAAGTGAAAATTTCTCTTAAAATAGAAATTCTAAATTGAGATTAATATAAGAAGTTAGCAAGTTATTCTTAACTTTTTTTTTTTTTCCTCTTAAAATAACAGTTGAAAATTCAGATCATTTTTTTTTTTTTTAATTTTAGGATAGGTAAATTACACATTTGGTCCTCAAACTAAAATCAAATTAAAATTTTTTGTATCGATGTAAATATAATCACGACACTACTATATTATTTTTATATTAACAATATATTAATATTTAGTCAAGAAAAATTGATTGTGGAACTTAATGATTGTAATTTTGACTGTTTAAATTAAAAATTATAATAAATTAAAGTTTGAGGACCAAACTGTCACTAGATGCATAATTTGAGGACCAAACTTGCAATTTACCTTTTATTTTGTGAACACCATATTATATTTCTAATTTCTATTCAATTTATACAAAAAAAAATAAAATAAAATAAAAGGGCCGAAGAGTAAAATAATAAGTGGAATAATTAAGAGTTATGATGATGAAATTTCTCATGCACAAATTAATTTGGTCTTTAAAATTGTCACTATATATCTCTCCCTTCAATTTTAGTTTCTCTTTTACATTTTTTTTTTTAATTGGAAAGCAAATCAAAATAGTGGAATTTATATGCTTGGAGACCCCTCAACTATACTTGACATTAAAATAGGACCTCAAATTTAACGTTTGTTTATTGTGATTTGAATTATATCTATCAAAATTCGTAATTAATTCTGTGTAATAAACTATACATTTTATTTTTTGATAAAATTTTATTGCTGAATTCAATCACCTATTTAAAAAAACAATAAAATTTAGTAAAATAATTAATGTATTTTTTTATACTAAAAAAAGCAATTAAAACACACGCTAAAATGCAGGGGGCTTTTTGTAATTTTGCGTCGCACTCCAAATTAATCTGTTTTCTGTTTCTATCTTGATAATAACTGATGAAGTTGACTTTTTATTATTATTATTATTATTTCATACGCCACGCCATATCACTAATTCATTTACCCTATTCCACTTCTTACTCTGCTTTATTTTTCGTGTTATTCATCATTACAATAAAATTATATTATATTTATATGTTTTAAGTATT
>CM054944.1:1778630-2011754 GCA_029168755.2 Tillandsia fasciculata
ATTCGACTTCTTATTCTGCTTTATTTTCCGTGCTATTCATCACTACAATAAAATTATATTATATTTATATTTTTAAGTATTGCTAAAAACGAAAAAAATACTGCTGAAAAAAATACCGACACTTATCATTAGTATCGCTATATGTGCCGTCATTAGGGTGTATAGCGACACATTATTATAATGTGTCTCCAAAATGTAACGCCCCAACTTTCCAGGGATCACCCCTCTAGTACGCTTAACTCTCTTAGGCTCTTGGATCTTACTACCACCCAAAATGCTATAGTCGGATTAAGAGATTTAGTCCTATTATATCATTTATATATAGGACTAATACACATTTCGGAGGTGTCACATTCTTGCCCCCTTTAAGTTCTGACGTACTCGTCAGGCTCAAAGACACTCACAAGCACCAGGCGATGTGAGACTCGTCTCGCTAGTCTTAGCCGACCTTTTGAGGAGCTACACTCCACCCACAACGGTCATTAGCCGGGGAGCTAATCTCGCTCTACCTGCTATATAACATTGGCTCAGCCGAGACTCATCTCACATTTCCGGATGGTGAATGGCTCTGATACCAACTGTGATGCCCCAACTTCCCAGGGGATCATCCATCCTAGAACTACTTTACTCTAGTACGCTTAACTCTCTTAACCTCTTGGGTCTTACTACCATCCAAAATGCTATAGCCGTGTTAAGAGATTTAGTCCCATTATATCATTTATATATAGGATTAATACACAGTTCGGGGGTGTCACACAAAATATGTCTTTATAATCTAATTTTGGATATAGATCACTACAAAAAAGTTGATTTTTAGCGACAGTTATTTTAGTAACATTTTATACAAGCGTCGGTAAAAATATATTTTAGTAGCGATTTTAACTAATTATTATAACAGTTTCAATCCGCTGCTAAAATATATTTTTACCGACGCTTGTATAAAATGTTACTAAAATAACTTTCGCTACAAATCAACTTTTAAAAATTGATTTGTAAATAACTATCCAACCACCTCGGTTTTAATTTAGTTCAAATTAAATTAAATTTTTTTCCATCCAATCTTTCAAAAATTGAAATACAATTCTATATTTTTTATATATTCTAAATAAAAAGATACTATGATTTGTGGCGACAATTAATTTAGTAGGACTTAAAAAATTGATTTGTGGAGATAATTAATTTAGTAGTACTTAAAAAAAGCGCTGACAAAAAAATATTTTAGTTATAACTAAATTTTAGTTATAATTATTATAACTAATTTTCTTACTTTAATTTTTTGGACTAATTTATTATAACTACAAAACATTAAAGTAAGTCCAAAAAGGCGATTTTAATTAATTATTATAACTAATTTATTATAACTAATTATTTTAACTAATTTATTATAACTAATTATTTTTTGGACTAATTATTATAATTAATTTATTATAACTAATTATTCAAACTAAAAATTTAAAATTCAAAATTGTCACAAAAAAATTTAAGATTTAAAATTTTAAAATTAAAATTTAAAATTTGAATATTTAAAATTTAAAATTTAAATTTAATATTTGAATATTTAACTTTTGAAACTTAAAATTTAAAATTTAAAATTTTAAAATTAAAAAAATTTAAATTTAAAAATTTAAAATTTAAACTTTATAATTTAAAAATTGAAAGTTAGAATTAAAATTAAAATTTTAACTTTTAAAAGTTAAATTTTTAAATATAAAATTTAACCAAAATTATTATTTAGAAAAAAAAAATTTCTCAAAATCTCCTCAGACTTGGTTTCCTCAAAACCCACTCTCCATCTCCCTTTTGAAATCGAGAGAGAGAGATTTCCATTTCTATTTCTCCCTCCCTACTCTGATCTAATCTCTCCCACTCCGATCCCCAGTTTCGCGCGCAACAATCACCACTTCGATCCCTTCAGCTACTCTTCCTCCGATCGAACTCCTTGCCGGTGAGCCCCTTGACGCCGATCTCCTCGCCGGTGAGCCTCTCGCCGTTGATCTCTTCGCCGGCGAGCTTGTCATCGTCGTTCTCCTCGCCGGTGAGCTCCTCGCCAGTGAGCTCCTTGCCGCCGATCTCCTCTCCGGTGAGCTCCTCGCCGCCGATCTCCTCGCCGGTGAGTTCCTCTTCTTCTTCGATGCAGAGTATTTATATTTTTGCTCCTTATGGCTGCATATCATGTGAATTTGTGTTCAAGTGAGCATTAGATATTCGATAGCACAGTTAGTTTGTAATGGTGTTAAGAACTTATGCTTTCTCATTGCAGAAATCTTAATTTGTTTATATGGTCCCAACATATCTACAATTTGTTGTTAAATAAAACTTTGATCAGATATCAATAAAATAAGAAAGTTAACAGAAAATAATTTGTTCAGCTTCTATATTTAAGATTACTAACTATTCTAGAATCTGATGAAGATGAAATGCACAATTCCATGGTAACAAGATCCATAATCTCTCCCATGAAGGTAAGTACAGGGGAATCAGAAATTATTTGTGACACATTTTGAAATTCCTGTATAATAATGTTATACTGTAGGATTGGAAGTTCCATTTGTGGAGTTGAAGGGATTATAGGTCTTTCGAGTATGCTCGCTGTTATAGATTTGTTGCCAAAAACCAAGTTCTCAAGATTGCACTTTAACACTTTTATTTGTAGGCTTCGCCTCTTCTAGTCCAACTCATGTTCCAATTTATAATATTCTTCAGCATTTCTTGCTCATTGCTTCTTCCTGTTTCTGGATATAGGTGGTACTGAAGGCTTATTTGCACAAAAAACCCTGAATAGTTAGTAATCTTAAATATTCTGGATATATGTTGTATTATGGTCTACTTTATGTTGCATGCCGTAATCTCATTGATTGGATTTTTTTTCTTCCATTGTTGCCTTCGTTTTATAACATTTGGTATATAGCATCATGCATTATTTTTCTTTTTGTTTTCTAACTTTGAATGTGATTTAACTAACGTTATGTATTAGCATTGCAATGCATATAAATTACCAAGTTGAAATTATTAGAAGTTTCTCTAGATTTTGTTCTAGTACATAAAACCTGCCTTTTGAAATCAATTTTGGATTTATAGAATCTCTAGATTTTGTTCTAGTTTAATTTCTTTATTGTGTTATCTCTTAAGGCCCATGCTAGTGATTTTATATATTTGTTGCCAAGCTACATATTTCCTTTTTTATAGGGTTGAGGTGTGTGGTTATGGTTTAGCAATATGTATGGAGTTTGAATTTATTGTATTCTAGATAGCATTTTAATGTTTGGTGGTTGTACACAATTTGAGTGGGTTACCATTTACTTTTACCAATTATTTATTTGATCGGCATTATTTTGTATAATTATGAGCTCTCTTTATTTTGTAGGTTGATTTTACAACTTGATTAATATTGCAATGGATAAAAGTTGGATAAAAAAGAGTAGATGGACATATGAATATTACAAAGGAGTGAATGATTTTGTGGATTTTGCTTTTAAAAATGCGTCAGAGGATGGGAGAATTTCATGTCCTTGTATGAAATGCACAAATTCCTATAGTTGGGCTCGGGAAGTTGTACGCGATCACCTAATTTGCAATGGAATTAGTTCTAATTATGATAATTGGTTCTTTTATGGGGAACCAATATCTAGAGCCACATCCAATCCTACTAATGAGAGCCGTAGTTTTCCGGTCCATAATGTGAATGATGGTATACGTGACATGCTCCATGAAGCTTTTCAAATGCATAATAGTCAACCTCAAGATGATTTTCGAGATGATAGTGATTTTCAAGACTCGCCTGTGGAAGGTTCTGATTCACAACAACCTAAAGATGCTCCAAATGAAGATGCAAGTAAATTTTATAGGTTACTTAAAGATGCCGAACAACCTTTGTACAATGGTTGTGAGAAGTATAGCAAATTGGCAGCTATTGTAGTTTTATATCATTTGAAGTCCCTTCATGGTTGGAGCAATAAATCTTTTAGTATGCTCCTTGAAGTACTAAAAGATATGCTTCCTTCAGGTTCTAAGTTGCCAGATGATTGCTATGCCGCAAAAAAATATATTAGGGACCTAGGCCTTGGATATGAGAAAATTCACGCATGTCCTAATAATTGTATTCTATTCTGGAAAGAGAATGCAGATGCTGAAATTTAGTTTATATTATCTTTTCAACCTGTAGGGCTCTCTTTCGGTTTAAGTCTGAGGTACGTAATAAGGCTCATCCAGAGGGTTCAATTGCAGAAGGCTATATGATAGAAGAATGCATGACGTTTTGCTCAAGATACTTAGAAACTATCGAGACAATATTCAATAGGCCCACTAGGAATATCGATGATTCAATGGGAGCAATCTCAAATATTCTTCTTGATCAAAAGTCATGGATGCAAGCTCATCGATATGTATTGTTCAATAGTAATGAAATAATCCCTTTCCGCAGGTAAATATCTTTATCATATAAGTATTATGTACCTACTAGTTTTAATTGCTTGGTATTAACACTCTTTCTTTTTGTCTAGTATTCATAAAAGTGCAATAAAGAGGCAGAATCGTGGAACACGCCCAAGTGATACGGTTATAAATAATATTCATATGGAGAATTTTGTTGATTGGTTTCGATCATATGTAAGTAAGCTCTCAATTATAATAATATACTAGATGTTTTTGTTTATAGATTTAATCATTCTTATACAATCAATTTATGCAAATGGTAGGTTCTCAATTCAGATGATGAAAGAGACGAGCGATTTACTGATAAAATTAGATGGTTGGCTCGTGGTCCAAATAATTCATGTAGAAGTTTTAAGGGATATGTTGTTAATGGCATGAAGTTTCGCACACGAACTTACGAGGATAGTAAGAAAACTCAAAATAGTGGAGTTTTTGTGGACACTGAAGGAGGCATAACTTACTATGGTATTTTAACTGATATTATTGAGTTGAATTACTATGACAAATCAAGATATGTTTTATTCAAGTGTGATTGGGCTGATATTACTCAAAATAGAGGACAAAAGAAGGATGAATTTGGATTTACTCTTGTAAATTTTTCTCGTTTGATACATACGGGCAAGCGACTAAATGATGAACCTTTTATATTTGCATCTCAAGCTAGACAAGTATACTATGTAGAAGATGGAAAAGGCACGGATTGGCTCACTGTTGTTAAGACAAAACCTAGAGATGTGTTTGATATTGGTAGTGTTGGAATTTGTGAAGCCGACAACAACACATACTGTGTTAATGAGCCATATAGTATAGATCTATCAAGTTTATTGAGCGACACAAATGACAATCTGAGTTGGATTAGAAATGATGTGGATGGAACTACAGTCGACAAGATGCTTGCATCTGAAAACTTAACACAGGAAGACAAATGCACAGAGAGCTCCGAGTTTGATGATGATTCTACCAGCAGTTGTTCTGACAACTAAAGTAAGCAAAATTGTATTATGTATCTTTTTTTAAATTCTTCATTTATGCTTGTGAGTTGCATAACCTATACCCTATTTGATTGAAAGTGCGTTACATTTTTGCATGTTATTCTTATGCAGATTGTCAGTTACTTTATGGGCCTTGTGCCTAAAATGTAGACATGGTAATTTGCCTACATTTTCCTAAACATCAATTTCTTATTTCCTTGGGCTCATAAGAAAATCAAGATCTTACCTGGAGCAAATGGATTGTGATATTCCAATGAAGCATTACTTGTAAGAAAATGTACTTAATACTTTCTTTTTTAACTAACAAGGTTTAGGAGCCTTTTGATTTTATTATTTCACTAATTTGATTTTTTTTTTTGCAGGAATTTTCAAAAAGGATGAAGGATTGGTGAAAACTTTTAATTCGGAGTGAATTCTTTGAATAAGTTGAAGAACTTATAGAAAACTTTGGTTTTATATAGATTTTATTTCTTTTAGATTGAAAACTCCTTTGAATAAAATTTTTGATTGAAAACTCCTTTGAACACTTCTTTTGCTTCTGGATACGTTTGTTCTGTACTTCCAGTTATTGAAATCTGTAGGAACTGAGGAAAAAAAACTTGATTTTGAGAGTGATATTGAGCCTCATATCACCTCAGGCAAAAATGACCAGCACTTGATGTGCAACTGCAAATGAAGCAGCTGCATTAGATTTTATATGAGTTGGTTGATTCCTTTCTTTTATGGCTATTTTGTGATAACAATTGATTCCTATACACTTAACTGCCTTGTGGAGATCTTGAGAAATTTTTGTTGTGAGAAACTGGAGCTTAGTTTTGTTGATCTGCTTGAATAGATTGACGAAAACTGGAAGATAATATTGGCCTTCCAATTGGCTTGTATATGATCAGGACTTTGCATCTTAAATGAATTGAGAGGTAAATATTGAGGATTAAGAGTGTCATAGTGTGGACGATAGATTATTAGGTATTAATGGCAGAAAGAGAATTATATTTTACTTTTTATAGGCATAAGGTTCATGACCTCCTCTTTGCTTCGATCTGCGTTCTTTTTATAGGCATAAGCTCTGCTTCATTGAACTACTTTGAAAGTGTGCTTTATAATATGTACCTTGTGCAGGTAGGAAGAGTAGATGATGCTAGAAGAGTAGGTGGAAGACTGTGGGGTATGTCAGAAGTTGAGAAGTCCATTGAAGAAATTAAATCTGTTGTTGAAAATGATGGTGCAGAGAGTAGCTGGTTGGACCTTCTGGAGGAGCCTCACAACAGAGGTTGTATATCAATCTGTCCTTACACTTATTTTTCACATTCGCTATGCTTTGACATGAACATGGCTGGTCTAGCAATGGGTTTTTTATGGTCTGATTACTTCTGGCCCTATTATATCTTTATTGATCTTGTGGTGTGTCAATTAAGATGTATACTGCTGCTGTTTTATCAAGATTTTTGTGCATAAACTTGCATAAAGGTTGTTCCTCTGATTTATGTCTGGTTTGTTTAAGCTTGCACTTTCAGTTGTTTGCTTTGCATTATCAAACAAATGTAATCCATAACTTCAAGCTTGGCCTTTTGTTTTCTTATTCCTTGTCGTTGTTGGCCTCGTGATGCTTTCTTCCTGAAATTCATGCATTGACAGGATTCTCTTCTTTCCTTTTTTTGTATGTTATGCTGGTGCCAGTTGTAATGGAGTCTTTCATTTGCATTTGGATGGTCGTTTCTTTTGTCTCTTTTTTTATAATAGATTGCTGTATTCTTAATTGTTCCTTTCAATCCTTTTCTTGTATGTTTTGTCACTTATGCTGATGTCAGTTTACTCTTCCAACATGTAGTTTACTCTTCCGCATAGCTTCAAAAACTGGACAACTGATGTTTTTTATTGCGTTTCCAGTTGCCTTTATTGGAGGATCCCTTTTCTTTCTACAACAATTTGCTGGAATAAATGGGGTTCTTTACTTCTCTTCCTTAACCTTTCAAGATGTTGGAATCAGTAGTAGTGCTTTGGCTAGTTTGTTTGTTGGAATCACCAACTTCGGAGGTTTGTAACAACAATATAATATTGTAATTTTGTATATGCTTCTTCGAAAGAAACTCATGGTGATTCTTTGGTTTGTAGGAGCATTAATTGCTTCATACCTAATGGATAAACAAGGAAGGAAGAGACTTTTGATTGGAAGCTACCTCGGGATGGTGTGCAGCATGCTAATATAGTAATCTCAAAATATAGTAATCTCAATATAGTTGTTCAACTAAACTATTTCAGCAGTCCTTTTAGAGGAGCATGGAGCCATAACTTTGTTTTATCAAAAAAAAAATATCACAAACATATTTCGTTAGGTAAATTAGAGTTTTAGTCTTTGAAGTTTTGATCCAATACCAATCTTGGAATCATGGGTCTATATTGTGATTAAGTCTTCTGGACTCTTAGGACTCAAAAAGAGATGAAGACTCAACTGCCTCATAAATATTTGTTGTATAGATAAGACAAAAAATCACAGTAAGTCTGAAAGTACCTTTTTTCCTGAAGTTTTGCATCAATAGGGTTTTAGTGATGATTGTTTGGTATTATGGCTCTGCAATCTTTTTGAGATCTGGCTTATCCTTTGATAATATTTGTGCTTACTTGTTGTGTGTTATATGTGAACTGGGGTCACAGGATATACACTTGAAGATTGTCTCATGCTGCCTAAATTTTGCTCTTCTAATTGCTTTAGCTTATTTTATATGCCATCTGATAGTCTTGCTGCTATGATGGATGCTAGCACCTCCAAGATTGACATAGCCTATTATCTTGGTATTGAGTCTATTGTTTCTCTTTGCCAGTTATAAATGAATTCTCCATTTTTTGTGCAGGCATTTTCAATGTTTCTTATCGTTAGTGCCATTAGTTTTCCACTAGACGATGGATCGAGCCACATCCTATCAATAATTGGAATTCTCATGTATGTAACTTCCACAATTCATGATTTTTCTGGGAATTCAATTGTTGTTGTTGTACTTCATTTGTTGGAAAGCTTAGAGTATACAAATTGTCCTTTTTAGCTTTAATTGGGCTAGATATATTGCTTCTCATTTTTTTATATGGTGTTATGTTTGGTGTTGCAATTTGCAATCCTTTATTACTCTGACCAATCTAGCAGTGTAGTTAATGAATTTTCCTTTGCATGTAGGTACATTTTCACATTTGCCTTAGGCGCTGGGCCGGTTACAGGTATTATAATACCAGAGCTGAGCAGCGCCCTGACACGTTCAAAGGTCATGGGTTTTAGCTTCTCCGTACACTGGGTATGTAACACTTGTTGCATGTTTTTGATGCCAAACAATTTCATTCTGCTTTTCATCCATTCCGGTGACAAATGACATCAATTATTTGTTTTGACACATTTTTCTTGTTTTCCATTTTATGATTCATGATTTCCATTGTGTGGTCATCCAGAACTCCCCTTTCCACAAATAACAACTGTAATGGCCCAACCTGGTCCACTAGTATTACCAATATACCAATAGATCTATTTGATGTTTCCGAATTTACCCTCTGTATGTTTTGTCAATAGGTCTGCAAAAATTAAGAAACAAGTTCAATAATATTATTTTGTGGTTACCTGCTAAACAAATAGTTGACTACATTCTTGTTTAGATCCTTACTCATGTTCATAGGTTGAGTGCTAAAGTTTTGACTTTATTATTAGTGTTATTCTCTTATTGAAACCTTTTTATTTTATTATTTTACTAATTTGATTTTATTATTATTATTTTTTTTTGCAGGAATTTTCAAAAAGGAGAAAGGATTGGTGAAAATTTGTAATTTGGAGCAAATTCATTGAATAAATTGAAGAACTTGCAGAAAACTTTGATTTCATATAAATTTTATTTTTTTTAGATAGAAATTTTCTTTGATTAATATTTTTGATTGAAAATTGTAGTTTTACTGTGCAAATTTTTATTTGGCTAAATAATTTAACTTTTCTTGTTTGACAATTATCGGATGTAATCAAATTTAAATTTATTTGAATGATTAATTTATTTTTATATCTGAATTTAAAAAGTCTTAAAATCTTGTCTAGTTTGTTTTTAATTGTATGTATTTGTATTTTAGATTGGATTTATAACAATTATAAAACTGTTGGTATAAATTTATTAATTTATACTAGCGCTTTTTACTATATTTAGTAGCGGTCGGAGAACCGTTACTAAAATTACCATCTTCTCCAACGGTCGTATAAAATGTCGGCAAAGATCTTTAGCGACGGAGATCTAACAGCGGTTACAGAATTTTTCCCGACAGTTTTAGAAGTGTTGGGAAAAATATTTCCAACAGTTTTAGGTACTTTTCCCAGCGGTTTCGACCGCTTCTAAAACTTAAATTTTTTGTAGTGGATGGACTATAAATAGAACACTTGGAAAAAGTGTTACAAACATGTGTCTCTGTAACTTAATTTTATTGTAGTGCATAATAATAATAATAATAATAATAATAATAATAATAATAATAACTACTGATACAAATTGAAATTTATTGTGAGAGATTTTTTCATCTAATATTTTAAGATATATATTTATATATATTTTTTAATATGATATCAAAATTTTGGTCACATCATATCTCGTTCTGATCTATTTCAACTAATTTTGTTCCGTTTTTATTTGACTTAAACCAAAACCTTTTACATAGCTGCACTAAGTTTTTGGATTGAATCTGATCAATTTTATGTAAAGTTTCAGAACTTAAAGTACCATATTTCGGTTCAATCCTATTTCAACTAGTTTTGTTCAATTTTTATCTGACTTAAACCAAATCTTTTACATCAGTTTTTATCTGATTTAGAACTGATCTTTTAAGTTCTTGAATTAATTATTATTATTATTATTATTATTATTATTATTATTATTTTTTTAGTTTGAGCGAAAGATAATATGTTATCTGTTTCGTTTATTTTCAACATTAGTTTTTATCTGACTTAGAACTGATTTTTTAAGTTCTTGAATTTATTTTATTTTATTTTATTTTATTTTATTTGAGACAAAGATAATATGTTATCTGTTTCTTTTATAGCTGTAAATGTGAAATAATTAGGCTTCGAATTCGAAATCTTGGAACGGTTGATGATTGAATTTAGGGTTGTTTGATTACAGAAATATATGCAATCATAAATTTTTTATTTGGTTTGATATAGTTAGGCTTATTTGAAGTTGCATCGTATGATGAGTTGTATCGAAGTCGGCTTATCTATTTAAAAAATAATAAAATATCATGATTTAAAAAAATAAAAAAAAATAAAGCCATTTAAAATAAAAAAAATTTATGTTTAAAAAGTAAGCTGCTAAAAAAAACCAACGTCTCTAAAGAAAAAGAAAAAAGAAAAAAAAAGGCATTAAAATAATAATTACTTTGTTTTTAAAAAATTATCGCTCAAAAAAATAACGGTGTTAAAAAAACAGCGCCCGTTAAAAAAAAATAACGCCATTTTTTTTTAAAAAAAACCAACACTTGTGAAAAGAAAAATAACATCGTTAAAAAAAATAACGGTAAAAAACACTTTTTTTTTTAAATAATAATAAATACAAGAGAGGTAATTTAATTTTTCTAACTAAAAAATAATATAATACACAAATATAAATCTTAATTTTAGTTTAAATATAAACAGTTATATCTGTATAAAATTAAACAAACTACGTAGAGTTATAAATATAATATTTATAATTACACGCATAAATTTTTAGCTATATGCATCAAACTTTTAACCAGTTTTGAATTGAATCTGAGCCCTATGCAAAGTATGAGAACTTAAAATATTCATAAAATAATAAATGAAAAAAGGAAAAATATAATACTTTATCAACCCAACCATTCATAATTTCCCACCTCTACAATATAATATCAACTTATGCATCAACTTGTTTGGTATATAAATAACCCCCCTCACCCCTCTCATCTCCTCCTCCTCATTATATAATCTCCTCCTATTTCCCCTTCTTATCTTATTATTATTATTATTATTATTATTATTATTATTATTATTATTATTATTATTATCCATTAATAATAATAATAATTAATAATAATCCTCTCCTTTATTGATTTTGTTTCTCTTCTTCTTCTTCTTCTTCATCTTCTTCTTCTTAATTTGGTGGCCATGGCTTTGCTCAATGATCTCCTCAACCTCAACTTATCTGATTACACAGATAAGATCATTGCTGAGTACATATGGTTTGTTTCATCTCTCTCTCTCTCTCTCTCTCTCTCTCTCTCTCTTTTTTTTTTTTTTAAAGAGATTTTTAATTAGGTGCACATATATATAGTGAAGTGTTCTTTATCTTTCTTTTTATTTATTTATTTTTTGGTTTTTCTCTCTTGTTATTATTATGACCATTTTATGAGTAGAGCTCATAAGTTTAAGCTTATTTCTCCTTGTGTTTGTCCTTTTTATTATTATTATTATTTTTGTTTTACAGTGCATATGATAATTTTTTTTTTTTTGAGTTTAATTTATTTGTAAATTTAGATTCTATAAACTGCGTGCAATACTCTCTTTTATTATTATTATTATTATTTTTATTTTTAAAATTTTCCACATTAGGATTTATTTTTTTTAAAAAAAATTATATTTTATTTAGCATTTAATTCTTAGTATATACACAAATGCTTAAATAATTAAAATCCTACATTCTCCATGAACTTGTATTTTAGTTTCACATTTTTGGCTTGAGCCAACCACCTTTCCTTTTTTCCTTTGGATTATATAATTTTTATTCTATTTTAATTAACTTTTATTATTATTATTATTATTATTATTATTATTATTATTATTATTATTAGGCTAAATTATATAAATTTTTTTTATAAATATTCATCTTTTTATTTTTTCTGACTTTCAAAAATCTATATTTTATCTTTTCAAAAATTTAAATTGACGCATTTGCCCCCTCTGTCAGTGTTCCGTCAATTTTTTATAATTTATACGATTTTTTTTTTTTTTTTTTTTTTTTTTTTTTTTTTGAGAGAGAGAAAGGTAGCATGCTACCCGTTTCGTTTATTTTTGAAATAAAATTAGCTGGAAATGTGAAGCAACTAGGCTTCGAATTCGGATCTCAGGTATACGAAAAATATTTTAAAATAACAAAAATATAGTAAAAATTATTTTTTTTCTTTATAGAACAAGCAAGGGCAATATAATTATTTCAGCATCTTCATTAACACCGTAATCCCTGAAAATATTTTTTTATATTTTAACGGAGTAAAATATAGATTTTTGAAAGTCAGGAAGGAAAGTGAAAAAGCAAATATTTATAAAATTTTTTTTCTGTATTTTAGTATTATTATTATTATTAGGGATAATTGTCTGTGTACCCCTGAAATCTGAAGAAATATCAGATTTACCCCTCTTATTTTTTTTCTTTCCAATATATCCCTCATACGTTCCACCGTTATTAAAAATACACATATCGTTTCCCTTTGTTAAGTTAACTAGGATTAAACTAGAGTTAAATAATAATCGGAGTTGAAAACTATCAGATATACCTATTTTGCCCCTATCGACCAAAATATTTTCAAGTTGATTATGGTAGAAGAGTATATTTGAAAGTGCAAAATGGTAATTTCACACAGATAACGGCAGCTCAGAGTTTAACTTCATGAGTATTTTGGAAAGAAGTTGGAACGTAAGAAGGGTAGTATTAATATTAGCCTTCTAAGAGGGATAAATCTGAAAACAGAAAAATTTTTAGAGGTATATAAAAAATTACCCCTTATTATTATTATTATTATTATTATTATTATTATTATTATTATTATTATTATTATTATTAACTCTTAATTTTGAAAATCTAGCTTTAGAAATTTTTTTTTTTTTTTTTTTTTTTTTTTTTTTTTTGGTGCAATTTACTAATTCACTTGTACATGTTATATAATAATAACTATAGGGTTGGAGGATCTGGAATAGACATAAGGAGCAAAGCAAGGGTAATTAATTAAGTATCATTAACACAACTTCTAATTGTTGATTAATGAATAATTAAGTGTTTTTATTATTAATTTTTTTTTAAATTTTGTAATTAATTCATCATTTTATCTGTACAAATTGCGCAAAATTAGACACTTTCGAAACCCGTCACCGATCCGAGCAAACTCCCGAAGTGGAACTACGACGGATCGAGCACCGGTCAGGCGCCCGGGGAGGACAGCGAAGTGATCCTCTAGTATGTTCTAGAAATTTATCATCCTTTATTTATTTTTTGTAATTTTGTATTAAGGTTAATCACAAGTTTTGTGACTAAAGTATGATCATCTAAGTTTTGATTTCGTCCTCGGAGTTTTAGTTGCTGAGACTTTAGTCCTAAAGCTTTACTTTTTAGGGACTAAGGTTTTGCAAGTGAAACTAGGAGAGTGAAATTGAAATTGAGCTCAAATTTTAGAGAATAAATATGTGATTAACCCAATTTTTTTTTTTTTTTTTAAAATTTCTCTTGTAAAAAATTTAACTTAATTTTAACATTTTCTTTTTTAAAAAATTTGTAATTGAAGCCCTCAAGCCATTTTCAAGGACCCATTCAGGAGGGGAAATAATATTCTTGTGAGTATTTTTTTTGTTTTATTTTTTTTTTAATTTCTTGTTTAAACTAAAATATATATATATATATATATATATATATATATATATATATATATATATATATATATATATATAAAGAGAGAGAGAGTAGAGCCTATATACTTTTAAAAGTACAAGCCCAATAATATTTGTAGATTTTTTATTATTGAATTTGTATTGAGATTTGTGCAATTGTACTTTTTCTTTCTTTTTTTTTTAGTTGACTTTATAATTATACAAATCTCAATAAAAATCAAACGGTAAAAAATTTATAAGTATAATTTGGCTTGTGCTTTTAAAAATATATAAATTTTACTATATATATATATATATATATATATATATATATATATATATATATATATATATATATATATATATATATATATATATATAGTAGAACTTATATGCTTTTAAAAGTATAAGCCAATTCATACTTATAAATTTTTCATAATTAGATTTGTAGTAGGATTTATGCTTTTATAAAATCAACTAAAGAGAGAGAAAAATAAAATAAAAAGCACAAATTTCAATACAAATTCGATGGTAAAAAATTTACAAGCTTGGATGAATTTGTGCTTTTAAGAGCATATACGTTCTAATATATATATATATATATATATATATATATATATATATATATATATATATATATATATATATATATATATAAACTCTTGTAATTTTTTTAAAAAATTTATTTTTGTCAATGTAGGTAATGTGTGATTGCTACACACCACAAGGAGATCCAATCCCTACCAACAAAAGAAAGAATGCAGCAAAAATATTTAGCCACCCCGCTGTCGCGAAGGAAGAAACCTGGTAAAAACACTTAATGTTTTTTTTTTTTTTTTTTTACAAAAAAAAAATATATGTTTCACAATTTTTTTGGTTTATGTTGACCTATTTAATATTTAATTTTTTTTTTTTAAAAAAAATAAAATTTAAACAGGTATGGACTCGAGCAAGAGTACACCCTTCTTCAGAAAGATGTGAAGTGGCCTCTTGGGTGGCCTATTGGAGGCTTCCCTGGTCCTCAAGTAATTTTCTAATCCTCCAAAAAAAAAAAAAAAAAAAAAAAATCATTTTGATGAATTTGATTCATATTGCTTAGTTTGATTAATAATTTCACATGTTATCAGATGTTATCAGAATTTCAGAATCTTTAATGTATTTTATATTTTCTTAATCATGCTTAATTATTTACTGTCAATCTCTCAATGAAGAATTAGATCAAATCCAAGAGTAAATAAAAACAAATTATATGCACTTCCGGTTGAGTCGGTCTGGTTGGAGCGGAACCGCAGGAGGTTTGAGTCGGTCTCCCGCAATCCGGGCCATCTGTGCTCCTTAGCTCGTGAACTGTCTGAGTCCTGGTCTGTGTTGTGCCCTTAGTGCCTGTGTTCTGGTCTGTGTCTGAGTCCTTTGCTCGTTTTTTTTTTTTTTTTTTTTTTTTTTTTCTCTCTCGAGGCCTGGTTGTCTTGACCCTTGTAGCTAAATTCATCCTTGCAATGAATAAAGCGGCAGCACGCTGCCTTTACCTCAAAAAAAAATTATATGCACTTCACTTCAACTTGGAGTTTGCAAAGTTTTGATAAAATCTGCCAGCTGCATATGAACTAATCCTGCGAGTATTTTCGCGCTGAAAATTCGTACTTGAGTAGAAGTTTGTGTAATTTTACACATTTATATTTGTCTTGTGATTCAACTAGGGCCCGTATTATTGCGCGGCCGGCGCCGACAAATCTTTTGGGCGCGACATCGTCGATGCGCACTACAAGGCCTGCATTTATTCAGGAATCAACATCAGTGGCATCAATGGAGAAGTCATGCCAGGCCAAGTATGTTCATGTTCAAACATTTATCTGTCTTTCAAATTCCTGTTTTTCTCAAATTTTTTCGAACCTTTTTCGCGAATGTTTACGAATGCTTGCCTTTCATAACTTGGACAGTGGGAGTTCCAAGTTGGTCCTTCTGTCGGAATTGCGGCAGCGGATGAACTGTGGGTGGCGCGATACATTCTCGAGGTGAATTCAAATTCAAATTCAAATTCAAATTCAAATTCAAATTCAACTACCTGAGTTATATATACATATATATATATATGTATGATAGTTACTAATTGAGGCTTTTTTTTTTTTTTTTATTCTGATTTTGTCAGAGGATAACTGAGATTGCTGGTGTTGTTCTCTCCTTGGATCCGAAGCCGATTCCGGTAATAATTTTTTCTTCTTATTCTTGAACTTAAAGGCGTGTTTGGCAACCGGTCTAAGGGGGGATAAGGAGGTTATCCTCCCCTTTATACCCAAACAGTATTTAAGTGTGGGAAGAACAGTTGTTCCCTTCATACCAGATTATTCCGGTATAAGGGTAGAACAGCTGTTCCACCCCACAGGTGGAACAGCTGTTCCACCTGTTGCTTATTATTATTATTTTTTTAATTAATTTTTTTTAAATTATAAGATATTTAAATTTATAAAATTTTAAATTTTTTTATTTTATTTTATAAATTTTAATCCCCTCTATTATTCTTATTCCTCTTTAACTTACCAAACACAATTTTACTTATCTCGGCACAACTTTTATACTCAACCAAATATAAAATTACTATAATTCTTGCTTGTACTTGAACTTATACCTATCATCAGAATAACCAATTTTCGCTTATACTCGAACCAAACGCAGTCCTCTTTATTCTTGTTCTCTCTTCTTGTACTAAAAAGCTATCTAATTTGAAATGCCAATAGGGAGACTGGAATGGTGCAGGTGCTCACACTAACTACAGGTACTACTAGTACCTAAACATTGTTCATGTATAGTGAATCATGTATCTTTATTCTCATTTGTGTGTGTGTGTGTGTTTGTGTGTGTGTGTTTGCATCAAACTTATTCATTCTTTTGATGTTATCTTTAGCACTAAATCTATGAGGAGTGATGGAGGGTATGAGGTCATTAAGGCCGCGATCGAGAAGCTCGGGAAGAGGCACAAGGAGCACATTGCCGCCTACGGAGAAGGCAACGAGCGCCGCCTCACCGGCCGCCACGAGACCGCCGACATTAACACCTTCAAATGGGTATGGAATTACTCCAACAACTTCTCCAAAATCGCCGCAATGTTTTGAGAAATATTTACTTTCATTTTTTTCGAGAAATACGAGACATCTGAGTCGTACCAGTCAAAAAAAGATCTATTCATTGACACCGCCTTTTTTTCTTTGAAACTTTGTCTGTCGCAGGGAGTTGCGAATCGCGGAGCATCCATTCGGGTCGGTCGCGACACCGAGAAGAGTGGCAAAGGTAAATACCAGTGTCATATGTTCATCAAGTATAATGTGTCAGTAACTAAAATCAGCTTTTTCATTTTTTTTTTTTTTTTTTTTTTTTTTTTTTTTTTTTTTTTTTTTTTTTTTTTTTTTTATCGAGACCTGGTTGTCTTGACCCTTATAGCTAAATTCATCCTTCCAATGAATGAAGCGGCAGCATGCTGCCTTTCCCTATAAAAAAAATCAGCTTTTTCAGATTTAGTACAAAACTTTTGAATTACACTAAAATCACTTTTCTTTTGAATTAGCAGGTTACTTCGAGGACCGAAGGCCAGCTTCGAACATGGATCCCTACGTGGTGACTTCGATGATCGCCGAGACTACGATCCTCTGGAAACCAACCTAAGCTCGAGGAATCGAAGAAAAAGAATCAAATTTTACGATCATTTATGGCGTCTTCTGCAATTGTGTTTTCATGTCAGAGTTTTGAGTTCTTAAGCTTTGTTTAAAAAGAGTGGCAGGTGGATTAGTTGGTGTTACTTTTCCCTGCCATTTAAACTTTCTATGTTCCGAATAACCGCGAAAAACAAGTAACTTTATATGTTATTAGTGCTTCTCTATCAATGCATGAGTGTCTTTGTTTCCCTTTTGATAGATAATTTCTCTGTTTTTCTCAGTTGATTTTGTATGTAATTGGTTGAAATGGATCTATCTTGACATAATTTCAAATTCGTGAGCGTAGTTATCTAACTAAAATTGAATCTATTTGTTCCACTAGTAGTCCCACGTCTGAGGAAAAAGGAGTTCTGATTTGAAAATATATGAGACCACACACGCTAGTAATAATAACATAACTTAAATATTTTGGGCTGGTGGGTTGAAAACCCAACGAGTTATTATTGCTAGCGGATCGGATTGTTACAATTGGCATTAGAAATGAATACCAGCATGAAGTATAAGAACTAAGTGCTATATGAGATAAAATGCCACCTCTTGAGATTCAAGAAATTGCCTTTAGAATTTCATATCGCCTTGGCAATTTTGATCAATGTTTGTGATCGGAGTTGCATTGATAGTCCCACATCGAAAAAGGGGTCATGATTGAAAATATATGAGACATGCATACTAGTAATAAAAACTAAGCTTAAGGCGAATGGTTTGGGCCAAATGAGTTATTATTGCTAGTGGGTCGGTTTCTTTTTTTATTTTTATTTTATTTTATTTTATTTTATTTTTTGAGAGAGAGAGAGAGAGAGAGAGAGAGAGAAAAGTAGCCGCTTCGTTTATTTTTTTTTAAGAAATAAACTTAGCTGGAAATGTAAAGTATCTAGGCTTGCTTGGAACTCGAAACCTCGGATAGCAACCACCAAATCCTTTGCTACTTAGTGGGTCGGATTGTTACAAACATAAAAGATCGAATGATGTGAAAATAGCGAAGAACATGAGATCCAACAATTTACTAAAACAAGCATTAATTATAACATAAAAATTCACCAATTTTGAGATTAGTAAAACTTTGTGAATAGGAAATTTTATTTATGCTATGAACCTCTGTATTCTCTGCAAGTACTGAAACAAGAAATGTAACTGTTTTGAGTGTTTGATGTTGAAATTTGAACACCACGTTTCTCATTGGGGTAAGATTTACAGTGCAAAATTTGGAATTTGAAAAACAGCAATTGAAATAGTTGTTATTTTACATAATTGGAATATTTTTTTACTGTTATAATGAGGTCAATATCACCCAATTGTTATTATTCCTTATCATGTAGGTATGAGGTAGAGTGCTTTGCCTAAATATGTAAAAAGTTCTTTTTTGCTATTTTTTTTTTTTTTTCTATTGATAGAATAAGACATCTACCTAAGTTTACAATTTGAGCAATGCTACCTATACACCCAATTTTGGATGTACCATATTCATTTCATCCATTCAAGAGTGAAAACTTAACCACTGGTTACTTCGAAGTGACTAGTAAAATTCATTCCATCTTGAAATGAATAAGATGTACATTGTACATTCCATTTGGAGTGTACAAGAAATATTTTCCTTTCAATTTAATCTCATATCCTTTTATTTTGCAATTAGATCATTAATATTTATTAGTTGTTTTACGAGTCCTTTTGATAAGAGAGTTTATTACCATGAAACTAAAAAGATAACAAACTGTAACGGTTCAATCCGCTAGCAATAATAACTTATTGGGTTCAAACCGTCAGTCCAAAATGCTTAAACTAAGTATTATTACTAGTGTGCATGATCAATTATATTTTCAATTAAAATTTATTTTCCATTCAATGCGGGACTATTGGGATATTGCAGACTTCTTCGGTTTAGATCTTGACGCATTCGTCAGGCCTAAATCCGATCATAGGCATAAACCTCCCGTTTAGAACTTGATGCCTTCGCTAGGCCCAAACCCGATCATAGACATAAACCCTCTGTTTAGATCTTGACATCTTCGTCAAGCTCAAATCCGATCATAGAAATAAACCAAAATTATTGAGCGATGTGAGATTTTCGAGATGACTCTTAGGGTTGAAAAGGTGATTTCCATCAAATTCATGTAGTACTTTATTCCATATGACACTTAACTTTTTCACATCTGATTGGTGTTCAGTTTTAATACCAATTATAACAATCCAACTTGCTAGCAATAATAACTCGTTAGATCCAAACTACAGAACTACGTTTCCTATTCGACCGTATGTTACACAAACAAAGGTAAAAACTTGGGTGTAACAGGACTCATTGTGTAATTAGCCCCACCTTTAAACAGTGGGCTTTGATCCATCAGAAATGAGCCTACCCAAAAAATTATTGAGCATAAATATAGTCCATAGTAAATAGGAAAAATTTCAAATTATAGTTTTATGAGGTATTGAGCTTGAATCTCAAAAAGGAAAGTAATTAAATTTGACAAATTGGCAGCATTTGAGCAGAATATCAGATAACCTCATTATCTATGAGTATGACTAATCATTTTCATATATTCATAATTAACTCCTTTATTTAACCTAAATTACATAGTTTTAGTTTTAGAAACAACTTTATCTTATAATACTAGAAACTTATCACTATGATAAAGAATAAGATAGCTTGAAAATTGTAACCAATTCTTACAACTAGTCATCAAGTAGATTATATCAGGAAAAAAAGAGAGCATAAACCTAAGATGATCTAACACGAAAATTGTAACCAATTCTTACAACTTGTCGAGTAGATTATATCAGAAAAAAAAAAAGGAGAGCATAAAACTAATTATGCATAACGGCCGACCGGCACAACGGCCGACTGGCTAGACTTCTAGTTTCGCTACTCGACCACGTTCTTGCCGCGATTGCAAGCCTCACCAACCGATCCGACACCCGAAAGAAGTAAATAATAGGGAGTGAGAACTAATTAAAGTTTTCAGTTGGTTCAACCACCGAAAAAAAATATTCTACACTTACTTGGTCTACAGGAGGCATCTACAAAAGCCAAATAGAGATAAGGCAAGCAGATAAGAAATTAATAAAGGTTAAAGGAACACCCCAAATGCCTCACAAACACCCAGCCGAAACAAAACCCCTTGGTTTAGATCTGCTGAGTTCACTTACCGGCGCAACAGCTGAAAGGAATCTCACCTCCCCGATCAGTTGACCTGTATGAGCCCCGAGTGGGGGTCGAATCCTCGGATCTGCACTCCCATCGGTGACCTGTATATTCATTTGCGGAGTTGGATGACCTTTCTCTTTCCAGATTGGTTCAGGGTGCCAAATGGGGCGCCGAGGAGTTTCGTACTCGTGCCACGTAGTTAAACTAACCTACCGCCAAGAGAGCCGGGACCCAGCCCACATCGCCCTCAGTGGGTATTCCACCACATAACTGCGCGGCGCCTGGAGAACCGGGACTACCCACGTCATCCTTCGATGGATCTTTTACCACAAATCACCAATTGGGAGGCTGGGTTACACCCACGTCACCACACCCATCATTACCTCTGTACACCCATTTTCAGAACAGTCGAAAGTATCGACCTACTTCTCATTCAAGAGCTCTCACGCCACACAACAACCTGAAGGCCAACTACCCAGCTCACAATATCAGGGTACTCGCATCTAGTCCTTCTTAGGCTACTCCTAAGAAAGAGTCTACCAACTCTCACACTCAGTGCAGTGGCCCTGGTTCTTGTGCAGTTTTTTCGTGATCCGTGGTGATGAAACACCTATTATTGGTGTGTCGGGCCCGCAACATGACAAATGGACACGTTGGACGAACCTAGTGAGGATTTGGGATCAAGCCTGGCTTCTGACGACTTTTGCCGAAATTTTGGAACGGATCTAGGCTAAACGGAGGCCGTATTTGGATTCAGCGCGAAAAAACGCTTGAAAACGGCTATTTATTTGTATTTTTCGGAGTCTGGACGCCCAAAAACGGACCTCTGAAAGTTTATAGTGTTTTCGGTGCACGGGGGAGGCTGTGGACTTGCGGGAGTGCCACGTGGCAGCCCAGGATTGGCCGGCGCACGCTTTCGGTCTAGGGAACCTGGGCGCTGGTGCAGTGGACGGGCGGAGGGACAAGTGACGGCCTGTTATTGGCCGGCTCACGCTGCGCGGTCCACGGGGCATTGGTGCTGGCGCAGTGGACTAGGCGGGTGACATGTGGCAGCTTCCTATTGGCGGGTTTATGCTGTGCGGTCCACGGAGTCGGGTGGTCGAGTGCGTGGACCGGGGCGCGCCATGTGGCGGTCCCGGATTCGCCGGCTCACGCGCGCGTGGTGCACGCGAGAGCGCGGCGCCGCGGCCGTACGCACGCATTGCGGAAGACCCGCGAGCGTGTCGGGCGGCGGTTGGCGGGCGTCGCCTGAGTGGCGGGTGGGGCGTCGCCCACGTGAGCCACGCGGCGCCCCGCCATTGGCGGGCGCCGCTGGTGCGGTGTTTGGGCGGGAACACGCGGCGGCGCCCGATTCGCGGGTGCCGCTGTTTCCTATTCGGGGACACGTGTCGCGCCCGGCTGAATCCGGGCGCTGACTGTGGGCTGGGCTGCGGCCCATTCGGGCGCCCGAATTCGGGGGTGCGCCCGAATGTTTGGTGGCTATAGAAAGCCCACCACCCCCTCATTTCTCTTATTTTATCGAATTTTAGAGAGAGAATTAGAGGGTGTGGCCTGAAGATGACTTCTTCCTCTCTCTGTCCTCCATCTCTCTAGGAAGTTTTGGAATTTTTGTAGTTGCCGACAGCGAGTTCTCTGTGATGCGGCGCGCCTTGACGATTCCCATTTTCGGCCCGTTTCCGTCGCAGTTCAGTTAGAAATTTTCCGTGCGCAAACCAGGAGGAATTTTTGGGCGATTTCTGCGACAGCATGTTCCTAAGAGGTAAGGCTTCGATTTTTGATCGTTTCGCTCTATTTTGGGCTTTTGGCATGGTTCCTGAGGCATCATTTGACCCTATTTTCTGTGATGGATTTTCTGGACAGCATGAGCTTGTTTATTTTCTATATTGGGCTACGAGCATCAGATCAGGGCATGTAAGTACTCATTTTGGATCTACTCATCGCAAGGATCGTAGTTGTAATTTTTGTGGATTTTTTTTAGAGCTGCACATAGGTGAAAAATCCTTTTTTACTGTACTGTTTTGCAAAACAACAAATGCTGTTCCCGGGGACGGCCTATTAATACTGTGTTCGGATATCTTGCAGTGTTTCGCAGATTTTAAGGTTGCAGGGACAGTTGTTGGACAGCAAGGAACTCTGTTACAGTTAGAGAGTTTTGTGGACTTAGATTTACGTGCTAGGTGGGTGGTTGTTGCTTACCTCTTACTACGATTTACTCACTAGGACTATTAGAGAGACCCCTAATTTATTTGGCACCCCATTGGAAATCATGCTTAAACAAATTATCCTGATTAATCATTGGCCTATTCTTGTGGGATTAATATACTATGGTGGTGATATGTTAGCATGCCATGATTAGTATTTAGATTTGTATGAAAGTTGATTAAATGGAACAGGAGGATATATTTATGTGCGGCTGCTACTTTGATGATTTATTATGGATCATAGATTATAGACAGGTGTAATTCGTTAGTAATTTTGGCATGATGGTTATATTTATGCGGAGCTATTATTTGATACACATGTGGAGCTACTATTTGATACACTTTCTTTTATCTTTCATGAGGACGTTTGCATGCTTGTATGGACATCTAGATATGGTACTATTTATTGCTACACTATCATGTTGGGACTTGACTTAGGAGAAACTATGATTATTTTCTGTCCTTTTTATTCAGACTTTTGATTCATATTGCTCGGGTTCGAGCAGGGATTTGAGATAGTGTAGTCGGGACCTTGGAGTCTAGGACAGGTGGTACTTGATTATAGATTTGTGGGGGATTGCGGCAACCGCGGACAGTAGGCGGTTGACCGGATATTGTTTATTTTATCAGATTGTGGACTTGTGGGATATTGTAGCGACCGCGGACATTGGGCGGTTGACCGGAGGTTTATTTTTGCATCAGATTTGGGGGATCGGGGTTTCATTAGTAGGTGTGTTTTCTACTTTGATCATAGTCATGATCCAGTCCTGCTATACTATGATACTTGTGACTTGACTATTTTACTCGTGTGGGTAGCTCCCCTCGAATGCCACTCCGGAGCGTGCGGGGTACCAAATAGGTACCGGACGGCATTGACTCATTCCTATCACTTTTGGCGCGGATCAGCTTGCACGATGATGATAGCGGCAGCAGGCGGTACCAGTTTGTACTGGTGGCTAGATTGGGTTTATTTGGACAGATGCGGTTACTTATGCATACATACAGTCATCCTTTTCGAGACTGCATTTAGAGGCATAGTAGTGGTAGTTTCCTTTTTCAATAGTCTTATTACTTACCACTTTACCTTTCCCTTTGCCTCTGGTAGACTTAGTGGGTACGTCGGAGTTTAAGACTTTACCCACAAGGGGAGGCTACTGGTTTACTAGTGGTTCTCACCCCCATTGTTATTTTTTCTCTTTCTCTTTTCTTTGTTTTGCAGAGTCTTCTGCGGGAGCTGCTGGGACATCGGCAGCTGATCGAGGTAAGGGGATCGCTTAGTAAATAGATCTCCTGTGAGGCTGTGAGCTGCTGTTAGACAGATATTGTACCCATTTTATTCAGACTGTAGTAGTGTACTTTTATTTTGAGGTCTGGCTTTGGCCAGCTGGGTGTATTATTTTGGTGAGCTGGGAGTTTATTGTATTTATTACAGCTTTATTTTATTTCCAGTCTGAGATATTATGTAGTTCTTTTTAATTCAGCTCTGTATTATGCTCTTTTATTGTACATATTACATCTGAGCAGGTTACCGACGCTTCGTGTACATGAAAAATTTCGTGTGCACGGCGGATCTGTTGGCGAGCCCGGATTTTGGTTTCCACCCGGGGTGTGACACTCAGCCGAGCCCTCGATTCCACAATCACATATATAGTTCTAACCTGAGGTCTACAAGTAAAACACCCAAACATAAAGTCACTAACCTCTATGATTCCAAAACCTCAAGACTTAAGGAGATCTGCACAACACTTATTCCACAAACCATACTTACAACTAGAAGTAAGAAGCTAACATCAAGATAATGCTCAAGATAGTAGACAAGATAAGAGATCATCCATTCTTGACTATATCCCCCACTTCAGGCTGAAGAATTGCAGAAGGTCGCAGTCAGTTGCTTGGATTGCTAACGAATGATCCTTCGGGCATGAGTCGATTCGAGGAAGAAATCCTCGAACCCCACAATCTACTGAAGGTTTTCGGTCCTTTGCTCAAGCTAGCTTCTTGCAACAATCAATAGGGTTTCCTACGGGTAGATTTGCTCTCAATACTATTCATAGGGAAAACCGGATGGATACGAAGAGAATAGAAGTAATCGGACGGCGCTGACCGAGCGTTGCATGCGGCGTGACAGAGTTGAGTACACGACATGTCACCCCAACTTATCCTCATAATAACAATCTCCAGCATAAGTGCAGCTCTTCGATGGCTGTCCCATCACCAACAGAATTCATTGACTTATGAATGAGTCAATTATGCTAGTATGAGCCGAGATGTTGTCCCCACACCTCTCAAGGTATTCAGCTCCACCTCAAGTTGGTTCGGCTCACCACAGTATAGGACGAGATTGAGGGGATCAGACGGGGAATCACCAGGGAATGTGAACTCAATGATGATAAAGGGGTGATTGGAAATGGTGTCAGCAAAGTTGGAGGCGTCGAGGGTAAGCACCAAAGATGGCTTTGCCTATTTCTCCGCCATTAGGGTGAGATTCGATATTTAATATAATAATAAAGTGATTGGGAGAGAAAAAAAGAATAAGATAATAGAGAAAGAGGAAGAGGTGAAAAATAGAGCTACGTTAAATAAAAAATAATATCCCTGTGTCGTTTCGTTTATCCGAATTCGTAACTTACACATCCTAAATTTTCTAAACTGTCACTTCGATTTCCCAATTATAATTAATAAAATATTTAATTAAATATTTGTTAGATGGGAAAAGGAAGTGTGGGGAGATGAGAGGAGTACGGTAATGTACGGTAGGAAAGGAGAGGGAGGAAATGAAGGGACAAAAAAAAAAAAAATCCAAACTTAAGAGGTTCATGAGGGTGAAGAAAAATTTGCCATGTGACAAAAAATATTGGAAATTCATATAATGATAAAGAGATTACACTACAACAAAATTAGGCTATAGCGACACTTTTAAGTGTTTCTAAAATTTAAAAAAAGTGTCGCTGACAAAAATACCGACACTTATTATAAGTGTTGCTATGTGTGCCGTCGCTAAGGTGTATAGCGACATATTTTTGTAATATGTCCCAAAAATGTGCCCCTATAACCTAATTTTGGATATAGATGGAATATAGATAGGACACTTATACAAAAGTGTCACAAACATGTGTCTCTATAACCTAATTTTGTTGTAGTGTTAAGAGTGGGAAGAAGAAGAAGATAATATAAGAAAAGGAAGATGTGAAGAATAGGGCCACATTAAATAAAAATTAACATCCATGTATCGCTTTGTTTCTTTGAATTCGTAACTCACGCATTCTAAATTTTTTAAATCATCGCTTCGATTCTTTAATTATAATTAATAAAATATTTAATTAAATTTTTATTAGATGAAGAAAGAAGGTGTGGGAAGACGAGGAAAGTACAGTAAGAAATAAAACGGAGGAGAGATGAGAGGATGTACGATAGAAAGAAGAGCAACGAGGGGAAAAAAAAAAATTCCCAAACTTAGGAGGTTCACGAGGATGAAAGAAAATTTATCACGTGGCAAAAATATTAAAGATTCATATAGATTAATAATAATAATAGATACTAAATAATATTAATATAATAATATATATTTATTATATATAAATATTTAATTTTATTAAAATATTATTCCGCGTATGAACCAAAGTTAATACAAGTCTTATTAATAATTCATATATTTTAAGAAAAATTATTTTTATTGTTTTAAAAATTTATATATATTTATCAAAAAATTAAAATATTTATTATCTCACATTATATATGTATAAAAAAGTAAAATAAAATTAGATATATATTTTATTTAAGGGGATGCGCTATGAATCCGCGTCAAATGCGCGCTAATGGCATGCTCGTATTAGACACGAGTCCGACACGAACATGCACTTGTCCGACATGAACATGCGAGACTTATATGTGTATCCTTGATACATAGAAAATGATGTTATTGTATTTGTTGCATCCACCGTAAATCTGCATCTCAGTTTGTCATTCTCCAGCAACGTAGTCATTGTGTTCACCTCATATATTTATTCCTATTAATTACCTCAAACTTTTCTTCTGGTGAAATTGATACAGTTACTTAATTCGTGAATTATTAAAAAAATTTAAATTGACGGTGCTTATGCGATTTTTTTTTTCAAAAATTTGAAATAAGAAGCGAATTTTTGGATAGTTTCGATAATTCGCGAATAATTCGGTAGACGCAAATTATTTAGTCAAAAATTTGGGCAAATTTTTGGGATAGTTTCAATAATTCACTAATAAGTTGGTAGACGCGAATAATTTGAAAAAAATTTCGGGTAAAATTTTCTGATAATTTTTTTTTTTTTTTTTTTTTTTTTGTCTCCAACTCCCATTTCGTTAGCCCCCTAAAAATAAAAGTTCTTGGTAAAAAAAAAATTCTCACTCACCATTATTTTATTTTGTAGCTCTTTATTTTTATATTCTTAAAAATTATAACTATTTGTATTAGTAGTATAAATTTAGAGTAAAAAGATTAATTTAATAGCCGAATTTTTTATTCTGAATTTTTAATTAGTGAACGTATAATTTCTTTATATATCACATATCCGAATAATTGGCGAACTTGTCTTTTAAATCATATTTCTTAATAAATTTGAAAATTTGGATACAAATTTTATTCATATTATATCTACATGAAACTTTTGCCGAATCCGAATTAACTAACTATAGTTGATCAAAGCGGCACAGAACATAGAGAGTCCAAACGGGGCACACTCACATCGAGCAATGCTACCTGTACACTCCATTTAGGGTGTACGATGTATACTATGTCCATCCAAAGATGGGGACTCATCCACTCATTACTTCGAAGTGATGAGTAAAATTCATTCCACTTTAAAATGGATGAAGTGTAAGATGTACATTCCGTTTAGAGTATATAAGAAACATTTTTCCACTCACACATTTTCGACATAGACACACAAAACTAAGCACATTCCATACAGGTGAACATAACATCATTTAGGCTCTATTTTATTCAGGGATAAAGCAGTGATAATGAAAGTTATTCTTATTATTCTGTCAAATAAAATATTTTTTGATCAAAATATTTATTTCCGTCAAATTTTACTATTCCTAATTTTCGATTATTCCGGAATAGTTTGAGATAAATTATGTCACTCTTTTAGTAGAATAGTGCTATTCCAAAATTTAATTCTAATTTTTATTAAGATTATAAATTAATTTAAAATTAGATTATATAGATATAATATCTTATATATTATAATAAATTATTTTTATTATAAAATGATTAATTTTACTATATTAATACGTATTATTTATATTTAAATATTATAAAAAATTATACTTAAATATTATATTATAATAAATTATTTTTTATTAAATTTAAGTTTAAGTAGAATTAGGAAAAAATTATTTTTATAAAAAAATATTTTTATTTAATCATAACTTACAATAAATTATTTTTATTAAATTATATTTTATATTAAATTCAGTCATCAAATTTTTTTTTTTCATTATTCTTTATTATTCTATAAAATTAACCAAATATAATTTTAGTTATTTCAAAAAATAACAGCATTACAAATTAATCATAATTTAATTTTTATTTTTGATTATTATAAAATTATAAGCTATCCTAGAATGAAAAAATTTATTTCAATATTCGTTATCGTCGAATGAAACGAGCCTTAGATTTGAATTATAGTTACAGATTTTCTTCTGCAGGTTGCAACGAGTTTGGGGTTGGGGTCGGCTTGACCGGACTAGGCCGTAGTTTCGAACTGGTTCGTGCTGGCCCAGTATTTTTTTTAATATTTTATAAATTTTAAAATTTTTATATTTTAATTTTTTTTTAAAAAATATATGTTTTTAATATTTTCAATTATTAAAGGGGCATTATGGTTAAAATAAAATTTTATTTTTTTTTTTTTAAAAAAATTAAAATTAAATATTTGGACAAAAGTTTAAAATTTAAAAATTATTTGAATAAAATTTTAATAAATTTATAATTTTTTAAAAAAATTATTTGGGTAGAATGTAAAAAAGGAATTAAAAATATATTTAAATAAAATTTTAGAATGGTAAAAAAATTGAATAAAAATTAAAAAGTTTAAAAAATTATATTTAATGAGTTTGCTCCCAAGTAGTCCCAAGATAGGTGGACTATCACTACAACAAAATAGATTTTTGATGGCAATTTAATAGCGACAATTATAAAACGGTCGTTATTTATTTATTATTAACTTATATTTTAGCGATAATTATTTTAAGTTATAAATTTTTTAAGGACTAATAATTTTATGTTAAATATATATCTGTTTTGAGTTTCTTATTCCTAACCCTAACCCTAACGAACCCAACCTAATCCGAACCCAACCCATCCCACTCCGTTGCCCCTCTCCTAGGGGCGTACAACGGGCCGGGCGGCCCGTGGCCCCTCCGGCTCGGCACGAATTCGGGCCGGACCATGGCCCGACACGGTTACTGTAGCTTCGTGCCGGATCGGCCCGATTCAAAGTTTTGGGTTGTGCTGGGCTATTACTTTAAAGCCCGTCACCCTGCCCGGCATGGCCCGTGGCGGGTTTAGGCCATGGCGGGCCGAGGTGCAGGCCCGCGGCTCGGCACAGCCCGGCTCGTATAGGCCGTGCCAACCGGGCCAGCACGGTCCGAACCCAAGGCCCAAGGCAAGGCGGTCCCCTTGGGGAGAAGAGCACTTCTTAGCCCTTCTCCCCATGAGCCTTTTGGGGAGAAGTGTTTTTTTTGGCCCTTCTCCCCCAAGGTCTTCATGGTAGGTCTTGGGAGATGTGGTTTTGGTCCAATAGATCAAAATATTATGGTCCATTGGACAAAAACCCTTTTTCAAATTTATTTTTTTAATAAAAAATTATAAATAATTTTTTAAAATTTTAAAATTATGTTATTTTATAATTATTTTTATAAATTTTATTTTTTTTATCAAAATATAAAATTAAATTAAAATAATTTATTATTTATATTTTTAAATTATATATATTTTTTTTAAAAAATAAAATAAAAATGTTAAAAACGGGCCCGAAGCACGGCCCGTGCCTTCCGGGCCGGAGGGCCGTGCTGGGCCGGATCCTTAGGAGATCCGGCATGGCACGGCCCGGCCCGAATTTGAATTCGGGCCGGGCCAAGCTGGCTTCTAGCCCGTTTCGGCCCGAAAAATATGGGCCCGGCACGGCCCACATTACACCCCTACCCTCTCCCTTGCGTGAACCTCGCATCCTCCCCCCTTTTCGACCCTTTCCCGACTAGGGATGTCAACGGGTCGGATTCGGGGCGAATTTTTAAAAAAAATCCGAATTCGAATCCGACTAACGAATCCGAATCCGAATCCGAATCCGACGAATTTTAAAAATCCATATCCAAATCCGAACCCGACCAAAAATTCAAAACCCGAATCTGAACCCGAATCCGAAAATCCAAAGCCGAAATATTTTTTTTTTTTTACAATATTTCAAAATATATTATATTAAATTTAAATTTTTAAAATATAAATTTAGATATAATGTCAAATATTTATATACATATATATTATATAACAGAAAATTAATTCGGGTTTGGGTTCGAGTCGGATCCGGATTCGGATCGGGTACAATCAAAATTCATATCTAAATTCAAATCCGTCGAGTTTTCATTTTTTATATCCATATTCGAATTCATATTCGTTTAACATCGGATAAATTCATTTCGTTCGGATTCAAATTCGAATAAAATTTCAAATATCCGTACCCATTGACATTCCTATTCCTGACCCCTTCTCTCCCTCCTCCCCTCGCCCCTATCCGAGCTCGAGCTCTCCCTCTCTCCTTTACCTCTACTCATCCCCTTCTCCCCCGATCCCCTCCTCCCCACATCCTCATCCTCCTCCAATCTAGGGTTAGTGTTCCGCGCTCCGGCTCCGCCGCGGCGGCCGCTCCCTTGCGCTGCTCCCTTTACCTCTACTCATCCCTCTCTCCCCCGATCCCCTCCTCCCCACATCCTCCTCCTCCTCCAATCTAGGGTTAATGTTCCGCGCTCCGGCTCTGCCGCCGCGACCGCTCCCTTGCGCTGCTCGTCGTCGTCGGTGCCCAACCTCGACGTGCAGGGCCCGCCGCAGGATGTCGTGCTCTCTTTTTAAATATCCACGTTTGAAAAAAAAGAGATTCTATGCAAGGGAGCTAGCACCCGGTGAAAACTTCGATCAGATCGACAACCTCGTTTGGATACCTGTAGAGGTCGAACGTGTGTGCGGCTTCAAGAGAACCAAATTTCACGATCATCAAATTGCGGTGTAGATCTTTCGCACAAAGATGAAGATTAGATCTTACTCTTCCTTTTAATCTTAAATACATGAGGGATCCTATTTGTTTATTTAATTTTTTTTTTCCGCTCCATTTATTTATGCGCAAATCCTAGCACCAACCCCGACGTGCAGGGCCCGCCGCAGGATGTCGTGCTCAAGGCCATTTCGGGTGAGATCTCAATCGTATCCTCTTCATTCGTCTCGATTGCTCTGCATAGGACTTGGAGTTGGTCCATAGATGAGGATGATTCAAGTCTATTAAATTCATCATGATTTTCAAAGTTGAAAGTTTTGTTAGTCACTCATTAGAATATCACATAGCTTCTCATCACAGCATCACTTGAGTAGACACTTTGGCAGTTCAGTACAATTAACTAAACTTGATCAGCTGATAATTTGATGTGTTTTGAGTAGTTTCAATTTACAATTTGTTGCATTTTAAAAGAGTATTTGTAGTTTTCGACAAGATGGTTTTCGCACACATTTTCATTTTGATGTAACACTGTAAGTGCCTTGAAAATTTTTACGAGGTATATACAGGAATCGAATTATTTCTATCAGAAGCTCGAAATGTTTAGGATTTTTGTATTCCTTCAGATATTAGGATTTATCAAATCGTTTCTGTGTGGGATATATGCAAGCTAAAAGGAAATATCATGGATATTTAGTTAGGACTATGGGTATCATGGATATTTAGTTAGGAAATATCATGGATATTTAGTTAGGACTATGGATATCATGGATATTGATTCAGTTTTTCCCTCTTTATTTGTTGTAACTGAGCAGAACAGAATAATTACGCAAATCGGTTTGACTTCACTGAGATGTTTGAGAACTGACACCCATTCCTTGTTGACCTGTTGGACATGTTAGATCTTAAAGTTTTCAATCTAGTTGTTATAATGTTTATGTACTACAACCATTAATTTGATGTGTAATGTGAGGACCCGGATCCCCACGGCAGGGTTTACTGTTGGTTTGGAGGTTTTTGGGTGTGTGGGTGTGCGTGTCGGGCTCCAGATTTGAGTTTCTGGTGAAATTGGAGTTTGTTTCTTCTCTGGGAGTCCATGTTGGGTGTGTGAGGTGTTTACGCGCTTATTGGAGCTAAGAATGGGACCCGGAACAGAAATTGGATCAAGTTTACTTTTTCGGAAAATTTTGGGAAATTTTAGAAACGGAATTTGGCTGAACGGACCTCGGATTTGGATTCAGCGCGCGAAAACGAGCGAAATGGACTATTTACTTGAATTTTTCGGAGCCCGGACGCGAAAACACGGAAACCGAGGCACAGGTTACTGTTCCGGCGGCCGGAGGAGCGCCGGCGGCGGCGGAGCGCGGCGGAGCGCGGCGGAACGCGGCGGCGGAGGGCGGCGCAGGCGCGCGGTCCACCGCGGGGCGCGTGCACCGGGGGCAGGCCACGTGGCGCGCTGCGGTTGGCCGGCGCAGCGGGCGCGGTCCACGGGACTTGGCGGGGTGTACGGTGGACCATGGGTAGGCCACGTGGCATTCTATGGTTGGTGCGGTGTTGTGCACGCGGTCCACGGGATTTTGGCTCTGGTGCACGGTAGACCGGGGGACACGTGGCAGCTTTTGGTTGGTAAGGTTCCGTGCGCGCGGTCCACGGAACAGGGGTTCGGTGGCCTCGGGCGGCGTGCCCGACAGGGCGACGTGGGCGCACGTGCGCGCGACGTGGGCGCGCTGACCCGCGTTTCCCGCTCGTGGGTGCCACGTGTCGGCGCGGGAGGCTGCCACGTGGCGCGTTGCCGTTCGCCCATCCGGCTGTTGCCTGTTCGGGGGGCTACGTGGCATCCCAGGATTTTTCGGGCGTGAACAGTAACGGGCCGGGCCGTTACTGTAGCAGCCCGGAAGTTCCGGGCGCCCGAAACTGGGGCCCGGATGGTATTAACCAATTTGTTTGGTGGGGGCCTTCTTTTTATTGAACCCGAGCCCACTTCACTTGCCATTTTCTCCATCTTCCCGAGCTCCTCTGCCCCTGCATCCTTTAGGAAAGTTTTAGATCTTCCTCTTTCGCATCTCCTGGTGAAATTTCAGAACTTTTGGAAGCCGCGACGACTGTGTTTTCTGCCTCGTAGTGCGGAGCGACGGTTTTCTGTTGGAAGCCCGTTATCGTCGCATTTCGGTCAAAAATTTCCACAGAGCTACCCCGACATCCGATTTCAGCGATTTTTGCGGCGTTGGATTCACGAGAGGTAAATCTTCGACTTTCGTGTTGAGTGTTTTGCCTAGATTTGGATTTTTGGCACGGATTTCGAGGCATTTCTGAGCCGCTGTTTTGTTGTGAGATTTCTGGACAGCACTCACTTCGCGGATTTTTATCTCCTCATCCGGACATCGGAATTCGACGATTCAAGAGCCTATCGACATCTACACTTCGCGAGGATCGTCGTGATATTTTTATTGGAATTTTAAAAAATTTATTTTCAGGTGAAAATTTCGTGTGAACAGGAACTATGCTTGCAGATTTTGGAATAGTGATTATTATGTGTGATTTGTGTGTAATTGAGAAGTGTTGTTGTGCCCAGGACTTGGTAAGCACCACTATGGTGCTCTTTGCTTAGTGGACTCGGAGTTTTATCAGTTTCTGGGCTTTTTATCTGTGCGACCCCGGACAGTTAGCGCGATCAGGTGGGTGATCCTGCTTTCAAAATCTATGGACTGCACTCTAATTCTATGAATGTAGTAGCATGCATATTAGAATATGAGCTAAATAATATGTGCAACTGTATGTTGAAACCACTGTAGCTAGCTGCTAGATCTGGTGACTTCTTGGTAAGTTTTGAAACGTGAAAACTCAACTCAGCTTAATTAGCTATTAATTAATTAGTCATGCACAGTTAAACTATAGTAAATGTGAACATGTATGCAGAATTGTTCGTCACCTGAGCTTCCCCACAGTACTTGTACTCTCGTCATTCTGAGCATAGTAATTCTCCACGAGTCGTGGGCTGGGAGGTTTATTAGCTGGGATCTCATTTGCACTTGCGTCTGGGGACCGAGTGGTGTCTGTAGCAGTCTGTAGACCGGCTTGCATTATGATAGTGATAGAGATAGTGATAGTGGATCTGGGATCTTTGTGATATGGCCATAGTGACAGTGTGGATTCTTAGCCAGTGAGTGAGACAGTGATTGGATCTTGGACTGTTGTAGGATGTAATGTGAGTTGATGGTGAGGTGAGTGCCTTGGGTTTCGTGTGGGCTGATCAGCTGAGTCGTCGAGAGTGTTCCGACTGTTGTGAGAGATTCCGCAGGATTGAGTTCTTCAGAGCAGAGCGTGAGCGTGGATTTTGACCATAGCCTGCAATGCCACCTGCGCGACAGGGTGCGCGGATATTTTCCCTCGGTGGGGTCGCACCCCTCGAGAGCCACACCCGGGTGGATATGTTACTCTTGTACCGCGACCTGTCGATGCATTCCCTCTGACTGAGCCAGTTTTGGCAGTTACGGATGCATTCCCTCTGACTGAGCCAGTTTTGGCAGTTACGGACGCAGACCCTCTGACTGAGCCAGTTTTGGCAGTCACCGTCCCTCTGGCTGAGCCAGTTTTGGCAGCTACGGACGTTCTACGTAAGTCCGGTCCTCTAGGATATATCGGCAGTAGATTGGCGCAGGCTTAACTGGACCCGAGGAGGCAGTCAGTCCAGATTGGGTGACTTTACTGTTATATTAGCAGATGCATCATATTATCATCTGTCCCGCTTTTTGAGCATTTTTAGATAGAGGCATAGTAGCAGTAGATGTTTTGCTTTCCAGCTTTTCTATACTGCATTTCTTTTGTTACTTTATGCCTCTAGTAG
Source organism: Tillandsia fasciculata (assembly GCA_029168755.2). Lineage (NCBI taxonomy): Eukaryota > Viridiplantae > Streptophyta > Magnoliopsida > Poales > Bromeliaceae > Tillandsia > Tillandsia fasciculata. The sequence continues at coordinate 1,813,781 of CM054944.1, forward strand.
ACTTAGTGGGCAGACCGTCGGGCTTGTTGGCGGCACCCACTGAGAACTACTGTGGGAGGTAGTTCTCACACCCGTCGTGGTGTCTTTTCCCCAGGGACTTCAGCTCCAGTTCCTGCGGTGCCAGTTGCTGATCCTGCTCTTCTAGACCGAGGTAAGGGAGTCGCGAGATAGATCCCTTCCCCCTTCAGCTTCAGTGTTGTAGAGGTACCCATATTTTTGGTTGTGTGATGTTTGAGAGATTATGTAGTGAGGTATCGAGTTGTACTTTTCCGTTTTCTTTGAGAGACTCTTGTATTTGTGGTGAGGACTTATTGTATTATGAGAGTTGTACTTATTGTATTTCTAGCAGTCTACTTTACTCTGATATCTGTTTAGTGTAGTATCTCCCTTTTTGCAGGTTTGACGCTACGTCTCTACGGGGCTTCCTGTAGGGGCGGCGGATCTGTTGGCGAGCCCGGGGTACAGTTCTGACCCCGGGGCGTGACAGATTAGAGTGGTATCAGAGCCTAGGTTTTAGGTCATTGAGGACTTAGGAACCCTAGGCTTGTGGTTGGACCCTAGGATGACTCACGTGAGAGCCGTGATTTTAGCGGGAGTCCTGATTGGGTTTCTAACTCTTCCGAGCGGATCGGGATGAGTGATTGACATGTCTTCCTTCTGTGGTAACTATGTTGGCTGCAGACAACATAGTACTTCGGGAAGGGGGACATGCCGTTAGACTTCCGCTTGATTGGGTCGAGTGCTGTTTGGTGTTGTCTTGATGTTTGATTGTGGATTGCAGGTGGGCACGATGCCTCCTCGACGCAGGATGCGCACACGTTCTCAGTCTTCCTCCTCCCATGAGCCTGAGCAGGAGGAGTCACCCCAGGGTCAGCAGAGTGAGGGGCAGGAGCTTCGGGCTCAGATAGCCCATTTGTCTGAGACTCTCCGACGCCAGGTAGAGATTATACGGCGCCAGGAGGAGATCATGGAGCGGATGACGCGCATGATGGAACAAAGAGTACAGCCGGTGGTAGCACCTCTAGAAAGTTTCCCCGTACCTTCCTCGCCAGCGGTGGCACCCTCAGTTGTGCCAGCAGCACAGGCAGCCCTTATTGCACCGGTTACCAGTGGTCAGGCGTCCGGGACGGTAGGACAGTTGGCCCCGGCAGAGCAGCGAGAGGTGTTTGATTTGTTGACGAGGTTTCGTCAGACTGATCCACATTGTTTTTCGGGGCAGAGTTCGGAGCACAGAGAGGCGGTGTTGACCGAGGTGGCTCCAGCTCCCGCAGGGGTTGTGGGGGCAAAGCGCCCGGCACAGGATGTTGAGGGACAGACGAGTTGGCAGGGACCCCCGAGACCCCTACGATCTTATCCTCAGGGTCGTGGGTTTCGGAGGCGCTCGAGGTCAGGTGGTTCCCGGCAGCAGCCACGGTATCAGCAGCACCAGCCTAGACAGCAGCGCCGGCAGCAGCGACGTGAGTGCGTCATCTGTGGCGGCTCTCATCCACCGTCGCAGTGTGACCAGAGGCGGGGACGGTGTTTTCGATGTGGAGAGTTGGGACATTTTCAATCAGTTTGTCGCCGAGCCGTTCCGTCAGTGCAACCCCTTGCTACAGCATTTTCCTTGCCAGTTCAGGAAGCAGAAGCCACTCCTCCAGGGCACCATCAGACAGAGTGGGGTATGACGTCGGGACAGACGGGACGACGGTCTTCAGCGCCTAGTGGACGAGATTATGCAGCCATGGTAGAGAGCACCCCAGCAGCAGATCCTATCACCGCAGGTACGGCTTTATTTCAGTAGAATTAAGCGGGTTTTCTGGACACCGCTGCATCTCTCCGCACATGTTAGTAGAGCATTTGCATCTCGGCATGATTATGGGATAGGAAATTTATTGCTTGCATGAGTGTTTGGATTCTTCCCAGTATCCTACGAGCAGAGGTGTATCTTGGGGCATGATCGAGACAGCTGAGACCTGAAGAATTGCGCCAGCAGGTGTGACGATCTTGTTACAGCTCCAAGAATTGGTTTGAGTACATGGGGTGGACCTGCTGGGGCGGTATCCTGCAACATTTGATTGTGGATGGAGAACGTTGGCCTTTCCGCGAGCTGGATAACAGGAGATCAATTCTACTGGTTACCGAGGCATCTTTCCTGCAGCAGTGGCTTCAGCGGCTTTGGGCTAGGTGCGACTGGTCGAGCGGAGGTGACGCCTAGGACTAGAGGGTTTGTCCCTAGGGGTCTAGCATAGAATTGTGTTTTTCTTTTAGGGGCACGAATAGACCGTAGCTTCCGTTTTGTTGCCACAGCAGGAACGACATCAACACCTCTCTCCCTCTCTTCTTACTCTTGTGCCGAAATTTGCGAATTTTCGTTAATTTCAGCTGTTTTCTAAATTGGAGAATTGAGGGTTGATGACCGTCCTACTGGTGGGGCCCTTTCTTTTTTGTTAAGTTTTGTGACGTAATTCGTGTAGTTTGGACGCGTAGAGTTGGCTGTTCTTCTTCGTCCTCGGTGTTTGGGAATTCCTGAGTTTTCCGCGATTGGATGAGCTTTGTGAAGAGTTTGTAGCGACTGGAGAGTTGGAGTTTTTGTGTTGGAGGCTTACCTTTGGGCTTGGAGACTCCCTTTTGAGCTGTGTTTGTTTCGAGGACGAAACTTTCTTTTAGTGGGGGAGGATGTGAGGACCCGGATCCCCACGGCAGGGTTTACTGTTGGTTTGGAGGTTTTTGGGTGTGTGGGTGTGCGTGTCGGGCTCCAGATTTGAGTTTCTGGTGAAATTGGAGTTGTTTCTTCTCTGGGAGTCCATGTTGGTGTGTGTGAGGTGTTTACGCGCTTATTGGAGCTAAGAATGGGACCCGGAACAGAAATTGGATCAAGTTTACTTTTTCGGAAAATTTTGGGAAATTTTAGAAACGGAATTTGGCTGAACGGACCTCGGATTTGGATTCAGCGCGCGAAAACGAGCGAAATGGACTATTTACTTGAATTTTTCGGAGCCCGGACGCGAAAACACGGAAACCGAGGCACAGGTTACTGTTCCGGCGGCGGAGGAGCGCGGCGGCGGCGGGCGCGGCGGAGCGCGGCGGAACGCGGCGGCGGAGGGCGGCGCAGGCGCGCGGTCCACCGCGGGGCGCGTGCACCGGGGGCGGGCCACGTGGCGCGCTGCGGTTGGCCGGCGCAGCGGGCGCGGTCCACGGGACTTGGCGGGGTGTACGGTGGACCATGGGTAGGCCACGTGGCATTCTATGGTTGGTGCGGTGTTGTGCACGCGGTCCACGGGGATTTTGGCTCTGGTGCACGGTAGACCGGGGGACACGTGGCAGTTTGGTTGGTAAGGTTCCGTGCGCGCGGTCACGGACAGGGGTTCGGTTGCCTCGGGCGCGTGCCCGACAGGGCGACGTGGGCGCACGTGCGCGCGACGTGGGCGCGCTGACCCGCGTTTCCCGCTCGTGGGTGCCACGTGTCGGCGCGGGAGGCTGCCACGTGGCGCGTTGCCGTTCGCCCATCCGGCTGTTGCCTGTTCGGGGGGCTAAGTGGCATCCCAGGATTTTTCGGGCGTGAACAGTAACGGGCCGGGCCCGTTACTGTAGCAGCCCGGAAGTTCCGGGCGCCCGAAACTGGGGACCCGGATGGTATTAACCAATTTGTTTGGTGGGGGCCTTCTTTTATTGAACCCGAGCCCACTTCACTTGCCATTTTTTCCATCTTCCCGAGTCCTCTGCCCCTGCATCCTTTAGGAAAGTTTTAGATCTTCAAGTTTCGCATCTCCAGGTGAAATTTCAGAACTTTTGGAAGCCGCGACGACTGTGTTTTCTGCCTCGTAGTGCGGAGCGACGGTTTTCTGTTGGAAGCCCGTTATCGTCGCATTTCGGTCAAAAATTTCCACAGAGCTACCCCGACATCCGATTTCAGCGATTTTTGTGGCGTTGGATTCACGAGAGGTAAATCTTCGATTTTCGTGTTGAGTGTTTTGCCTGGATTTGGGTTTTTGGCACGGATTTCGAGACATTTCTGAGCCGCTGTTTTGTTGTGAGATTTCTGGACAGCACTCACTTCGCGGATTTTTATCTCCTCAACCGGACATCGGAATTCGACGATTCAAGAGCCTATCGACATCTACACTTCGCGAGGATCGTCGTGATATTTTTATTGGAATTTTAAAAAATTTATTTTCAGGTGAAAATTTCGTGTGAACAGGAACTATGCTTGCAGATTTTGGAATAGTGATTATTATGTGTGATTTGTGTGTAATTGAGAAGTGTTGTTGTGCCCAGGACTTGGTAAGCACCACTATGGTGCTCTTTGCTTAGTGGACTCGGAGTTTTATCAGTTTCTGGGCTTTTTATCTGTGCGACCCCGGACAGTTAGCGCGATCAGGTGGGTGATCCTGCTTTCAAAATCTATGGACTTGCACTCTAATTCTATGAATGTAGTAGCATGCATATTAGAATATGAGCTAAACAATATGTGCAAACTGTATGTTGAAAACACTGTAGCTAGCTGCTAGATCTGGTGACTTCTTGGTAAGTTTTGAAACGTGAAAAACTCAACTCAGCTTAATTAGCTATTAATTAATTAGTCATGCAACACAGTTAAACTATAGTAAATGTGAACATGTATGCAGAATTGTTCGTAACCTGAGCTTCCCCACAGTACTTGTACTCTCGTCATTCTGAGCATAGTAATTCTCCACGAGTGTGGGCTGGGAGGTTTATTAGCTGGGATCTCATTTGCACTTGCGTCTGGGGACCGAGTGGTGTCTGTAGCAGTCTGTAGACCGGCTTGCATTATGATAGTGATAGAGATAGTGATAGTGGATCTGGATCTTTGTGATATGGCCATAGTGACAGTGTGGATTCTTAGCCAGTGAGTGAGACAGTGATTGGATCTTGGACTGTTGTAGGATGTATGTGAGTTGATGGTGAGGTGAGTGCCTTGGGTTTCGTGTGGGCTGATCAGTGAGTCGTCGAGAGTGTTCCGACTGTTTGTGAGAGATTCCGCAGGATTGAGTTCTTCAGAGCAGAGCGTGAGCGTGGATTTTGACCATAGCCTGCAATGCCACCTGCGCGACAGGGTGCGCGGATATTTTCCCTCGGTGGGGTCGCACCCCTCGAGAGCCACACCGGGGTGGATATGTTACTCTTGTACCGAGACCTGTCGATGCATCCCTCTGACTGAGCCAGTTTTGGCAGTTACGGATGCATTCCCTCTGACTGAGCCAGTTTTGGCAGTTACGGACGCAGACCCTCTGACTGAGCCAGTTTTGGCAGTCACCACGTCCCTCTGGCTGAGCAGTTTTGGCAGCTACGGACGTTCTACGTAAGTTCGGTCCTATAGGATATATCGGCAGTAGATTGGCGCAGGCTTAACTGGACCCGAGGAGGCAGTCAGTCCAGACTGGGTGACTTTACTGTTATATTAGCAGATGCATCATATTATCATCTGTCCCGCTTTTTGAGCATTTTTAGATAGAGGCATAGTAGCAGTAGATGTTTTGCTTTCCAGCTTTTCTATACTGCATTTTTCCTTTTGTTACTTTATGCCTCTAGTAGACTTAGTGGGCAGACCGTCGGGCTTGTTGGCGGCACCCACTGAGAACTACTGTGGGAGGTAGTTCTCACACCGTCGTGGTGTCTTTCCCCAGGGACTTCAGCTCAGTTCCTGCGGTGCCAGTTGCTGATCCTGCTCTTCTAGACCGAGGTAAGGGAGTCGCGAGATAGATCCCTTCCCCATTCAGCTTCAGTGTTGTAGAGGTACCCATATGTTTTTGGTTGTGTGATGTTTGAGAGATTATGTAGTGAGGTATCGAGTTGTACTTTTCTGCTTTCTTTGAGAGACTCTTGTATTTGTGGTGAGGACTTATTGTATTATGAGAGTTGTACTTATTGTATTTCTAGCAGTCTACTTTGCTCTGATATCTGTTTAGTGTAGTATCTCCTTTTTGCAGGTTTGACGCTACGTCTCTACGGGGCTTCCTGTAGGGCGGCGGAATCTGTTGGCGAGCCCGGGGTACAGTTCTGACCCCGGGGCGTGACATGTAATATTTGTTTTAATGTGTTACTTACACATATTTACGATGCTGTTGTAAGGCATACTAATTAGGCGTGCACACGCGCGCTCTAAGATGATAAATGACAGGATATTTCAGAAAGAACTACTACTAAGAATGAGACAATAAAATGCTATCGTATTAACATGCAGCTTGCGCCTCGTGGAGATTATTGTTTATCTGCGTTCCTTGTCGAGTATGTACTTTGCAGCTCCTCGTTGCTTGTTGCATGGCATTTTTTTTTTTTTTTTGAGTTGAAGGTAGCATGCTACCGCTTCATTCATAGGGAGGATGAATTTGGCTACATAAGGAGGAGCTGGGCCTCGAAAAAAAAAAAAAACTACTGCTGGCGATTAATGTCCCACAAATCCCTGAGAGACCGAATCTCCGCCAGAAGGTTATATCTGTAGTAGTCTTCCTGTTCTAAAAAACTCTCTTGTTCCTTGCCAGCCAGATGAACCGACCACGCGATCGCAATAGTCGCTAACTCCCTACCTTTAACTGCTCCTCCTTTGAGTCTACTGGATTCCCAGAGCCTATTCGAAGTGTAACGACCCAGCCCACTAGCAATAATAACTCGTTGGGCCCAAATCACAGCCCAAAATGCTTAAGCCCAGTTATTATTACTAGTGTCCATGTCTCATATAAACCCAATCACAATTCCATCCACATCAGATGTGGGACTATTGGGGGCGTCACAGACTCCCCCCATTTAGGCCTGACGTCCTCGTCAGTCCAAACACACACACAGTAGACCAAGATCACCAGGCGATGTGAGACTCGTCTCGCTAGCCCTGTCATATAGACCCAGGCTCAGCCGAGACTCGCCGCACACTTTCGGCTGGTTATTAGCTCTGATACCAAATGTAACGACCCGGCCCACTAGCAATAATAACTCGTTGGGCCCAAACCACAGCCCAAAATGCTTAAGCCGGTTATTATTACTAGGTCCATGTCTCATATAAACCCAATCACAGTTCCATCCGCATCCGATGTGGGACTATTGGGGGCGTCACACGAAGAGAAGCAATTGGAGAGGAAGAGCATGTTCGGGAGCAGACTAAGAAGCATGGCTTTGGTGATTTGACAACCCGTAAAAAGGTGGTCTACCGTCTCTAGCTCATCCAGGCAGAGAGCGCACCTGTCGTCCCCCACCCACCCCCTTCTGATTAGCTTGTCCTTAGTGAGCACTTTGCGCTTAAGTACTGTCCAGATAAAGATCTTGACCTTGAGCGGGGCTTTGATCTTCCATAGTTCTAAAAAATTCCTGTTGGATACTCCGCCGTCCTGGAGGAAATTATATAGCGATTTGACAGAGAACACTTCCGATCGGATCCATCTCCATCTGACTTCGTCCTTACTATTAGACAGGGTGATACCCGCAGTCAACTCTTTTAACTGTGAGGCCAGCATTTTGTTGCATGGCATTTTATAAATGAAGTTCAACCGTTTTTAGTTAAAAATTTGGTCATCATGTTGGCTTGTTGGTCGCTCACACGAACAGACGGCAAAATCTTAGACATTTCTTTATTCAGATATAGCTTAGACAGGTAGTTAAGTTCTGCCGAGCCGTCACGAGGAACCTCGTCAGAGACTGGAACTTCGATGAAATTCTTCTGGGGAGCTAGAAAAGCTTAGAAGTTCTAGGATTTTGAACTTGCTCTCTTTATCAAGAGCAAGACTTTGTGGTCTTATTGACCAAGAGAGTTTGCTATTGTGCATGTATATTTTCGTGTTTTGGTACCAAAAAAAATTGTATCAATCAAATGCTTTTTACAGCTTTATGTATTGCGTTCTTTTTAAACTGCGGTTTCTGTTGTTGGCAAGCACAATTTGTTCTGTTCTCTTGTCCTTAGTATTGATAAAGACACCATTATGCATCACTAAGATATCCAATGATGTTGCAGGTAAGCGCGTCATCCATTGTGAGTCAAGCAACAAAAAGCTCCTTGAAGTTAAAAAGATATTGGAAAGCAAGCTCATGATAGCACATCTCTCGCCCCAACTTAAAAAATGCGGTATATCATTTATCTAGATATTCACCTAACATCTTGAATCCACTTATCATTTCTTATTCAATAATTTTTACGCATCCTGAGCAGGACATTGATACCAACGAAACACCTTTCAAATTTGAGGGTGTGCACGCGCCTTCGAAAGGTACAATATTTTCTTCTTTTTCTTGACAGAATCACAGAATATTCTGTCGAGTATATAAGCATTGACCGACAGGATATTCTGTGAATTTATACAGAATATAAATTCAAGGTTTGGTTGAATTTATGCTCTGTATAATAATCCTAGATTTTGGAATTGTATATATACTATTGGATCTAAATTAGAATTTGATCATTCCTGCTAAAGCAAATTTAGTGTTGTTTTATTCCTAGGTGACTTTCGAGAACTTTTAACTTGTAAAATTACCAGGCAATGCATTTGCTGATTCTTTTAAGATAGGGGTCGAAAACAAGCACCATTTAACTCCATGACACAATTTCAAGATCCCTGAATGGTATGTATTTCATCAAAAGTGAAGTATGCAACACCATGGATTCCTGCTGAAGCAAATCTTGTTTAGTTGTTCTGTTAATTAGTTCAATACATATGAAATGTCAATTGTCACTAGGCCAATGAAAAGCCAGCATCTTCTTAACTTCATTTTGCAATAACAGGTGTCTATAGCATGCAAAATTATGAAATATCTGTTTATATAGAGTGATTAGAACTAGAAACTGCCTTGGCATTGTAAGGGATAATATATTATCGAATTGACAATGAAGCATAAACAGGTACTGCGGTTTGGATCATTATTCGATTGTGAAAAACATAATCGAGTATAAATGGAGCGAGAATTGTAAAACTTTTTTAGATAAATCCTCAAGTAGAAAATATACAAAAAAAACACCGACAATATTGTCATTTAATCCTTAAGTCCAGTAGAACTGTTTGGGTTCTATTTTGGAATCAGCCAATGTTTTGCTAACATTTTTTGAATTGACAGTCACTACAAAAAACTTAAGCTTTAGCAGCGGTCGAAGCCGCTGGAAAAAATATTTAAAACCGCTGGAAAAATATTTTCCAACACTTGTAAAACCGTCGAAAAAATTTTTACAACCGCTATTAGATCTCCGTCGCAAAAGATCTTTACCGACAATTTACACAATCGTTGGAGAAGAAGATAATTTAGTAGCACTTCTCCGACCGCTACTAAATATAGTAAAAAGTGTTATATGTGAGTAGAGCATGTTCCTTTTCTTATTTCCGAGACTGAGTGTTGGAGTTGGGCTGTGCAGCCATGCAGGTGAAGTGGCGGGGACTGGGTCACGGCCAGACCCTTCACCGAACAGCGTGAGATCCTAAAAAAGCATTTCATGAAGCGGCACGGCCTGTGTCACGGCCAGACCCTTCACCGCCCAGCGTGAGATTCTAAAAAAGCATTTTTAATTCGTTGGTTGTTTCTGTCACTCAGCATGCAGTACATTTTCATAGCGTGTCCCACTGCTTCCATTCATAATATTCAGAGCGCTCTCCACGAAACTCACAATGACGGCAAGGTTCTGCACTCGGTAGAGCACAAAGCTTTTGTTGGTGACTTTTGTTGATAATAAACCATATTTTCTTTGATATTCCTCCAATCTCTCATTTAATTTATAACTCTACATCTAAAATATGCCCCCAACTAAGATACAAAAGAGAAGTGATACAATGAATAGTAGTGGGAACCAACTAAATATACCAACATCACACATATTATATTACCTCGATCATGCTATATGCATTCACGACTAAGAGAAAGGAAGAGAAATGACGCAAAAGAATAGTAGTGGGAACCAATTAAATATACCAACATCACACCTATTATATTACCTAACTCATGCTATATGCATCTAGACTATCCATTGCCATGATACCATCATTTTTCTTGTTGTATTAAACCAATTTCAATTTCAAAATTTTTAGGGTAAGCTTTAATTTACCCCCAATAGTTTGGCGCATTTTAGCCTGACCACCCTATAGTTTAAAAAGTTGCACTTAACTAATCTGTAGTTTTATTTGTGTTTTACTTAAAAAATCTATCATCATATAGAATAGCAAAGTAATTTTTTAAAAGAATCGTAAAGTAGTATCTTTTGGCTATTTATTTGTGGGTTAAAAATAGGTCTAACTTTCTGCCCCGTGACAATAGACGCAGGAGACTAATAAGTTGAGTTGGGTGAGCCCAATAAGTTAAGTGGGGTTACGGTCCACAATAAGATCTAACGGCAAGAGGCCCAACAATATACCTAACTTTCAGATGGGTTGAATCCGGTCGAGATCCGCGGGTGCTGTGTCTGTACTCTTTAAGTGAATTGATTGCGTATTTCTAACAGCTCAAGCTTTGGGATTAATGGTTAATGCAAATGATTTGATAAGTGGTATCAGAGCTAGTGGCACGGATTCGATTTCCACACGGTGCAGGTGTTGGAGTGGGATTGTTGGCTATTTATTTTTGTGTTAAAAATAGGTCCAACTTTCTGTTCCGAGATAATAGGCCTAGGAGACTAATAAGTTGAGTTGGGTGAGCCCAATAAGTTGAGTGGGACTGCGGTTCACAATAAACCTAACGATAAGAAGCTTAACAATTGACCTAACTTCCAGATGGGCTGAGACTGGTCGAGACTCGTGGGCACAGTATATGTACTCTTTAAGTGAATTAGTTACGTATTTCTAACAGCTCGAGTTTTATGTCAAAGTAAAAAATATGGTGTCCCGAGGCTCCGTGTGACTTGACTGTGTGGTCAGCGGAGAAAAAATACCAAATTTTGGTGTATCGAGTGCGCTGTGCGTCAAACGGACGCCAAAAATGGACTTGATGCACAAAAACAATCAAAATTGACCATTTTCAGGTTAAATAAGCCTACTGGGCCCATTTTGGAAGCAGGCCGGTCCACGGCCCATGAGGCGTACACCGGGACCAGCGAACACGGGCGAGCCATGTGGCGCTGCGCTATTGGGAGGGCCGCATGTGTTGCGCGGCATGGGTGACCCACGTGGCAGCGCGCCATTGGCTAGCGCGCGGACCCTGTAGACCCGACGTGCCACACACCGCGTGCACCCCGCCGTGCTCCCCGCCGCCACGTGGCGCGCCCCGATTGGTAAGCGCCAACCACCGTGTGTGCGCGGGGCGCGCCGAGCACTGGCGTGGGACACGTGGCGTAATCCGGTGCTTCCGGGCGCTGCGCGGAGATGGTGTGGATGGCTGCCACGTGTTCCAAGCGTGCATTGTGCTGATCCGGGCGCCCGGAACACCCCTCCTTGACCCGAATTTGTTTTTTTTTTTGGATTTTGGGCCATAAATAGCCCCTCTAGGGCTTTTTTTTGAGGGATTTTTTAACTTGTTCTTGAGGCCTCCTTCGACAGGGATTTTCCTCGATGACTCGCCTTCGACATTTGGCATCCCGGATGATTTTCCGTCGACTCTTCGTTTGCGGGCTCCCACGAGCTGAGTTCTTGGATTTTTTTGTCGATTTTTATGGCGACGTTTCCATGAAAGGTAAGTCTTCGATTTCCATGTTTACCATTCCTCTCCATTTTGGATTTTTATGGGATTTTTCGGAGCTTCTTCAGTCTCCTTTTTTCTGCAGCATTTTTCTAGACAACGGAGAAGTGATCTTGCTTTTTCTCGGCCTACGGTTGGCGGAATTTGATGTTTAAGGACTCGATTTCTATCTACACTTCGCGATAATCTCAGCTATATTTTTCTTGAATTTTTGGAGGGCATCTCGCAGGAAGTATTTTACTGTTTTGTGGACAAATTTGCGGCGATGATGTCGTTTTGGTGATTTGAAGTTCATTGCGGTGTTTGGCTTGTATCTCAGTGACTGGCATATACTATGAAGGCGCTGAATCATTCAGCGTCTTCACAAGGTTTTTGTGAAGACACTGAATGATTCAGCGCCTTCAGGAAATTAATACACTGAAGACGCTGAATCATTCAGCGTCTTCAGATTGTCCCGCCTCTGTGGCGCCTTGCTGGCAAAAGCAGGGTTACTTTTGCAAATTTTTTTTTTGAAGGGTCAGTTTGCAATTATTAAATGTTTTTAAGGTTAGTTTAAAAAAAATCCTGCCTATCTCTCTCTCTCTCTCTCTCTCTCTCTCTCTCTCTCTCTCTCTCTCTCTCTCTCTCTCTCTCGAAACCTGACGCCTTCGTGGAGCTCGAGCTCGAGAATCGCGTCGGAGCTTCATATTAGGTTTTCAGCGCGCGTGAGAGCTCGGCGAGCTTCGCGGCCATGGCATGGGTTTTAGGTTTTGAGTTCGGATTTCGTTAAATACTTTAAAATTGGTATCCTAGCGTTCCCTAAATGATTCTACGCTAGTTGGATAGTAAATTCTCCGTAAATTTCATAGTAATTTTGGGTAAAATGGAATCTAAGGCACGTTTAGGGGATTTTCAAAATTTTTTTGGTTCGGGGATAAGAAAAATTTTGTTATACCGGGGATAGGTATAGATTATGGTATTAGCAGGAATTAGTGTAAATTTGCGTTTGGTTGGGTTTATGAGTTATACCGGGTTTAAAGAAAATTGTGTTTGGTAAATTATATAGGAATAAGGAGAATAAGATGAATAAGAAAAAATTGTGTTTGGTTGAGTATAGAGGAATAAGAAGAATTGAGAGGGGATAATTATGTGTTTTGACTATTTTACCCTTTAAAATAAAGTTTAAATAGGAGTAAAAATTTTAATTTTTAAATTTATATAAATTTTGAAAAATACATAATAAAAATTAAAGTTTAAGTGGGAGTAAAAATTTTAAATGAGAGTAAATAAAAATTAATTTTTAATTTAAGTGGGAGTAAAAATTTTAATTTTAAATTTATATAAATTTTAAAAATTTATAAAATAATTGTATAAATTTTAAAAATTAAAAATTAATAATTTTTTTTTACAAAACTGAAATAAAATAAAATTTTTACATTTATTAAAAATAAGTTAAAAAAAATATTTTTATTAAATAAAAAATTTAAATTTTAAAATTTATAAATTAAATATCTTTTAAAACTTAAAAAGTTCTAATTTAAAAAATAAAAAACTTAATTTTATTAGTGTATGAAACAAAACAATAAAAAAAAAAAAAAATGCCGTGGAGAGAGAGAGAGAGAGAGAGGAGGTGCAGAGAGAAACAAAAAAAAAAAAATGCCCACGTGATCTGCCCCCCCACCCCACCGGCCTCGATTCCCGTGCCATAAAAGGAGCCCTCCCTTATTCCATGTGGGGGTGGGAATACCAATTCCCACCCTCATACTGCTATTCCGGGAGATAGGAATAGCTATTCTTAACAACCCTATTCTCGTTTGGATATGGAAACGGGAATAAGGGGTTATTCCCCCCTTATCCCCGTTACCAAACGGTACCTTTTTAGAGTTTTTGATCTAAATTGATGGGGCAACCCATAAATAAGGAGGCAAGGTTGCTAGCTAGATTTTGTGGAATAGTTGCAAGAAATGATCAATTCTGCCCTCTAAACTACATTAATTGAAGACAAATGCCAACTGCACTGAAAAATGAAGCACTGTCTTTTGTCATGGTATTTGATACATTTTACACTATTTACATGTCTTTATTTAATCATCTTATTATGTAATTTTCTTTTAATTTTGCGTATAATGTCTTTGAAGACAAAAAATTTTCTTTGATCAAAGAAGGGACGAGCCTTTGTCACAAGATCTTTAAACAAGAAATAGAAAGACTATAAAGCTGTATTGAAGGCCAAACATTTTGACCGAACAAAACCAAAAAAAGAGATTAATAAAAATGTGCCACCTGTTGGCTATTTATGTATGGGTTAAAATACGCTCAACTTTCTGCCCCGTGACAATAGACCCAGGAGACTAATAAGTTGAGTTGGGTGAGCCCAATAAGTTGAGTGGGGCTGCGGTCCACAATAGACCTAACGACAAGAGACCCAACAATAGACCTAACGTCCAGGTGGGTTGAGTCCGGTCGAGATCCGTGGGCGCTGTGTCTGTACGCTTTAAGTGAATTGGTTGCGTATTTCTAACAGCTCGAGCTTTTGGGATTAATGGTTAGCGCCAACGATCCGACACCACCTGGTGTAATAAAGCAGCAGTTTTATTGATCGCCAAAAAGCTTATGTTATTGCAGGAAGATACAATTGGTAGGGTACAATTGGTATCTGCAGGAAGATACAATTGGTAGGGTACATGGACTTGTTGAGATGTTAATTTGAATTAACTCACACAAAGAAAAATGGATCATTTATAAGTGAAGATGCAAAAAATTATTGGTAATGTTAATGCTATGTACATGCTCCTCTCTTTTGCTCGCTCCGTGTTGTTTAGATTCCTTGTAGACTTTGGATCTGGAGCTTTATTTAGTTGTGAAAACTAGTAGTTTGTGCTCTTTTGATTTTAGTTTAGATTTAGAATAATAGCAACTTAGTTTGTATGGTCATAAATTGACTTAGAAGGCTGTAAGCATTAAAAGGTCACATACATAACAGGAATCTATGCTTTGTCGTGAATGATGCATGTGAAGGTACTAGTTGGTCATACTTTTACGTACCCATGCATTAGGTGTTTTGTTTTTGCTTGCATTTTACAAGTTCTATCAGATCTTTTCAATTTGGCTTGCTTCATCATACTGTTTCCACTTTGTATCGCATGCACCTGAAATGCATTTGCATTCAAGATATATAGGACTATTTGGTTCATCATGTGAATCTTATGTGAACAATTTCTTATATGTACATGACGGAACAAATTAAGGATCTTCTAAGAAACATCTTCTCATGTTATATAGAGGATTAACTCTAGAAGCATATTATAATATTCAAATTTGGTGTTCTAGCTTGTAGTCAATACCATGTGTATAATTAAGCTGCATTTTGCTTAATTTGAATATGACTTTAATTTGCACTTCAGACAAAGCTCTTATACACGGCAACATGTAGTCATGTGTCAAAATTACAAGCTTATAATAAACAATCACTACAACAAAATTAGGTTATAGGGACACATGTTTATGACACTTTTGTATAAGTGTCCTATCTATGTTCCATCTATATCCAAAATTAGGTTATAGGGACACATTTTTGAGACACATTACAAAAATGTATCGCTATACACCCTAGCGACGGCACATATAGCAACACTTACAGTAAGTATCGGTATTTTTGTCAGCGACACTTTTTTTAGATTTTAGAAATACTTAAATGTGTCGCTACAAACTAATTTTGTTGTAGTGTTAATATATATATATATATATATATATATATATATATATATATATATATATATATATATATATATATATATATACTCCTGATTATTCTATGATTAATTAGTATCATAATTAATTAGAGGATATAAAAATTGAGACATGCAACCATGCTCATGTTTGTGATCGATTTAGTGATCTACTATAAGCCTTTCGCAATATTTGTTACAAATCATGATCAAATTTGCGAGCAAATCAGCAAATTAAATATTTATATGCGAATGCTCATGTATTTGATTTAAGTATAGATTTTGCTCTATTTAGCTCACTAATGGCTAGGTAATAGCTAGACATTGCCACTTAAATAGTCATGGATATATATGACATCAAAGACTTGGCCTAAACATACTTAATTGCCTTCCTTTTTTCTTTTTCTTTTTTTTTTAAAAAAAAAAGATTTTCCTTCTATCTAATGCTTCATATTTATATGTATGTGACACTTTGAAATTTGGATTAGTCCTATATATAAATGATATAATAGGACTAAATCTTTTAATCCGATTATAGCATTTTGGATGGTAGATAGGCCCAAGAGGTTAAGAGGGTTAAGCGTGCTAGAGCTAAAGTATTTCTAGGATAGGTGACTCCCTGATAAGTGGGCGTCACAATTAGTATCAGAGCCATTCACCAGCCGGAAATGTGAGATGAGTTTCGGCTAAGCTAGGATTATATAGCGGGTAGAGCGAGGCTCCCCGGCTAATAACCGTTGTGGGTGGAGTGCAGCTCCGGTCCCATAAGGTCGGCTAAGGCTAGCGAGATGAATCTCACATCGCCTAGTGCTTGTGAGTGTCTTTGAGCCTGACGAGGTCGTCAGTGCTTAAAGGGGGGAAGAATGCGACACCCTCTAAATTTGAATTAGTCCTATATATAAATAATGCAATATGACTAAATCTCTTAATTCGGCTATAGTATTTTGGGTGGCAGTTAGGCCCAAGAGGTTAAGAGGGTTAAGTGTGCTAGAGCTAGAGTAGTTCTAGAATAGGTGACTCCTTGGGAAGTGGGCATCACAATGTAGAGTTATTTTTTTTAATGTCCTTAGTTTCCAAATTTTGGCTTGCTTTTTTATGATTATCTGCTGTTTTGTTCAGCACCACCAAGATGGCAATAAATGGATATGTATGGGTAAGATCTGTACAGTTGGTTTTAGAAGTTTTTCGGCTTCTTGATGTTTGTTAAGGTCTACTTTGCCATTTTCTTTCCATTTTATAGTCATTTCAACAAGTAGATTCTATTCAACTATTGAACAATTGCTGCAAAATTTGTTTGAGTGAACTATTTAGTTGATTGAACCTTAGTTAGTTAATTCGCGAATTATTCACGAATTATTCACGAATTATTGAAAATCTAAATCAAATTAAATGATCTCTTATGGGTTTTTAGGGTTTTGTGGATTTTGAGTTTTATAGGTTTTAAAAGAGATAAATGATCTTTTATGGATTTCTATCACATTTTTAGAAATATTTTTGGAGGTTCAAGTGATCAAACCACCTCTCTTACAAGAGTGTATCGAAGGTGAAAAATTTCACCAAAAAGGATGATATCGGCTCTTTTCCTTTGCTTTCTTATAATCTAGAAATATAATAGTAAGAGTAAATGTGTAGAGACATATGTATTGAGTAAACTAGGGTTTAGTCCTAAGAGGTATGTGTGAATAAAATCTAGTGATAAGTTGGACATGTGTGGCATAAATCTAGGAGAAAATTTAGGTTAATGAATTCTAAGATAGAAATGGTAGAGTCTCACCATAGAGTCAATGAACTCTAAATTAGAGTGACATGAGATAAGATTGATGTCATTGTGACATATTAGAACCCTAGAGTCATAACTTAGGGTAAAGTGAAAAAAAAAAGAAAAGAATATAAAATACACATTCAGATTTGAGACTCGCTAATTGAGAGTGGGCGTGCATAGCGGCTCTTAGGCCAGAGGCCCATCCGACAAGATATTTTCGGAAGGATATAAAAAAGTGAACCAAAAATCAAAGGAACAAGTATATGTCCATGAGACATGTATTGACCCTAGAGGCAAAAGAGAATGTAAAATGTACCTTTGGATTTGTGACTCGTCAATTGAGAGCATGACTCCTAGGGTAGAGGCCCATCGGACAAGATACTTCTGAAAGGTTAAAAGTGACAAGTGCCAATGAAAGAGTGCGAGAATATATCGACTCCTGATGCAAATGAGTGCTGACATATCTTAAACTCACTCATGACAAGCTATGGTAAATATGAAACTTAAAGCAAAATGTGTAAAGTGACCGAGTGCGGTCGGATTAATTAAATATGACCCATGAGTAGCGGCATAGTGGCTGGGATACAGTTGAGTAGCCTAGTGTGATATGGCTTAGTAGTATTATGATATTGAGTATAGACTAGTAGTGTAGCGATTTTATACTTGTATATTAGTATAATATTTACTACTTTCCCTATTATCTTGCTATTAATGCTTCCATTAGACCTTTAGGTGTAGAGCATGTTTCTTTGTAGATGAATCCACCGGGAACTATTCGTAGTTCTCATACCCCGTTGGTTTCTACTTTTTGCAGATCCAGATATAGCCAGTGAGGCACTCGATAGGGGCAAGAGACCAGCAGCATAAAGACCTAGAGGGTCTAGTGGTGTTTTACCCTTTTTTTGTATTTTGAGTGAACCTTATATTTTGTGAGAAAAGAAAGAAAAAGAGAGAAAAGATGTAACTAAATGTTATATTAAGATGCTGACTCTTATATCTTTACTTTCAACTTCTTATAGCTATTTGTTAAAGTGAATCTTTACATTTTAGTAGTTACTCTAATATTATGTATCTTATTGTACACACTGTATGGTTTGAGATGGTAATCATTCCTTTCGGATATATGGGAGGTCTTGCCCGATTGGCGGGTCTGTTAGCGTACCCGAACTGACCAAATTTGTGACATTGGGGAATGACAAATAAGAGTGGTGTCAGAGCTTAGAAGTGGTTCTTGGCGGTTAGCAGACCTTAGGGAGACCCTAGGGACTAGGCACGTGAGCATGTGTGGACTTTGAGCGAGGGTCATGATTTGGTATTGGAATGTTCCCAAAATGGATATTGGGGACGGATCGAGGAAAATAGACTTTTACTTGCTAACGATATGTTGGGCAGCTGACAACATAATGTTAGGAGTCAGAGGAAGTATCCCTCATGGACTTTTACATGATTGGATCGACGGACCTTTGTTTTGGCTTATAATTACACTCTTGTCCAAATTGTTGGATTTGGACTAATATTTTCGTTGTGGTGTGCAGAAAGCAATGGCACCACGGAAGGAGACGAGATTGACTCGAGTCGAGTCGTCCGAGGGTCCGGGATCGAGTGAAGTGCGTGAATTACGTGAGCAAGTGGCTGCGCTTATCGGTATGGTCTAGCCGCAGACGGAGGCCCTACGCCGATAGGAGGAGGCTTCCTGCCGTCAAGAGTAAGTTTTCTGGCGTCAAGAGGAGGCGTCGAAGCGCCAAGCGGAGCAGATCCAGAGGCTCTAGGAGATGATTGCGTAACAAGCTGAGGTTGCGCAAACGACGCACGAGCGCATGGCGTCGTCGCATCTGGGGGCAACGACAGAGGAAGTTGCGGTGGCGGCCGAGCCTATGTCGGCATGCCCTGCACCATAAGTTGGGGCTATTAGGGAGATGTCTCGATGGGCTGACTCGAGCACATATGAAGCCGAGTACGAGACCCAGAAGGTAGAATAGGAGAGAGCGATGGAGAGCTTCGCCAATTTCCAGAAGTTCCATCCGCCAACGTTTAGTGGCAAGGGCTTAGACCCGCTGATAGTGGAGTCATGGGTTGACTCCATGGAGAAGCTGTTCAAGAACCTCTGGGTGCCGAAGCGGGACCGGGTCATGTTGGCGGTCCCTTTCCTCGACAAAATGGCACACCGCTGGTGGAATGCTAAGTTTGCGAGGCTGGCCGATACCGCCTTGCCTCCACCAACTTGGGCGAAGTTTCGAGAACTCCTATTTGCTACCTACTTTTCCGACAGCGCTAAACAGCAAATGGATGAGAACTTCAAGAATCTCAAGTAGGGAAGCCTAGCTCAGAAGACTCCTCTTATTGAAATCATTCCTATGCACCTATACACTAGGTGCACCAAAGTATATAGGCTTCTCTCTAGTACGGTTCACATGGGCTTCCATACTATTTCCAAGGCTTCTACACAATTTTGTACCAAGAAGCTATAAATAAAGCTCCATTAAAATGTATACTAATCCTAGTTCAATTAGATTTTTTACTCTAATTAAATATTCAAATCTTAATCATTTTATATCTAACAGATTTAAATATTAGTCATAATCTAATTAGAATTCAACTACAAATCTAATCAAATCTTAGCATATTGGTTTTCTCTTTATGCATTTATTTCATTTATCGTTTGATTTTTTCTGTTTTTTGTGTATCCGTATTGGTAGTGCATAATGAACGATTCATCTAGTTCCCCAACATAGTAAATACTTTCAAGAACTAAAATAAAACTCTTTTGAAAGTTTATAATCTAATGTTGAAATCAAAATTATACTGCAATATAAGCTTCTTTTGTTTAATATTTTTTGAGAGAAAGGTCTCTTGTTTAAAATTGTATCACAATTAATTCATATGTGATACTTTCTTTTAGAATTATTAACTAAGCACATAAGGTTTTCAAATACATAAGAAGCATATATATAATGTTATGAATGCGTAAAGCATAAAAAATATGCAGCATTGAAAGTGTTTCTTCAACACGCACACGGTTAGGGATCACTTTCTCCTCCCACTGCTGTTTTGAGAGGACATATGAATCTAACAATATTTGACTTTTGTCTCTTTTGCCAAATTAATTTTGGTGGTTCTCATTGTGGACAAAACATAGAGGCATGTTTGTCATTTCTCTGCATATGTAATAATAATAATAATAATAATAATAATAATAATAATAATGTACAATTGCTTATATACTTTTAAAAAATTTTAAACTTTTTTGGAGGCTAATATTAGAAATATTTTAAAAAAAAAAATTCAAGTTCTTTCAAATATATCTCCAGAGTTAGTTGCTGTTAGTAAATTATTAGGAACAACCGTTATTTTTATAAAATTATTATTTTATCTTTTCCAATATACCCATCTAACATTACCAATTTTTCGTATTTGTCCTTAAGTTAGGAACAAAAAGAAGTATTTTGGTTTTTTTTCTTTCAAATATACCTTTTTACTCTTACCAATTTTTTTTATTTATCCATAGGTTAGGGTAAAAGATATATTTTGACTTCTTTTTAACTCTGATAGAAATTTAACATGGTTTTCGCCGATATGATTTAACGATGACTAACAGCGGAGATATTTTTGAATAACGGAGAAATATACGAGAAGCATATTTGAAAAAAAAAAAAAAAAAAAAAAAGTATGAGTATATCAGAAATTTCAAAAGTTTTGAGGGGCATATAGATAATTATTTGTGAAGCTAGAGTTGAAGTGATAATACTTTTTTTTCGCTGAATGTTTGTGAAGCTATGAAACTGAAGTTCCCTCAATTTCGCTATTTGTTTGGCAAAAAATGAATGACGTAAAAGCTGGAGGTATGAAAGATGAATTAATATTTTATTTTTGATAAACACACACCCCTAAAGAGTCTAGAAATATAGTTAACAAGTTCATTCGCTCATTTCTTTATTTTTTACTATTTAGAAAAATCTATTTAAGATAGTTTATTTTGATTTTTTTATTTTTTTGATTTTGTTTTATAACAAAGAAAGAGAGGTAAAAATCATAAGGCCAAAAGATTTTCATGTTTTTGTAACGACCCGGCCCACTAGCAATAATAACTCGTTGGACCCAAATCACGTCCAAAATACTTAAGCCCAGTTATTATTACTAGTGTCCATGTCTCATATAAACCCAATCACAATTCCATCCACATCCGATATGGGACTATTGGGGGCGTCACAGACCCCCCCGTTTAGGCCTGACGTCCTCGTCAGTCCAAACACACACACAGCAGCCCAAGATCACCCGGCGATGTGAGACTCGTCTCGCTAGTCCTGTCATCTAGACCCAGACTCAGTCGAGACTCGCCGCACACTTCCGGCTGGTTATTGGCTCTGATACCAAATGTAACGACCCGGCCCACTAGCAATAATAACTCGTTGGACCCAAATCATAGCCCAAAATGCTTAAGCCCAGTTATTATTACTAGTGTCCATGTCTCATATAAACCCAATCACAATTCCATCCACATCCGATATGGAACTATTGAGGGCGTCACAGTTTCTAAATTGGTGAGGGAGAGAGAGAACCATACTTCCATATGAAGAGACTTAATTTAAAATAGAATATTTGAAATCTCCAGAATTAAAATCTTATAAATTTTTAATATTTTGTATTTAATGATTGAAAAGGCTTAATCAACAATTATAACAGTTGATATAGATATAAGTTTAATGATATAAAAAAAATCTAATTTGGGTGCACTTTAACTGTATACAAATATTCCACATCTCATTCAAGCTGTGACTACCACCACCTTTAAGATTGAGCTATTGAATATAAATATTAAAAATATTATTATTTGATAGTTTAACTTTTAGGGCCAGTTTGGTTTAAATATACCGAATATTGGGATAATTCTTTTTATCGCTAAGATAGCTTACTATTCTGAAGTAGTAAAAAATAAAAGTAAAATTATGCTTGGTTTGTAATGTTGTTATTCTAAGAAATAATTAAAATTGTATTTGATTAATTTTATAAAATAATAGAAAATAGTAAAAAAAGTAATGGTCAAATTCAATATAAAATATAATTTAATAAAAATAATTTGTTATAAAAATAATTTATTATAAATTATAATTTAATAAAAATATTTTTATAAAAATATTTTTTTTTTTCAACTTCTACTTAAACTTAAATTTAATAAAAATAATTTATTATAATATTTAAGTATAATTTGTTTTAATATTTAAATAAAGTAATATGTATTAATATATATAATTACTAATTTTATAATAAAATTAATTTACTATAATATATAATAAATTATGTCTGTATAATTTAGTTTTAATTTAATTTATAATTTTAATAAAGTTTAGAATTAATTATTATAATAGCACTATTCCATCAAAATGGTAGATTCATAGTTTAACCCAAACTATCCCAGAATAACCGAGAATAGCAAGATTTGACCGGAATAAAATATTCAGATCAAAAATTATGTTGTTTGACAGAAATAGCAGGATAAAGTGGGTAATTATTCCCTCTTTAGAGAATAACAATTATTTAATATAATTTAATACAGTATCAAAGCAAGAGATTTTGAGTTCGAGTCTGATCAAGGTCCCAATATTCCGAATTAATTCAAGTACACGTCTTATAAATATCATTCTCTAATAACTTAAGTTTTTAGAAAAGAAACGACTATTTCATATAATTTAACATGAGCAACACGATCACTAAATGCATGCATGCTCATACATCACCAGTAGAGAAGGCAGAGACAATTGCATCTTATCTACTTCTCGATGTTGATAACTATTTTAGATACTCTCTTCTCGTCAAGGACTTGCTCATGTATTGATGTACATATCTTCTAACTTCACATTTTTGTCAGTGTGGCTTCGTTTGGAATTACAGAGAAATCTATCTGCTAATGATAGATGAAGCATTAAGTATAGCTAACGCCTTCTATTCCAAATTCTCCTTTACCTCATTCGTAACTTTCTTCGATCGAGACTTTGCCTTACTTCCGTTTAACATTTGGTTCAAATTTTGTTGCACCAGTCACTACAACAAAATTAGGCTATAGCGACACTTTTAAGTGTTTCTAAAATCTAAAAAAAGTGTCGCTGATAAAAATACCGACACTTATTGTAAGTGTTGCTATATGTGCTATCGCTAGGGTGTATAGCGATACATTTTTGTAATGTGTCCCAAAAATGTATCCTTATAATCTAATTTTGGATATAGATGGAATATAGATAGGACACTTATACAAAAGTGTCACAAACATGTGTCCCTATAACCTAATTTTGTTGTAGTGAGTGGTATCAAACTTTAATCTGCTGCAAGTTGAAATTATTCTTCTTGTTGCATTTCTTGATCTCGTTGCTGAAATTTTGAAATCTACTTTAATACTAGTTGTGGGGAATCTAATATTTCGCTCTAATACTGGTTGTTGAAATTCTACAGCAGTATTATTAAAATTATTAAAAAAATTTGATAACCACAGATAAGTTAAGTATAATTTTTCGAACCACATAACAAGGGGAGATTATAGTTTACCCTTTTTTTTTTAATCCTACTGGATTATCAAAAATCTGAAAAAGATAACGTGAATCAAACGCAACCGTAGACTCATTCTAATAACAACAAAATAAATCCAAATAAAAGAAGACACATAACAACCATTCTAACATATGTACTTACATATGTATACTTATATATGTGAAAACAAAGTTCTCTTCTCGGACTTTCCACTTGATCACGTTTCGTTTTACTACCATCCACAATCCCTTGTTTGTATATGATTTAATTATCACTATATATAATTAACAACGCATATTGTAACACATTACTTTGCTTCATCTTTCTCTAGATCTCTCTCTCTCTCTCTCTCTCTCTCTCTCTCTCTCTCTCTTATACATATATAGAGTTTTGTGTTTAATTACACAGAAAAAAATTAAGCATGGTGGCGAAGAGCGGAAGCGCTTTTGGGATCTCCCCGTTGCCTGTCACTATTTTGGCTCATTTTTTGGCCATGGCAGCGGTAACGCTTATGCTTGTGTGGATCTTTCACTACAATGGAGGTGTCTCGTTCAAGTCCCATCACGTTAAACAAGCGCTCAACGTATGTGTGTTTTGTGTGTGTGTGTGTATGTGTGTGTGTGTGTATATATATATATATATATATAGTTGGGCTGGAATGCTATTGATAGCACCAGCCCAACTTTGCCACCTATTTTTTAGCTCTTGGATGGCATTGAGATTCGTGAAGGCTCTTTAATGAAAAAAAGAGAAAAGAAAAAGTAAAAATAAAAAGTAAAAAATAAAAAGTTTTTTTTTAATTAAAGGACTTGCACGAATCTCAATGCGATCCAATGGCTATAAAATGGGTGGTAAAGTTGGGCTGGTGCTATCAATAGCATTCCAGCACAACTCTCTCTCTCTCTCTCTCTCTCTCTCTCTCTCTCTCTCTCTCTCTCTCTATCTATATATATATATATATATATATATTGAGTTAGGCTACAATGCTATCGATAATACGAAATATTTGGTGCTATCAAATTTTTCGTCGTTAGATCTACTCTTTTGTTCATTTTCATCATTTAAATTATATTATTCTACCAATCACTTACTAAATTCTAGGGGACCTATCATTCTAATCGTACATGTCTTCATCCAAGAGTCAAAAACCTAATAGCACTAATGACTTTTTACTATTGATAGTATAGTAGCCTAATTTTCTCTCTCTCTCTCTCTCTCTCTCTCTCTCTCTCTCTCTCTCTTTATATATATATATATATATATATATATATATATATATATATATATATATGTATATATATATATGTATATATGTATATATATATATATATATGTATATATATATATATATGTATATATATATATATGTATATATATATATATATATATGTATATATATATATATATATGAGTTCGGCTACTATGCTATCGATAGCACCAAGCACTTAGTGTTATCAAGTTTTTAGCCGTTAGATCTACCTCTTTGATCATTTTCATCCGTTAGATCATTTTATTCTTCCAACCACTCACTAAACCCTAGGGCCTTGTTTAGTTGGGGGATAAAGGAGGAATAATCCCCTTTATCCCTCAATTCTTGCCAAACAAGAAGAAAAAAAACAGATCATTTTCATCTGTTAGATCATTTTATTCTTCCAACCACCCACTAAACCGTAGGACCCTGTTTGGTTGGGGGATAAAGGAGGAATAATCCCCTTTATCCCCCAATTCTTACCAAACAAGAAGAAAAAAAATATAGGGATAAAGGTTTAAAATATTCCCAGCTTAACGGATTATTCCAGAATAATTCATTAATTTCTATTCCACCTCCTCCCTGGAATAAGGTTTATACATAGGGGCAATTAATGGATTTTTTTTTTTTTTTTTTTTTTTTTTTTTTTTTTTTTTTTTACTTTAGCTTACCTTCCTATCTAAGACTATATTTACTAAAATATACTATTTACTAATTTTATTTAATAAAATATACTATAAAATATAAAAAATTATTTTATATTTTGTTTACTAATTATGTTTATTAATTTTGTTTACTAATTATTATTTACTAAAATATACTATAAAATATAAAAAATTATTTTATTTAGGTAAGATATAATTTATTAACAATTAAATTTTCATTTTAATTAATTTATAATAATTAAAATTAATTTATATATATATAAGGTAAGGGCAAAATTAGTATTTTGATAAAAAATTTATCATTATTTCCACTCTTCTCCACTATCCCATAATTTTAACCAAACATAATTTTTTTTATTTCAGAGAATACCAACTTTTGAACCAAACGCAATTTAACTTTTATATTTGATTATCCCGGAATAGCAAGCTATCACAGATATAAAAAAATTTATACCTCTTAAATTTATAGCCGAACCAAACGAGGCCTAGGAGTCCACTATCATTCTAGCCGCACATCTTTTAATCCAAGAACTAAGTATTTTAGTCGGCCAGAAATATATTAGGTTTTTTAAAAGTTTTGGGAGTATATAAAATATTATTTCTAAATTTCTTTTAATTAGACTTTTTTTGATGTGGTGTGTAGTTTCATATGAAATAATTAGAAGCTATTTGGTTCCACGAAAAAATGTGAAAAAAAAAAAATTGTTGAGAAAAAAGTTTTCGTGTTAGAATCAGAGTAATTTTAGAATGAGTGACCAATGAATTGTTGCATCTCATATATATTTTATGCGCTTAAGCTAAAACTAATTTTCCAAACAACAAAAACAACAAAATGTTAATTAAAAAAACTGTAAAAAGTGATTTCTCATATTTTTTATTTGATCTTTTACAAATTGTTTCTATATTTGCAGGCACATGTCCTTTTCATGGTAACTGGGTTTGTCATATGTGGGGGAGAAGGTAAAATACCTTTTTCCTTTTTTGCATTAATATCCCTTGAATTTCTAAATTTTTGAATTTTTGAATTTTTTATCATCTAATTTTCATTTGATGGTATAATAATGATTATGATTAAAACTGCTTTTGGGAACAGCAATTTTGGCTTATAAGACAGTGCCTGGGACAAGGAAAATGAAGAAGTTCTTTCATATGCTATTGCACTTGGGGGCCTTAGGCTTGGGTGCTTTGGGTCTCTTTGCAATTTTCAAATTCCACAAGGACTTGGGTTTAAAAGATATGCCACAGCTTGCATTCTTGGTTGGGAATTGGCACCTTTTCCCTCTATGCTTTACAGGTAAATCTGAAAAAAAAAAAAAAAAAATCAGGATATAAAATAGGGTTAATTGCATACGGCTCCCTGTAAACATATCGAATAGCAAATAAATCCCTACAAAGTTCAACTTTTCATATTTATTCCTTTTAAAGTCCTAAATTATTCATATATATCCTTCCGGTTTATTATCATTAGTTCACTGTTTATTTGTTAACCGATTATATGTGAAATGACAGTTTTGCCCTTTAAAAAATATCCCTCCAAAAAATAATGCAGAAATATCTGGAAAGGTAAAAAGATAAATTTAGCTCACTAACTAACCAAGATTAAGTATTTAACTTATGGTTAACTAGATTTTTCTAACAGAGATAGACGGTAGGGATATATATGAATAACGTTGGATTTTTAAAAAAATAAATATGAAAAGTTAAACTTTATAGGGATATATCTGCTATTCGATATATTTACAGGAAGCCGTATGCAATTAACCCTATAAAATATATAAACAGCCTTTATTAGTAGTTTAAGTCTACATAGAATAATAATTATTTCATATTCTTTCACATAGTATCAGAGTAAGATATAAAATATATAAACACTATAATATAGTTTAAATTTTAAAGTACAACAAATATTTCATATTATTTCACACCCTACACTTTCATTTTCTTGATTTTGTAAACCAAAAGATATTTTAGAAATTTTTAGTGATTTAATTTAAGGTTTTAAAAGTTATTTCATATAATTTAAAAAATATAGTGATGAGAAAAACAATCATTTATATAATTTAATATGAAATCAGAACAGTAGATTTTGATTCAAGCTCTGTCTAACTTATAACATTATTTAATTTTCTTTTATTTAATTCAAACTTACGTTTTAGATAAACGCAGTGGTATTCAAAATTTTTAAATTTATCCTGAAATTATTAAAATACCCTTCTATACCTCAATTCCAGAGGTTTGAAAATATTTGAATAAAATTTTGAAAATATTAAATATTTTTAAAATTTGTTAGGGTATATAAAATATTATTTCTAATTATAAGTTTATGAAAAACAACGATTGTTTCATATAATTTAACATGTTTCATGAATATCAAAATTGCTTGTTAAATATTTATACTCAATTAAATTCTCAATTTTTCTTTTTCTAATTTTTTGGGCAGTGGTTACTGGGCTTCACTCAATTTATGTTCCCTGGAGCAACATCCACAATGAGAGCAGACTATGCACCTTGGCACATCTTCTTTGGTGTGGCCATCTTCCTGATGACAGTCTGCACTGCTGAAACTGGGTTTAGCAAGCTGGCCTTTTCCGGCGGCGCGAAGCTCGGCCGCGACGCGCTCCTCGCAAACTTCACCGGCGTGGCAATTCTCCTCTTCGGCATCGCCGTCGTCTTCAGTGTTATTCTCCCATGAGTGCAAGTTTTCATATTTGATGTTGTTTGGTAAAAATCTTCTTGTTGTTGGGCTTTTCATGAATTGTAACTTTGTAACTCAATTCTTTGATCATATATAGAAAACTAATAATAAGCTTATGAAGATTAATAAAAAATAACAAACTATTTGGATAAATTACACGTTTGGTCCTCAAACTATGACGCAGACGACACTTTAGTTATCAAACTTTAAAATTATTACAATTAAATTCTAAGGTCCAAGTTAATTGATTAAATTTTAGGGTTTATTTCATAGAGCTCCCTATAAATATATCTGATAGGAGATATATTGATAACTTTTTCACATATCCTAAGTTGTTCATATATAACCCTATAGTTTATTACTATTAGTTTACATTTATTTTTTAACAGAATATATGTGAAATATCAGTACGAGTAAAATTAGCTATTTAGTTATGAATTAAAATACGCCCAACTTCTTGCCCCGTGACAATAAGTCCAGGAGACTAATAAGTTGAGTTGGGTGAGTCCAATAAGTTGAATGGGGCTGCGGTCCACAATAGACCTAACGGCAAGAGGCCGAACAATAGACCTAACGTCCAGCTGGATTGAGTCCGGTCGAGACCCGTGGGCGCTGTGTCTGTACGCTTTAAGTGAGTTGGTTGCATATTTCTAACAGCTCGAAATTTTGGGATTAATTGTTAGCGCCAACGATCCGACAAGTGGTATCAGAACCAGTGGCACGGATTTGATTCCCACATGGTGCAGGAGGATTGTTAGCTATTTATTTATAGGTTAAAATAGACTCAACTTTCTGCCCCGTGACAATAAGTCCAGGAGACTAATAAGTTGAGTTGAATGAACCCAATAAATTGAGTAAGGCTGCGGTCCACAATAGACCTAACGACAAGAGGCCCTACAATAGACCTAACTTTCAGGTGAATTGAGTCCGATCGAGACCTGTGGACGCTGTGTCTGTACGTTTTAAGTAAATTAGTTGCGTATTTCTAACAACTCGAGCTTTTGGGATTAATGGTTAGCGCCAACGATACGACATAACCAAGATTAAGTATTTAATCTACGATTAACTATATTTTTCTAACAGACATTGACAGTAGGGACATATATGAACAACTATATTCATCAATTATTCATACATTTCTGGGAAAGAAAAAACAAAATCAGAGTCAATTTATTAGGCACTGGACAAAGTATTAAAAATGCATACATTGCCACCAAAATATTAAAAATGCATAGAAACTT
The DNA here is from genome assembly GCA_029168755.2 of Tillandsia fasciculata. Taxonomy (NCBI): domain Eukaryota; kingdom Viridiplantae; phylum Streptophyta; class Magnoliopsida; order Poales; family Bromeliaceae; genus Tillandsia; species Tillandsia fasciculata. The sequence goes on from CM054944.1 coordinate 1,843,187, forward strand.
ATTCAAACTACGATCCATTTCGATTTGATCACCAAACATTTAAAAGTTTTGATTTTACTATCTAATCTTGTAATTTATTTGGTTTGAGCCATTTAATGAATCTTCAACTTGAAAATTTGAACTATAAATTCATTAAAGTAAGCGAGGAACCTAAATTTTACACTGAATGAAAGGCTAATGGTCATAGTTGAGATAAGTTCTATACAATTAAACAATAAAAAGTATGAACAAACACACTGTACTCCATTCAAACTACTGAGCAACATCATGAGCTAATTGTCATCTTATCTTCTTTTTTTTCGTTTTTTTTGGATTCACATTTCATGATGATATGTCTAGATCAAAAAGAGTCTCTGTACATGCTTTTGTATTTTTGTTCATACGAAGAATGAAGATATGAGAAAAAACATCACATAATAATCATCCCCTGATTCATATAAAGATTACGAGTATAGCAAAATATAGAGGATCTTAAAACTTACCAAATAATCTAGGAGACCGAAATAAACGGTGATTAGTTCTACCTTGTAAGGAGATGAAGAATGTAAAGAGTAAAACCCCAAATATGGATACTGAAACCGCGGGATCAACTGCTCTTTGAAGAGGCCGTGCCGGGACTGGTGCTTGTACACTCAGAGATGCGAATTTGGTGGAGCTTCGGCCTCCTCTGTAACGATAAAAGAGAGAGATGCTTTCGTCACCAAACTGAGCAGCGGAATATAGATACTATATAGTATTGAAAATAAAGCCTATTAATTGTTTTATAATAGAAATATTGCAGTTTTCCAAGAGATCCTAATGAAGAATCGCAGAGCATCCCATCTCGTGTTTTCTTTGCGATATCAATGCGTAGTTTTTCCCAGGTTAAAATTTAACAGATAAATTATAGGTCGACTTTGTTATTCACAACAAGTTATAGACGAAAAATGTTAATTCTGTAATGAAAGTGAATGTTTATTAATGGGACATAAAACTCAAAAAAGTGACTGGAGGAACATGCCCAAACAAGTTCCTGATAGAGCTCCAGAATTTACTCCTCTTTGGAGGAGGGTGGTTCCTTCTTTTCCCAGACTTGAGTTTGTTGTTGTTGTCGGAGAGTATCTCTAGGAAAAGATGCAGAAAAGCGATTTTAAACGGCCATTCAAAAAATTTCTATTTCACAATTATGACATGAAAGAAAACTACCCTCTGCAGGGATAGGATGATCATTGGTTTTCCTTAAAGAGGCTAGTTGTTCCACCAGCGAGCGTTCCATGTTACTGCTACGACGGCGACAATAAAGTAGTGAAATAAAATGAATTGATAACTCAAATCTAAAGAGAAGAACCTGTACGACAATAAATTTGGTAAAGAAGCGCAAGAGGACTAGAACCTGATATTCTTTGGGATCTCTACCCTTACAATGAAGTAGTGATCGCCTCGAACTGAAGGTACATCGATGTGTGGAACTCCCAAGTTAGCAAACTTCAGCTTTTCTCCCGGTTGGGTACCAGAAGGAATTTGGAGATCTCTGTATCCTTCAATTGTTTCAACCTGACATTGCATTTCACCTTTACTATAAGAAGTGATGACTAGTATTATTATTATATTTTTTTTCCCGTAACAGCTAGGTACATCAAAAGGAAATTATGACATTCTCAAATAGGTTTTATAATAAGACTCAGTAGAAACTTGGAAAGAACTTGAGCATTGTAAAATTCAAAAGAACATTGTGGTGGAAATTTTGAAATTGATTCTCCACAGAAACATAAATCTGTTTTTGGCAGCTCAAATACAAGCTTTTGAGAAATAAAGAAAGACGAAATAAAAAAAAATGCTATTTCAGCACTCGAGAGATCCCATGAAAGAAATGACCTAGATTCTTAGATGAATTGTTTTAAAGTTAAAAACAAACATTCGAAACCACAGTATAATTTAGATATAAGATCAAACTACTTGGAACATAAAGCTGACCTTGACTTTAGTTCCAAGAATTGCTTCAGTATAATCAATGCTTATCTCCGAGTACAAATTAATCCCATCCCTTCGGATTCCTTGCTTTTCTTTGACATGAATGGAGATATAGAGATCACCCTTTATACCCCTGCATAGCCAGACAACTATTTAAGGCTATGTTTGGTTGGGGGATAAAGGAGGGATAACTCCTTTATCCCCCCTTTATTCTCCAAACACAAAAAAAAAAAAAAATAGGAAGATTTGTTATTCCTTCCTTAACGGACTATTGGACTATTTTGGAATAGCCCGATAAGGAGGGATATAACACTTTTCTCCATTGGTGGGAACAAGGTTGTTCCCGGGTGGGAACAACCTTGTTTCCATTTTTATTTTATTTTTTTTTAATTTAAATTAAAATTTGTAAAATTTTAAATTTAAATTTTTTTATTTTATAAATTTTAAAATTTTTTAATTTAATTTTTTATTAATCTAAAAAATTTAAAAAAATTTAAAATTTAAAATTTAAAATTTAAAATTAAAAAATTTAAAATTTATACAAATTTTGTATATATAAATTTTTAATTTTTTTATAGAAATGTTTTAATTTATACAAATTTAAAAATTAAAATTTTTACATCATCTTTTACATATTTTTCGAGATAATTAAAATTAAAATTTTTTAATTTAGAGAAATTTTAAAATTTATAACTTTTTTAACTTGTAACTTTAATTTTTAATAAATTTATAAATTTATAAATTTAATAAATTTTAAAATTTTAAAATTTATACAAATTTTAAAATTTTTAACTTTAATTTTTAAAAAATTAAACGGTATTATTTACTAAAATATAACCTTTAATTTATACAAATATTAATTATTATTTAATTAATATTTTATATTAATTAATTAGATAAAATATTATTATTTTAAAATTATAATTATTTTTATTTTTTCACTATTCTCGTTTATTCCAAGAAATGAACCAAACACAATTTCAGCTATTCCTAAGAATAACCGCTTTACAAACCAAACACTATTTTTTTTTTTATCCCTGACTATTCCGAAATAGCAAGCTATCTCAGAAATAAAAAAATTTATCTCTAAGCTCATAATTTCTGAACCAAACGGTACCTAAAGGTATGTTTCTGCAATAACAATGTCTTCAGCAACTAAAAGACGCTTTATACATTATGAGAAGTTCCATGCATCATAAACACGGCGTAGGAGAAGAAAAAATATAACTAGCTTCAGAAAATGCAGAGACTGTAAAGACACTTCCAAACATTCTTCAAGAGTATCTTTCTGTGCACAAAAATCAACACATGGAAGGCTTAAAAAATAGACAACTGAAAACATTGAAAACTAAAAAGATTTTTAATGGAAGTTCTATAGCTGTTTTGGACCATTTAGTCATTAACGCCGGTACAAGAGATAAAGTGGTAAGTGCAGTCAATAATCTGTATGTTAAAATAGATGCAAGCATAATAGTATATAGAATTCCCAACATTACTAAATACTGGATACTGTACTTGAAGCTGTTAAGAATGAACAAACTGTTCAATATATATATATATATATATATATATATATATATATATATATATATATATATAGAGAGAGAGAGAGAGAGAGAGAGAGAGAGAGAGAGAGAGAGAGAGAGAGAGAGAGAGAGAGAGATGAGCTGGAATGCTATCCATAGCAAACGGGCTCCGTTGCCACCCATTTGTTTTCGATAATGGAGCTTCCAAATCGACGATCGGCACCACTGAATATGATCTAGACCATTTAAACTATCTAGAAATTAAATTTCAATTCTTTTCGACATCGTTGACCTAATGATCAAAAGGTTGTAAAAATTTGTAATTTTAATGGTAAATATGAGTCTTTTACTAGTTTAACGGTATAAAGAATTCTAAATTAATTGAATTTTGATTAAAAAAATTTTTAACTATTTAAAACAAGATCTATACTCTTAATCTTGATTACAAAGCTCCTATCATTACTTTATGAAGGATATTCATTTTCAGCCGTTCATTTTTGTGTCCACTTGATAGATAAGAAAAGAATATCGAAAAAGTATGAAATTTAATTTCTCGATAGTTTAAGTGGTCTAGATCATATTTAACGATATCGATCGTCATTTTGGAAGCTCCATTATCGAAAGCGAATAGGTGGCAACGGAACCCATTTGCTATCAATAGTATTCCAGTGTAGCTCTATATATATATATATATATATATAGAACTAGGATACTATACAATTAATAGCGCCTAGTTATTGGTGCTATAAGTTTTTGGTCGTTGGATGAAGGGATGTGCGGTTAGGATGATAGTAGTCTCCTAGGGTTTAATGAGTGGTTAGTAGAATAGTATAATCAAAGGGGTGGAAATGGTCAAAGGGGTAGATCTAACAGCGGAAAAGATGATAATACCAAATGCTTGGTGCTATCATTAGTATAGTAGTTGGACTCTATTGATATATATATATATATATTCTTACTTTTTCTTATTGATGTTTCCTTCTCCCTGCATTTGTAAGGTATATCCATCATCAATACCAGCTGGTATATCCAGTTTGATATTTCGCTTTGCTTGTACTCTGCCTTCACCACTGCAACGTTTGCAGTGTTCAGTGATTATCTTGCCCTCCCCATCGCATTTTGCACAAGTAGATATCTATGAAAGATTTATATCGTGAGAGAGAGAAAGGGGGAAAGAGCAGAACAGAAAAAAAATAGATCATATCATACTGTCTAGTGTACAGGCCAAACCAAGAGGTGAAAAAAGCAACATGCTCATAGTAGATCAAATTCCAAACATATTAAAGTCGCCATGATAGAATAAGTTCTTGGTTTAAATAGTCACCTGAGAAACTACACCAAAGGGTGTTCTCTGAGTTTTCATTACTCCACCCCTACCTCCACACTCAGCGCATGGCTTTATGGAATTGCTAGAATTCGCACCTGAACCATTACAGTCATCACAGGTTTCAAAACGAGAAATATTAAATTCTTGCCTGCCTCCAAAAACTGATTCTTCAAAGGTCAAAGAAAGGCCATAGCTGCAATAGAATAGAATTACAGAATGAACTACGAAACTGAGAAACTTCGGGCAGCAAAAATGATTACGGAAAAGAGACAGAGAAAACAAACTAAGAAACTAAAAAGAAAAAAAAAATGAATAAACTTCTGGGAAAAATAAATAATCAAAGGAAATTTAACTAGATAGCCATACTGAGATAAAGTTGTCCGTGGAGATTCAAAAGATTTTCTAAGCATTATTATTTGCACCTCTTTCCTTACCAAAAAATGTCCAGCAATTCAACAAAAAAAGATAGCCAATGCTACAAAATACGCAACTTCATTGAGCACAGAAGTGTGAAATTCAACATAAAACGATAGCCAATGCTACGAAGATACGCAACTCGATTGAACACAGAAGTGTGAACTGATCTTGGTCCCCAATAGATAATACTAATATACTCAAGAGGGAAGATACAGACAAACGTGCACACATATGCAGAGATACATAACTATTGAAATAGCACAATTAAGACAAGGGTCAATTTCAACATTTTAAGTATGGTCGGTTCGCATGTCTAAATAGTTTTGGTTTTGGTTTTTGGGTTCCAGTTTCTAGCAGATGCGATTGTAGTATTCAAATTAAAATTGTCCAGTTTCCTTTCAGTTCTGATTAAGAGTGTCATCTTATTGGATGTTTCAACTTCCATTTTGGGTTTTACAAAACAAAAATGGAATAACATCCACAACGGACTGTTGTCCAATAGTTAGTTATTACAGATCCATACTGATGTAAAAACCTTATTTGACATTAACAGTTGTTCATCATACAGTAGAGACAGATAAAATAACTGCTGCCTAAAGTGTAAGCAAAGTGATCATGCTATATGCCTATATCACTAAAGGATGGTAATTAATTTGGATACAATGAAGGTAGGCCATAGTGAAAGGGAAATCAGTATTTAAGTGGAAGACAGGAGTGCTAACAAATTAAACAAGTTATATAATTCATATCTCTGGTTAAGACCAAATTTTTAGGTCTCTTACAAACCAGGTATAGGCCCTACCTTATTCATATGGGATCATGCTTGTAAAATCTTTTATTCTCAGAAAAGAAAAAATTCTAGAATCTTTAAATACTACAATATATCTAGTTCTGTAGGCCACAAGAATGGGGAACCATATCATTCCTTGCATAATCAATGTTTCCGAGTCATGAGATCCTGATTGTCATGGTTCTTGAGAAAAAGTTCATCAACACGAACAGTCCTTCATGTTTGAGGTCTCACCAGAGCCTATTGTCACAAGCAGATACCTTCCTCCCCAAACAGAACAAAAGAGAAAAAATGTCCAACTAATTTTCTTTTTCTTATCCTTGTATTTTGCAGGTGTCCTTTGTGGGGTGTGGAGTGTTATCACCATCCAAAGTCTCAAGTAAGGATACAAGTGCCCACCGACACAGACTGTGCTCACCATGTCGTACCATACCGACAAAGGTCTCACCCCCATTCCAATAGCATGATTTCAAAACCCTCATTTTTTTCGAAATTAGCAAGCAATTACAATAATAGGGTATAAAAGATTTAATAGAAAATATATTAGAGCAATTAGAATATATTGGTGCCAAGCAAAATAATTTTTTTCATCCCAAAGTGTGCCGACGCACAAGTATTTTGTGAATGGCACATATCCTGATGGCATGGCACAGCTGCACTTCATACTGCCGGTAAGTGCTCAGCATAACCCCATGCCTCAGCACTTAAGCCATTGGTCTCAAGTCTAATATGTATGCACTGGCACCTCAACAGTTGACAGTTTTTTTAAAGGAAAAGGTATAGTAGCATACGCATATATGACAATAAATTGACAGCAAAAAATGAAGCTCCAAAAGAAGCAATTGTCCTATAAATGATCATGAATATAATCAGAAAACGAATAAATTTTACACGACAAATGCGTATATCAAAACTCAAGTCATCAGAATTCTACTTTACTTATTTGGTAAATTGCATTATTGCCACCCAGTATTCTAAATTGCGACCACTACGGCTGCTATAGCGAATATATGGGTAAACGCTATGCTTTGCTATTCAAAACAGAACATAGGGGAATGATCATAGCAGCTGCTATAGTGGCGGTTGCGCCTGCTATGGTGCCCGTAGCGGCCGTTATAATGAGACAAAATGCGGGTTCATTTTCGACCTCAATTTTCTAAGGATTCAATAGGTTGGCTAAGTCCTAAAATTACTAAAATTTTAAAATATTATTCTAATAGAAGAAATAAAATACTTAGTGGGTACAGGAGGAATTATTCAAACATGTTTCTTACAAGATACGAATAAGAATATTATAATTTTATTCATAAGGTGGAAAGGAAACATGGCAACAACATAGGTGTATCATTAGGGATCACCACGGCTATGAAAGATCACTATGCTAAGTAGAAACACTTAATGGAATATAAATATAAAGAATTGAAAGATTTATACTTCTATGCATGGAACTAACATGTTATTACCATCATTTTAAATGCAAATATAGTTATGAATTTAAGCATTTAAATAATTTATTATGAATACCACTGTAGGATCATAGCAACCGCTATGGAGCCCACTATCCGCTATTCGCTTTGACACCCCCTAAACACTATGTACGCGCTATCCACTATTTACAATCTTGTTGTCTCCAAACTTTCTTGAAATTTCATTATGGTCACCAAACTTTATTTGAAATTTCATTATGGTCACCAAACTTTTGATTTGTTTCAATAAAGGCACTGAAATTTAATTTTTATTTCAATCGTCTCATTGCACAAATTCTGATTAATTTTTCAGGCAAAGTAATGATAACATAGCTAATTCAAATTCAATAAATGACATGGTAATGACCCCTAGTCATTTAACCTCCTATATCATCTCGAAAATATTATTAGTCAACTGTTAGACCATCTTGAAGACATGATTTGATAACTAAATAAGCAGTCCAATCATTTCTCAGAGATAAAACATCTGTAGAAGGTGAGGTGATAAGTAAATTTAAATATTATTTTGTTATTTTCTTTGAAGATTATATGTAGTTTAACAAAGCGTCCTGACTGGAATAGAAATTAAGTATGGTGACCTAAGAGATATTTCACTTGAAGTCCAGTGACACTACCATTACTACTTTCTACATACGAAAAGTAAGCATTTTGCATGATGTGGTTGAAATAGGACATTTACCGAATATCAAGATCCTGGCGACGGTTGTCTTTTGTACTAAATCTGATTCCCCCAGGATCTATGTCAGCTCCAAAAAGTCCACTTGACTCACCAAAGAACGCATTGAAGACTTCATAAGGATCTACCTTCGGAATATGCAAAAGAAAGAAGGCACAAATTAATGGCTTATTATCTGTTCAGAAATTTTCCGTCAAAAGATAAAATGGCTATAAAGCACATCTCAAAGTTGAGAAATTCCAATAGAAATATTTGAATAATTTCATAACAGAATATATGCCGACCACCAACGCACTTAAAGTATTGATATCAAATGCTAAGGCAAAAGCTAGGGCAAGAGATTGACCTGCCTTGATCTCTATAAGCATTTGGCTTATAGAAAGACTAAGCTACTGGCCACAGTTTATGCTCGTACAACAAACAATAGGGACGTAACTTGGGAGGCTGGTTCCGGTTCAGATTAGTTCAAGCGTTTAGCCTAAACAGAACCCTAATTTGGATAATAAGTTGAGATTACCAAAGTCTACACCACAACAGTGTTCGAAATTGCAGAACGCAATCTAACCCACTGATCAGGTTGGGTTGACAGATTCAATCAAATCCAAGTTGCAGCCCCAGCCAACGAACAACCTTTCAGAAATCTCTTGGAAATGAAGAGAACATAGATAAAAGAAAAAGATAGTAACATTTGATATAAAGAAAGAAGTGCAGAAAACACTTTTACCCCTCGTGGGCCAACATTTGGTCCGCCATAGTCTCCTTGCAAGCCCGCTTCACCGTAACGATCATATAAAGACCTTTTCTCCTCATCTGATAGCACCTACAGAATGATTTGTTATAACAACAAATGGGAGAGACAACATTTCCAAGAAAAGATCATATTACTTAAGTATAAAAAGTAAAGATTACAGTAATCACATAGAAATGCAAGCTGGGAAACAATCATCAGTACAGCCACACCAGCACAGGATGCAAACTTAAATATAAGAGCAAAAGTATACATGTTTGATACAGATAGAGCTTGTGATAGGGTAATAATACCTCGTATGCAGCACTAATCTCCTTGAACTTTTCTTCTGCACCAGGGCTTTTGTTCATGTCAGGATGATACTGCAGTTTGAAAAAGAACATGCAAGATGCTAAAACATAGTGCAGCTCATTTTATAGACAATAGAGATCATTTTTACAACATGGAGAATCAAATGGAAGATATTTGCATTTTACTAAATAAATAAGGAAGATAGCGACCATAACGAAACAAGATTTTATTATACTACTACTTAATTATAGCAAAGATATAGAAGATGGTAAATAATTGAGCTGTTTACAAATTTACACAATTACACCCAAAATCTGACCCAGATTTCCCTGTAGTTTGATTTGATTTCAGATCAGTCGTCAAAGTTTCAATACTGAAATTTTGGTTCTTGAAGTTTGACCCAAATTCCTATTTCATCCCAGAGTTTCCATTTTGTAAAAGAATGTTAATGTATGGTGTCGATTGGCCCCACTTGTATTTCGTAAATAATTAGATTAACATCAGGACTTAGCTAAAATTTTGGGGACTAAATTGTCACAATTGAAACTGTGAGGATGAAATTTTCAAATGTAGGTCAGAGTAATAGATTCAAAACACAAAAAAGAGAGATTTTGATTTTTATTTTTTTACCTAAATGTTGCCCAAATTAACAGTGTATTAGACAATGTATTCAATTTATGAAATTTTACTCTAATAAATATAACCAAAAACATCAGCCGAGTCGTTCCCATGAAACTTTGTATCCAGAATCAATAATCAATCAAAATGCAACTTTTAATGCATGCTCGACATTACAGATTTTTTCCCGAGGGGGTAATCGACGCACAAATACAGATTTCAGGGACTAAATTGTTACAATCGAAACTATAAGGATGAAATTTTGAAATGGATATCAAAGTAATATAATTAAAGCACTAAGAATTGAGATCGCATTTTGTCTCTAGCTACCTAAATTAACAATTTATTAGAAAATGCATCCAATATATGTATTCTACTCCATTGTATCAAACCAATTGTCATCTGAGACCTATTCCCTGAAGTTTTGCATTGTTGAGATTATTCACAAGACGACAATCCACAGATGGGGCAAACCACAGGGGGGATTTATGCAAATTAGCCATAATTAAGCGGATTCAGAGGCGAACCTTACGGGCGAGGCTCCTGTAGGAGCTCTTGATCTCCTGGAGAGTGGCGTTGCGGCTGAGATTGAGTGTCGCGTAGTAGTCCTTCACCACCGCCGCCGCCGCGGCGCTCTTCGCCGCGGCCACGCCGCAGAGGCGGCGGCGGCGGCGGCGGCAGAGGAGGCGCGGCGCCACCCGCAGGGGGGAGAAGCGCGGCTCCGCAGCGGCGAAGGCGGAGGCGGCGGAGGAGAGGAGGCGCCGCCCAGGTGAGAGAGGTGGAAGGGAGAAGGAGAGGCTAGGGTTTGAGAAGAGGAAAGGGGTCGTCGCCATTGATGGGGGAGGAGCGAGAGCTCGTGGGCTCTGGCGTTGGAGACGAAGAGGGATTTAATAAAACCCTCTTTGGCATCGGACCGGACCGGACCGGATCGGTCCGGTCCAGGTTTCTGGCCGGGTCAAATGTAGGGGCCTAAGCCCGGATTCGGTCCAATGTGACAGCGTAGGATCGGGCGAAACAAAACAATTTCGAACAGGCCCGAATCGACCCACGAAATAAAATAATTTTAGGCCTTAATTTTCATAAAGTAAATGCTTAATATGTTTCCCCAAAAGGGGAGTAGTGTTTTCCAATAGTAAATTATTTGCTCTTCTGAAGAAATATTATTTACCCTCAATTATAAAAAAAATATTAAAAAAAATAACAAAAATAAAACAAATAAAAAATAGCAATTGACTTCCTATATATAAAACAAATAGAAGGATATATTTGAAAGGGTAAAATAGTAATTTAACACAGATAACGGCAGCTCCGTTAGTGTAACTTCAGGGGTATTTTAGAAAAAAGTTGGAAGGGTAAAATAGTAATTTAACACAGATAACGGCAGCTCCGGGGTATTTTAGAAAGAAGTTGGAACGTAAGAAGGATAAAGGATAGTTTTAATATTAGCCTTCTAAGAGGGGTAAATCTAAAAATATAGAAATTTTTAGGAGTATATAGAAAATTGCTCCAAAAAAATAATAAAAATAAAACAAATAAAAAATAGCATTTGACTTTCTATCAAACAAACAGTAGTAGAAAAATAAATAAATAAATAAATAAATAAACTTCACTTTAACTGAAAGTTATTTTTAATGTGAAAATCACTTACAGAAAAACAAACATGCCAGTATTCCAATCACGTTATATAAAATTTCTAGAAAATGAAAGATTCTTGACTCTCTTTTTTTTTTCGCATTGAAGAATGCATTACCCTAGTTTTTTTTTTTTTTTTTGAGTAAATGCCTACAAGCCTGCATTATGATTGGTGAGAAAAGTGCGATGAAATTTTTATTTATTTATTTATTAAAAATACTATAGATGGCAATGAGTTCCATTAGTAAATATTTAAACTAAGTTATTATTATATTCCGATGTAAGATTATTGGAGAATTATAGATCTCGTCAGGTCCAAACCCAATCCCGATCACAGACATTAGGCGCTGCGAGGGATTCCAAAGGTGGTTCGAGCGGTGGCTCACAAACATCATGTTCCAAGAATTCAAACAATAACAAACAAAACTGATAGCAATAATAACTCATCGGGTTCCGATTCCGATCACAGACATCAAGCGATGCGAGGGATTCTAGAGGTGGTTGACAGACATCTCTCTCACACTTCTGGCTGGTACTCGTCTCTAATACCAATTGTAATGATCTAACCCGCTAGCAATAATTACTCGTCGGGTCAAAACCACCAACCTAAAATATTTAAGTTCAATTATTATTACTAAGATGCGATCTTTTATATTCTCAATCAAAACTTCTTTTCCATCATGTGGGACTGCTAAAACATTATGCAAAGCACTTATATTCAAATTTAATTTATAGTAAATTATACAAAATAATCATTTTTTTTCGAAAGATTAATCTCCTGTGGAGAACAGTATTCACATATTTTATATTCAACAAACATAACATCAAAACGATTGTATAATTAATAACTACAAATGAGGAGAGGGGCCTATCAAACCATTTGCTTAAGTTTAGAAAATTTGATTGACGAAATTGAGTGTTCATATGTCTGTTAGTAAAAGAGCTAAAGTTCGTAAAATCTCCATACATTTCTTTCTTATTATTATACATCAACATTGACTTTTAGACGGATTTCTTGTTCTTCTTCTTCTTCTCAAGCTGCACAAATAAACTGCCATCGAAGACACTTCTCACAGTTTCGCGGTGTAATAAACCACTCTCATCTTTTCCCAGTGAGTAGAGAATTCGCCATTCTGCAAAGTTGAAAACCCTGCATATGATTTTGGAAATGAAAGAGGATAAATTCATTAGATTTTTTATGTAATAATCCTAGAAACATAAAGAATTATTCAAACTTTAGGTTTATTTTAGTGTAACGACTCGACCCACTAACAATAATAACTCGATACGTTCAAATCATCAATCCAAAATACTTAAGCTCAATTTTTTGTTTATTAATGTGTTTGTCACATATAAGGCCATCACACTCTTCAACATTATCCGCTATGGGATTGCACTGTCACAGACTCTTCTTGTTTAGACTGTGACGTTCTCGTCAGTCCAATCACACGCACAATTCAAGATCTAGATGATGTGAGATCCACCTCATACTTTCGACTACGAACTGGCTCTGATACCAAATATAACGGTCTAATCCGTTAGCAATAATAATTCATTAAGCCAAACCATAGGCCCAAAATAGTTATCTTAATCTTTAGATTTAAGTTGTATTTAAACTTAACATCTCTCTCGCTTCCAACTTGTTTTGATTTGAGCATTTCCTTTTTGTCTAAATAAATTTGATGTGAGAAATAAATGGCAAGATCAGGTGATCACTATAGCTTATGTACTAAATAATCATAAATTCTAATTATAAATATTTTTTTTAGATAAACATGTATATAACTTATTTGAACTATGAATCATTTTGAATTGACTATTCAATTTTTAAAAATTTTAACTTTCCTATTTAATCTTTCAATTTATTTATTAATATGATTCATTTAATACTCACCCTCCGACGAAATCCAAGACGTTACGATTGGCTTTCAGCATTGCGGATATCTCATTTGTGGTTAAGGCATTTGCATGAGTTCTTGCATATTTGCTGAAAATGGCGTCGAACTTTGAAGGATCAAATCTGCAAAACATAAATCAAAGATAAATATATGTAGCTCAATGCTTTTTTTAAAAGATGTTTCAAAGATAAATTTGGTATAAAAAGGGTAAATGCTCTAAAAGCATCCTACCCACCAAAACTTTCAATAATTTATAGGGTAAAATACAAATTGCCTCGGAGCCTATTTTTACTTTGTCACTCAATAATAGAATGTCAACAGGTCAAATTCGGAGCAGATTTTCAAAAATTCGAATTCGAATCCGAACTCGACTATCAAATCCGAATCCGAACTCGAATTCGACGGATTTTAAAAATTCATATCCAAATTTGAACCCGATCAAAAATTCAAAATCCGAATCCGAAAATTCAAACCCGAAACAATTATTTTTTTTTCTCTTTACAATATTTCAAAATATATTATATTAAATTTTAATTTTTCAAATATATATATATATATATATATATATATATATATATATATATATATATATATATATATATATATATGGAAAAAGCTAAGTGTACATCCCTAAAAGAGGTGTACATCTTACACCCCACCCATTCAAGGGTGGGGTGAATTTCACCAATCACTTGAAGTGATGGGTGAAGAAGTCCCCACCCTTGGATGGGTGGGGGTGTAAGATTTACACCCATTTATGGATATATATATATATATATATATATATATATATATATATATATATATATATATATATATATATATAACGCAAAATCAATTCGGGTTCAGGTCGGATTCGGATCGAGTACAATCAAAATTTATATCCAAATTCAAATCCGTCAGATTTTTAATTTTTATATCCATATCCAAATCCATATCCGTTTAATATCGGATAAATTTATTTCGTTCGAATTCAGATTCGAATAAAATTTCGGATATCCGTACCGATTGACATCCTTACTCTATAATTCAAAAAGTTGCAGTGTTACCTTTGTAGTTTGACTTTATAATTAACTATCTAAGTTGACTTTATAGTTAACTATCTAAGTTCATATATTAACAAGTTAAAGTAACTAATATCAGCCAAATAATCAAGAAATAATAAATGACATATGTCGACAACATAAAGGGATTTTTTTAGTCTTACAATATAAAAACTAATTTTTAGCACTTAATTTGGGATTTTTTTAAATTAATCCTAATAAATTTAGAAATTTAAAAAATAACGTTATAAAAAAAATATTTGCAAAAGTAACTCTGCTTTTGCCAGCAGGGCGCCACGGAGGCTGGAGGACCCTGAAAACGCTGAATCATTCAGCATCTTTATAAAAACTATGTGAAGACGCTGAATGAATCAGCGCCTTCATAATATATGTTGAAGGCGCTGAATCAATCAGCGCCTTCATAGTACCGTCATATAACTGCTAAAGGCGCTGAACCATTCAGCGCCTTTAACATTTATATTAAAGGAGCTGAATGGTTCAGCGCCTTTAACATTTATATTACATGCGCTGAACCATTCAACGCCTTTAATATAAATGTTAAAGGCGCTGAATGGTTCAGTGCCTTTAATATAAATGTTAAAGACGCTGAAACATTCAGCGCCTTCAGCACATATAGTGAAGGCGCTGATTCATTCAGCGTCTTCACAAAGTTTTTGTGAACACGCTGAACGATTCAGCGTCTTCAGGTTCCTCCAGCCTCCGTGGCGCCCTGCTGGCAAAAGCAGGATTAGTTTTACAAATAATTTTTTTACAACGTTATTTTTTAAATTTCTAAATTTATTAGGATTAATTTAAAAAAAATCCCCTTTTTTAAACAAATAAAATATAATAATTATAATCAATTTTATCTTTTCGAAAGTAATTCTCGATGTTAAATAGGCTCATCTATATCGCTTGGCACGCATTCTTCATTGTTTCTTCATCGATCGGCTTACGTTTATATCTTTAAATTGATGAAATATGAGCTTAAATAGTTATTTACAAATAAGTAAATTGCATATTTGGTACTCAAACTATGAGGCAGGTGACACTTTGGTCCATCAACTCTAATTTGTTATAAATTTTTGTTTGAATTTTTAAAATTATTATAATCAAGTCCCACAACTCAATTTAGTTGATTAAATATTGACGCAAAATTGATATAAAAATAATATAATATCTTAATTATTGGCGTATCATCAATCACAATATTATTATATTATTTCTATATTAACGATACATTAATATTTAATTATTTAAATTGAGTTAAATTGCAATAATTCTAAAAATTTGAGCCAAAAATTACAATAAATTTACATTTTGGAACCAAAGCGTCACAGCCTAATAGTTTGAGGACCAAATATGCAATCTATCCATTTCAATTTTTTGAAAGTTTAGATGGTGTATGAAAGTTTAAAAATTTATATGACTATTTATAAATAGACGAAAATTTAGGTAATTCAGGAGAATTTAACTCATAAAAAAAAAAAAAAGAGTTTTTGCTTATATATCTGAATTGAGCTCATATATTTTTAAAAGTATCAAGTCATTGATGCTCGTAGGTTTTTAGCTCTTGAATGAAAAGATGTATGATTAGGATGATCGTAGGTCCCTTAAGTTAAGTGAATGATTGGTGGAATAGAATGATCTAAAAGATGAAATTAGTCAAATGTGTAGATCTAACGGTAGAAAACTTACAAGCACTAATTATTTGGTACTTATATATAGGGGTGTCAAAGAGCCGAACACGAGCGAGCTGGGGTCAGCTCGTGTTCGGCTCGTTTAATAAACGAGCCGAACACGAGCTGGCTCGTTTAAATATCGAGCTGGATATATATATATATATATATATATATATATATATATATATATATATATATATATATATATATATATATATATTCGAGCTGTTATTGAGCCGAACATGAGCAAGCTGACCCCAGCTCGTGTTCGGCTCGTTCATTAAACGAGCTGAAAAATTCGGCTCATGTTCGGCTCGTTTACTAAACGAGCGATTCGATCTCGAGCTCATTTCGAGCCGAACACGAGCTGGCTCGCGAACAGCGAGCTGGATTGTCACTCCTATTTACATACAAGCATAGTAACCGAATTCTATATATCTCTCACTACTATTCAATTTTTATAAATTTACCACTCTATTTTCAAAATACTCTTCTAAACTCTATTTCAACAATACCCTTCTAAATTCCAATTCCCACTAATAAAGCCTTGGGTTTTGAGGATAGTTGAAGAAAATTATAGAAAGTATATTAAATATTTTTAAAGTTTTAAATGGTATAGTAAATATTATCTTTTTTATTTTATTTTTTGGGATAATATTCTATATACCTCTCAATCTCAATAGGTCAAAAAATTTTATTTATTTCTATTATTTTATTTCAAATATACCCTTCATATATTACTTCGTTGTAAGTTAAACCCAAATTAAATTTTTATCAGAATTTTAAAAAAAATAAATAAAATATCAATATCGAGATTAAATTTTTATCAGAATTTAAAAAAAAAATCTATATTGTCCCTAATTTAAGGGCAAATAAGTATAGTGACGGTAGAAGAATATATTTGAAAAAAAATTAAAATAAAATATTTTTATTATTTCTAACTCAAAGACAAATAAAAAAAGTTGGTCATGATAGAAAAGTATACTAAAAAAATAAAATAATAATTTTACATAGATAATTGTTGTACCTAATCGTTCATTAATGGAATCTAACTCTATGAGTATATCTTAAAAAATTTGAAACATTAACAAAATATTTTTAATATTAAATTTTTTAAAAAAAAAAAAAATTTAAAAATAAAAAAAAAATAGAAATATATAAACAATTGCCCCTTTTTTTTTTTTTTTAATAGGAGTGCTACTGCAGTACAAACCTTCCTTCTGTGTCATAGGTCTCAGAGTCACTTCCATGCTTCCCTTTGTGGATGTTTTTTATGTAAATGGGCAAGAGAGGAGAAGGTATCCATCCCTATATTAAAACAACAATTAAATCAAATAATAAGAAATAAATAATAATTTTATGGGTTAATTGCATACGACTTTCTGTAAACATATCGAATAGCAGATATATCCCTACAAAGTTCAACTTTACATATTTATCCCTTCAAAAGTCTAACGTTATTCATATATATCCCTACCGTCTATCTCTGTTAGAAAAATCTAGTTAACCATAGGTTAAATACTTAATCTTGGTTAGTTAGTGTGGTAAATTTATCTTTTTTATCTTTTCAAATATTTCTGTATTATTTTTTGCAGGAACATTTTTGAAAGGGCAAAACTGTCATTTCATATATAATCTGTTAAAAAATAAACAGTGAACTAACGATAATAAACCGGAGGGATATATATGATAACGTTGGACTTTTGAAGGGATAAATATGAAAAGTTGAACTTTGTAAAGATATATTTGCTATTCGATATGTTTACAGAAAGCCGTATGCAATTAATTCTAATTTTATTATCTAAATATATGAATGAATGGAACAAGATAAGAAACCAAAAATATCACTTTCTTCTAATTACATACTTTGTTTGGATGTTTGTTTCTAAGGCACATGCATAAAATTGAATAAACATAATTTTCTAGCTATGCTTTGAATTGATTATTACAATTCTATAATTGCAAAGCCTTTTGTATGATTGACATCTTAGGTATTTCTTTCCTGATTTTTTATTTTTTATTTTTTGCATTTTGCTAATGCAAAAAATAAAATAAAATAAATGCTATTTGTATTCCTGTATTATATATATATATATATATTACCTTTTTGTATTATTTAAAATATTTAGGAGTCTAAATTTTTATTTTTCGACTTAAGCATTTAGAGTCGATGATTTAGACCTAACAAGCCACATTAATATCAATGATCTGAGTCATTATATTTAGTATTAAATGCAGATAATCAATTGGAACCAAACGATACAAGACTTATCTCACTAGTCTTGTCATTCAGACTCCCGACATAATCATCACCTTGTCTTTCAAATCCTGACTCAGCCGAGACTCGTCACACATTTCTGGCTGGTGATTGACTCTGATATCAAATGTAACGACCCGGCTCACTAATAATAATAACTCAATAGGCCCAAACCACCGACTCAAATGGTTTAAACTTAATTATTATTATTAGTGTCCATATCTTTTATATACTCAATCACAACCACATTTCTATCTGATGTGGGACTATTATGGTGTCATAAAGTAAGAACTACTTATTCCGAGTATAAATACAATTTTTGAAATAAATAGGAACAAACAAACACACACACAGTTTAAGACCAGACGATACAAGACTTATCTCACTAGTCTTGTCATTCAGACTCCCGACATAATCATCACCTTGTCTTTCAAATCCTGACTCGGCCAAGACTCGTCACACATTTCTGACTGGTGATTGACTCTGATACCAAATGTAACGACCCGGCTCACTAATAATAATAACTCAATAGGCCCAAACCACCGACTCAAATGGTTTAAACTTAATTATTATTATTAGTGTCCATATCTTTTATATACTCAATCACAACCACATTTCTATCTGATGTGGGACTATTATGGTGTCATAAAGTAAGAACTACTTATTCCGAGTATAAATACAATTTTTGAAATAAGTAGGAACAAAATCAATTTTGTATTTGCATGAAAATTAGGTTATTTTCGAAAATAAGAAAAATTAGATTTAGATAGTTAGGTCGAAATAGTGAGAATATTATAATTTTAAAATAATAATATTTTATCTAATTAATTAATATAAAAATATTAATTAAATAATAATTTAATTTATTTCATTAACAACGGCTAGATAGCCCTAAATATTTATTAATAAAATAATTAATAATGAGCATTATTAATTAATAATTTAATAAATCACAAATAATTTAATAAATTAATAAACTAATTAGTTAATTATTTAATAGTTAGATAATTAATTAATAAAATAATTAGATTAGTTAAATTATTAAATTAATTAAAAAGTTAATATAATAATTAAAATTATATTTATTTTAATTAAATTTGTTCTCAAGTGGAACAAATTTGTTGCAGAAAAAATAATAGAACAATAGTTTCAAACTTATACTAGCTTATTTCAGAAAACGAAAACTACTGTTCTCATTCATAACCAAATATATTTAGAACATAAGATTGAAATAATATATTATTTTAGATCTTATTTTTCAATCAAATGCTAAAAGATCACCAGCACCAGCGTAGCGTAAACCCTAATAAAAGCATCTCAGGGTTTTTTTTTTTTTTTTTTTTTAAGAAAAAGATAGCATGCTACCCGTTTCGTTTATTATTAAAATAAACTTAGCTGAAAATGTGAAGCAACTAGGCTTCAAACTCGAGAATCAACCACCAAGCACTTTACCATTTGTACTAGGGACGGCTCATAAGCATCCCAAGGTTAAAAGTTGATAGTATTAAATGCTATAAGTAGTATCATTTACCCAACATGAAACTTACTGGTTGGGTGGGAAAACTGAGAAGAAGATTTATGAAGATACTAGCCCCAAGAGATAATAAGAATCCACATCCAATTGCGCGAAAACCTGAAAAATTACAAAGGATAAAACCTATTAAAAAGTAGAGCTTATATATTTTTAAAAGTACAAATATTTTTTATTATTGAATTTGTATTGAGATTTGTGCTATTATAAAGTCAACTAAAGAGAGAGAAAAAAAAAAAATACAATAGTACAAAATTCACAAATATAATTAGATTTGAACTTTTAAAAATATATAAGCTCTACTCACCTATTAAATGATTTTAAATACCGAAAGCATGAGATATAAAATTACCAATAAGGTTGAGCTTCGGTCGATTCGATTCAATTTTTACAGTTTTCTAAAAAGTTAAGTCGAATCAAATTTGATGTATGTACCGAACTGATCCCGATTCTGTTCAATTTTTTATTTTAGTAAAATATTTTTGTTTAATTTAAATATTTTAAACTACTAAATATAAAATATAATCATTGTTAATTTTATATTAAAAATTATTGGTTATTATATAAAATTAATCCATAACTTTTTATTTATAATTTAATGTTCGTTCATATATTGATGCATTTAGTCCCCCTCGAATTTTGTTATTATTCCGTTCATTTTTTATAATTTATACCGAAAATTTTCTTAAATTATTAGAATTAAATTAAAATTTATTTTTTTTTTTCTTACCGAACAAGTAAAAATAATTTGTTTATTTCACTATTTCCATTCGTTATCCTTTGAAAATATTTTTAAAAAATTTAAAATGATAAAATATAAGTTTTTAAAAATTAAGAATAGAAAGTGAAAAAATTAATTTTTACAATAAATTTTTTTATATTTTAGCCTAAAAAATATCATACCAATTATTAAATAAAAACAAAACTAAAACAAAGTAACGAAGCAGAAGCGCCACAGCAAGGCGTGGTTGAAAAGTTTTTCACTAAAATTTTATCTCCAGAGTACTTAAACTGTCAGATCGTTGGCGATAATCATTAATTTCAAAAATTCGAGCTATTAGAAATACGTAACCAATTCACTTAAAGCGTATAGACACAGCGTCCACGGGGTCTCGACCGGACTCAACCCACCTGGACTTTGGGTCTATTGTTGGGCTTCTTGCCGTTAGATTTATTGTGGACCGCAGCCCCACTCAACTTATTGGGCTCACCCAACTCAACTTATTAGTCTCCTGGTCCTATTGTCACGGGACAAATAATTAGACCTATTTTAATCCATAAATAAATAGCCAATATAAACAACATAATGATATATATATATATATATATATATATATATATATATATATATATATATATATATATATATATATATATATATATAGTTTGATTATTATGCTTGTAAAATCAAGCAGCAAATGGTGCTTATAAGTTTTTTATCGTTTGATCTATTCCTTTGAGTAATTTCAACCCTTAGATCATATTATTCCACCAATCATCCATTAAATCCAAAAAACTTATTATCATCCTAACCATACATTATTATTTCATTTAAGAGTTAAAAATTTATAAATACCAATTACTTATTACTTTTAAAAATATAAAAATTTAATATATATATATATATATATATATATATATATATATATATATATATATATATATATATATATATACCTTGGTATGTTTCCCATGGATAAATTTTTCCATCCCCATTTCGATCGAAAAATGTTGCGTGTTGCTGGAGCACACTCATGTTACGGTTGTCCCACCCTTCTGTCCCGTTTGGATGGCTCGGATCGACAGCCTCCAGTGCCCGCGCTAAATCTGCACCGTCGAAAAAAAATAAGAAAAATTAAAAATAAATCCAAAGTTTCAAATTTATTAATTTTCACTTAGAAAGGATTTATTTAGCCGTATGTGATTTTCAGATTAAAAATAATTTTTTTATTTATTTGATAGAAAACTAATGGCTCTGAAATTATAATTATTTTATTTCTTATTTATTTTATTAAAAAAATTTATATTAATATAAAAAAAAATAATACAAAAAATTACAATGGTTAATTCTTTTTTTTATTATTTTTATCTCTTCCCTCTCTCATTGTTAACTTTGCCAAATCAATTAGGATATTTTGAAAAAGTAAAGTTGCCAGTAAATTTAATTTACAATAAATTAAACAATGTAAGTTGGCATTTATGAATAATTAGATTTTTCTAATTTTAACCTTATAATGTGACACCCCCGGAATTTGAAATAGTCCTATATATAAATGATATAATAGGACTAAATCTCTTAACCCGGCTATAGCATTTTGGATGGTAGCAAGATCCAAGAGGTTATGAGAGTTAAGCGTGTTATGAGAGTTAAGCGTGCTAGAGCTAGAGTAGCTCTAGGATGGGTGACCCCCTGGAAAGTGGGGCGTCACATATAATCCGATGGAAACAAAACTATATACAAAATCGAACAAAACGATTCGGTATAGAACCGAGAATAGGAGCGATATCTCTTTTATTTTTTTAAACGCACCAGAAATCAATCGGTATAATTTGTTTCGGTGCAACTAAAATAAGTAAGAATTACTGTTCTTACTCTTCCTAACCACCCTCTTACTTTTTCCTTAAATATCTTTTCACGTCTACCGAGGCACCATCTCTCATCTCATTATTACATAATAAAGTTTGAGGGCAAAAAGATAATTTACCTCAATTAAAACTCTTTATTCCTCTTATTCTTTATTCTAATACCAAACACAAAATCTCAAAACGCTTTTTTACTTTAGTTCTGTACTTTATACTTATTCCTGGAATAACTAGTTTTGTCTTATCCAGTTACCAAACGAGCCCTAGGACCTATTTATTTTATCGAAAGTAAAGTCTAAGGTAAAATAAATTTTCGTACGAACTAAAATTTAGTTAAAAATTATTATTATTATTTAGTTTGTTTGTATATCGGCTCAGTTTTGCTATTTATTTGACTAAAAGTAAGTAATCTAAATGTCGGAGGTGTGAGAATTTTTTTTCGTAATTGACTTCGACCTTAGTTGAGCAGAAAATAATCGTGGTATTTTGAGAGAGTTTGAGTTTTGATCGAAGATAAAATTACAGTAAACCAAACAATAAAAATAAATATTTACGATTGAAAATTACTGTTTTTCTCTTTACTTTTGATGAAATAAACACGGCGATTCAACAACTTTTAAAAAAATTAGAACAAGAATGCCACGTAAATACAAATAATAAAATATAATTTTATTAATATAATAATATATATTTATTATATATAAAATATTATTATATTTTTCATACGAATAAAGGTTAATAATTTTTTTTATTGATAGTTTATGTATTTTAAGCTGAGGGTCATGGATACTGACACAGGACAGGACACATGACACGGAACACGAAACACGATACAACTTAGACACGATGATTCAAGAACTTTAAAAAAATTAGAATATGGACACAACATGAACACAGACAATAAAATATAATGTTATGAATATAATAATATATATAAAATATAAATTTTGGTAAAATATTATTATATTTCTCATACAAATAAAAATTAATAAAAAAATTTATTGATAGTTCATATATAATTTTTTAAAAAAATTCTTCCTCCTATATATTGTTCAAAAAAAATTTATGTATATTATCAAAAACCTAAAATATTTATCATCTTATATTATATATGCATAAAAAAATAAAATAAAATATATATATATTTTTAATTGTATATGCTATAGATCAATATTGAATAAGTATCCAAAAAATGTCCACATTGAGCAGCGGCAATCGCTCAATGTGGACATTTTGGGTTTCAAAAGCAAAAGCAAAAACAATTTGGGTTCCAAAAGTTCGCGGAGGCGCAATCGCTTAAGATGGTGAGCTCGACGTAGCAATTAAAGATTACAAATCAAACCAGGATGAAGATTGTTGGGATTTGGTTAGTTTTGTAATTAAATCTTAATTAGATTAGAATTAATATTTAAATCTGTTAGAGATAAATTAATTTAGATTTAAATATTAATTAGATTATAATTTTAATTAAAGTAGATTTGAATTTATCTTTAGCGGAGTTTATACGCTCTCTAATGTGTACAGACACTCAAATATCTAACACCGTGATATTTATAAAAGTGTCCGTAATTCGTAGCTACGAGAGAGATGGATTGAATTTTTTTTTTTTTTTTTTTTTTTTTTTTTTTTTTTTTTTTTGTTGAGAGAAATGGATTGAATTTACGTACATGGTTTAGGGAGCTCATTCTGGAGGTTGAGGTTGAGCTTCCGTTCCTTCGTCACCGGAGCGCAGGCGGCTTCAGTCGCCACAGATGGATCGCTATTGTAATCCATTTCTCCTCCTTTCTTCCCCTTCTCAAATTAAGACCTAATCTACGTGAATTAGAAAGCACTTCGAAACACACGTATACATACACACACTTTGTCTCTCTCTCTCTCTCTCTCTCTCTCTCTCTCTCTCTCTCTCTCTCTCTCTTTCTCTATAAATATACAGAGAGCTATATATATATATATATATATATATATATATATATATATATATGATTAATTATATACGGCTCCGTGTAAACATATCGAATAGCAGATACATTCCTATAAAGTTCAACTTTTCATATTTATTCTTTCAAAAGTCCAACGCTATTCATATATATCCCTCCGGTTTATTATCGTTAGTTCACTGTTTATTTTTTAACAGTTTATATGCGAAATGACAGTTTTGCCCTTTCAAAAATATCTGAAAAGGTGAAAAGGTAAATTTACCTCACTAACTAACTAAGATTAAGTATTTAATTTATGGTTAACTAGATTTTTCTAAGAGAGATAAACAGTAGGGATATATATGAATAACGTTGGACTTTTGAAGAGATAAATATGAAAAGTTGAACTTTGTAGGGATATATCTGCTATTCGATATCTTTACAGGGAGCCGAATGCAATTAACCCATATATATATATATATATATATATAGAGAGAGAGAATTTAGCTTATGTGTTTTTAAATGTACCAAGCTATTTATAATTATAAATTTTCGGATTTTGAATGAAAATTTGTAGGGTTACAGAATTTAGCGGCTAATTAGTGAAATAGCATTATCTAAAAAATAAATTTAATCGAGGAGAAAAACTTGGAAATACCAAGTGCTTGGTGTTTTTAAAAACACTGTATGTGTAGTCCGGCTACTATGCTATCGATAACACCATGTACTTGATGCTACTAAGTTTTTCACAGTTAAATTATTTTTTTTATTATTTTCAACTCTTAAATTATACTATTCAACCAACCGCCTACTAAATCTTAAGGGACCACCATCGCTCTAACCTTACATTTCTTAATTAAATAGTTGAAAACTTAATAACACTAATGACTTCGTACTATTACTAGCATAATATATATATATATATATAGAGTTGGGCTGGAATGCACCCGCCCAACTTTGCCACCCACTTTGTAGTCATTGGATCACATTGAGATTCGTGGAGGCTCTTTAATGAAAAAAAAAGAAAAGAAAAAGTAAAAAGAAAAAGTAAAAAGTAAAAAACTTTTCTTTTTAATTAAAGGACTTGCACGAATTTCAATGCAATCCAATGACTACAAAATGGGTGGCAAAGTTGGGCTGGTGCTATCAATAGCATTCCAGCACAACTCTATATATATATATATATATATATATATATATATATATATATATATTATTATATATTATTATATATTATTAATAGTACTAAGTCATTGGTGTTAGTATTATTAGATTTTCAGTCATTGAATGAAAGAATATGTGGTTAGAATGACATTAATATTCTAAAATTTGGTGAGTGTTTGGTAGAATAATATGATCTAAAAGATAGAAATGATGGATGGACCGAAGGTAATTTTTGACAAAATTTTAGTAAATTAAGATGAACGAAAAGAAGAAAAGAGTCTTTCACCTTCCACACCATTTCTTTAGCTAGTTAGGGTCGAAACGGATTATATTTTTTGCTTTTTTTTTTTTTTTTTTTTTTTTTGTTCCCAATTACTCGACCTCATTCGAGACGGATCACGGCTGGAGCTCCACAAACCCAAATCCATTTGCATCCCTAGTCTTTCATATCTCGTGGCTATATTGTGAAAGGTTGTGATTATCTATACACACAGTTTGAAATGCCATAGAGATTCACCTGCACAACAATAACAAATATGTAAAAAGGCATAAAATTTAACGGAGCTATAAATTATTTTTTACTCGACTATTCAATCTTTTATAATTTTAATTTTAATACACAATTTTTTAATTTATTTGATTTAAATAATTTCCTGATTATTTAAATATAAAATTTAAAATAATTATTTATTTTAATAAATATATAGTTATGTAAATTACTTGAAATATACTAATTAAACCTATAAAGAACAAATGGAGGAAGTCTTTTGTGTAACCGTCACACTACGTCAGTAATATCCCGTTAATCAAATATTTCGTTTCGAAAAAAAAAATTATAATAAAAATAAATTTTTATAAATTATGATGGAATGGATAAACCTCACAATGCCTTGTAGTATATGTGACCAACCCATTCTAAACTTTTTCGTCCATGCGGCACACAGGTAAGGGTGCAGGAGGAGTGCTACCTGTACATCCCAAATGGGGTATACATTCTACACCCACCTCATCCTGGAATGGATATTCCTCCACTTGTCCCATCGATGGAACGAGTAGAATTCATCCCACCTTAAGATGGGATGGGTGTAAGATGTACACCCCAATTGGGATGTACATCTAGCATTAACCCACAGGTAAGGGTGGATTAGAAATTAGGATTTAGAATATGATGACACTTGGAGATACGTGTGTCCTGCCAAAGGAGTGAATTGAACAACCCGTGGGAGGATTATTGTACCCACAGATTATGGGAGTGTGGATAAAATATTTTCACAAAATATTAGATAGTTATTATTTTTATCCATATCCGCCGGCAGGTGAGTAAGCGGATATGCAGATTATCTATAAAATATTTTTTATTTTTTTAATTTTATACATTTCAAATTCAAATATTATATATATATATATATATATATATATATATATATATATATATATATATATATATATATATATATATATATATTAATTTTAAAAGTTCAAATTTTAAGTTTTTTTTGTTTAAAACATTACAACATACAATAGATAACAAAGAAAAAAAAATGGTATTAGGAAAAATTAATGTTAGGGTTATAGGAATGAATTTTTTTTTTTAATTATATATATGCGGGTACTCACCGATTGAGTAAAATGTCTACACTCTTTTAGAGGTGTATATCTTACACCCCACTCTATTCTGGGGTGAATTTCACTCGTCACTCGATGTGACGAGTGAAATCATATCCATCCCAGGATGGGGTAGGGTGTAGGATATATACCCCTAAAGGGGTGTACACCTAGCATCTCTCATAATTTAATGGATACTATCCATTTTACCTATAAATTTTAAGTAAAAAAAATTAGTATTCACATTTGTATATTTACAAGTAATATGTAGCTATGGACGAATACAGCTTATGATCATAGTTAGTTCGGATTCGACAAAAATTCGGTATATATATAATACAAATAAAATTTGTATCCTAATTTTTAAATTTATTAAAAAATATGATTTAAAAAACTAAATTCGTCAATTATTCGAATATACGATTTATATGAAAATTATACATTCACCAGTTAAAAATTCGGAATAAAAAATTTGGCTATTAAATTAACTTTTTTCTCTAGATATATATTACTAGTATTAATAGTTATAATTTTTAAGAATATAAAAATAAAGAGTTATATATATAATTTTTTTTTAGCGAGTGATTTTTTTGAATTATTCATGAATTATCAAAATAAATCTAAAATTTTATCCGAATTTTTGGCTGAATAATTCACGTCAGCAAAATTATTCATAAATTATTAAAATTTATTCAAAATTTTATATTTTATTCTAATTTTTTTTTTAAAAAAATACATACTATTTAATTTAAATTTTTAATAATTTATGAATAATTTGCGAATAATGGGTCAATATGTAAAGAGTTGTATGGTACACGACATGTGGAAGCTTTGGACGTGTTACGTTGACACCCTGTCGAATCAATTGCGTTCACGCATACGACCCCATTTCGTACGACTCGAGCCACTCATTTCTCGCCACGTGGCAATACCCAATAAAAAAAAAATAAAAAAATATATCAGTCATACTCATATATTCTGCGTACGTGTTCTAACTTCTAACTTTCCTTTTTTTTTATTCAGCGTTTACTTATTCCATTATAATTTATAAAAAAAATTAATTTTATTATATATACTTTTAAAAATATTTGATTGATTGAGTATACATGACGTGACGTGATTGATTTAGTTTTGCATTGATATGGTTGCAGCGTTTTCCGTCCACAGAAAGAAAAATACTACCTGTATATTTATTTATGGATGTATATGTTACATCGACATCTACTCAAAGATAAAAATTTTTTCATCCATCATTTTAAATAATAGATAAAATTTACGTGAATGAATGAATTGTAAAATATACACTCTCTTCTGGATGTATAATGGATAAAGGAGTGCATAAATTTCTCATTTTCCTAATGAGGAAGCCATCCATTCAAAGGTGGAAGCTTATTCATCCATCATTTTAAATAATAGATAAAATTTACGTGAATGAATGAAATGTAAAATATACACTCTTTTCGTGATGTATAATGGATAAAGGAGTGTATAAATTTCTCATTTTCCTTATGAGGAAGAGTATCATAAATTCCTCATTTTCCTTACGAGGAAGAGTATGATAAATGATCGTGATGTATACTTAGCTTTTTCCTCAATTTTCTTATGAGGAAGAGTATCATAAATTTTTTTTTTTTTTCCTTATGAGGAAGAGTATCATAATTTTTTTTTTCCTGTTTAGATTTTCCTTATGAGGAAGAGTATCATAAATTTCTCATTTTCCTTACGAGAAAGAGTATCATAAATTCCTCATTTTCCTTATGAAGAAGAGTATCATAATTTTTTTTTTCTGTTTTGGTATGACGTTCTCGTCAGTCCAAACATAATTTTTTTTTTTTTTCCTTATGAGGAAGAGTATCATAATTTTTTTTTTTCCTGTTTAGATTTTTCTTATGAGGAAGAGTATCATAAATTTCTCAATGATATTATTTTCCTGTTTAGATTTTCCTTATGAGGAAGAGTATCATAATTCTCGTCAGTCCAAACACAGGCAACAGGCAACATAGTGTGATTGACTCTGATACTAATCATAAATTCCTCATTTTCCTTATGAAGAACAGCATCATAAATTTTTTTTTTTTTCTGTTTTGGTATGACGTTCTCGTCAGTCCAAACACAGGCAACAGGCAACATACCGATCTACTAGCAATAACAACTCGTTTGGTCTAAACTACTGACCCAAAATACTTAAATTCGGTTATTATTACTAATGTTCATAATCCCTTATATATCCAAATATAACTACATTTCTATCCGATATGGAACTATTAGAATGTCAAATTCGCTCTCAACTTATTTTTTTCAAATTTTTTTTAACTAAAATGTAATTTGAATTTTTGTGAACCTTAGGGTGGAAAAGTGGTAAAATTTAGTCACGGGAAAATTACGTAGGACAAATATTTTATTTATTTT
Source organism: Tillandsia fasciculata (assembly GCA_029168755.2). Lineage (NCBI taxonomy): Eukaryota > Viridiplantae > Streptophyta > Magnoliopsida > Poales > Bromeliaceae > Tillandsia > Tillandsia fasciculata. Next base: position 1,872,737 of record CM054944.1, read on the forward strand.
CATACATAATATATGAAAGATGAATAGATTATGATATATTTTTTATGGCACCGTCAAAAAATACAAAAATATATCTATATATATTTTTGTCCGAACTAATTTTATCCAATAACAATAAATGGATCTCAATATCAAACTAATCCTTAAACCCATAAGTGTACATATAACATTAGATTATTTTTTAATCTCTATGATTTATATAATTTTACAAATAAGCTTCAATTTACCTCGTATCTTTTTTCGTTTAGCTCATTTTCACTTTGCCACTCTGAAATTCAAAAAATTATATTTAATTATTTTGTAAATATTAAAAAATATATATTTTTTGCTACCTTATTTGATAGCAGATTTTGTGAATAAAACCAGAGAAATAATCATAAAGTAATTAAATGTAATTTGTTGAACTACTAAATTAAACCATAGAGAAAAATTTGAAGTTTAACCTATTTTTATTTTGAATATGCAAATTTTGAATTTAAATTTTAATTAATACATATATTTTTATTTTTATTTTTTGAAATTTGGATTTAAAGTGAATCTAACTTATTTGGTGCGTTTTTTGACATTTAAGAAACCTGTAATTCGAAAAATGGCTCTACTTATACTAAATTTTTGAAAATGTTTGTTGCTAGCTAATAAGTTTTTAAAATTTTAGATATTTTATATATAGACTTTTTACATACTATAAATCATATTAATCTGGACCATCGGACCATCCGATGTAGGACTATTGGGGTGTACGATTTTTTCCATTTAGATCTGACGTGCTCGTCAGCCCAAACACACACATAGTCCAAAATTATTAAGCGATGTGAGACTTGTCTCGCTAGTCCTGTTATCTAGACCCAAACTTAGTCGAGACTCGTCACACACTTTCGACTAGTGATTGACTCTGATACCAAATGTAACGACCGGATCCACTACTAATAATAATTCGTTGGACCTAAACCATCGATCCAAAATACTTAAGCTTAGTTATTATTACTAGTGCTCATGTCTCTTACGGACCTAATCATAATTTCATACTTATTCGATATGAGACTATTGGGATGTTACATTTTAGAAAAAGCAAAGCAAAAAAATTGATATTTGCGAGGGTTCGTGTTTGGCTCGAAATGAGCTCGAGATCGATCGGTCGTTTTAATAATCGAACTCAATATAATTTAGGATCAATTCGCTCGTTCTCGGCTTTATATATATATATATATATATATATATATATATATATATATATATATACTATTTAGATAATAGGCTAATCAAAATGTAGAAGAACCTATAATTTTAAAATTTTAATTATTAGATTAAATTTCTAATTTTTTAATACTTTTTAATTTTTTATTTTATAATAAGATTGATAATATAATTTGTTGTTCACGAATCAATTCATGTTTGACTCGTTAATAAACGTGCAGAAAACAAACAAAATTTTTCAACTTAATATTTTAACGAACTCATTTTTGTTCAGCTTATTTAATAAACAAACGAAGGCGATCAAATTCCAACGAACACCTTAACTATTAAGGTGCCTCGTAGCACTTATTACAAGGACAAATTGTAAGAGCTTTTGTTTGAAACGAAATTTTATGCTTAGTTTAATAACAAGGTAACTAAAATTATTATTTTTATACTATAAAAATAATAATAAAAAAAAAGTTAAAAGTGTTTATAATTTTTTTTTAATATTACAAAATTGCGATGGCAGTAAAGGTGTAAAACGGCTCGCCTGGCCCGACACAACTCCGGACCGGACCGTGGCCCGGCATGGTTACTGTAGCTTCGTGCTGGGCCGGTCCAATTCAAAGTTTTGGACCGTGTTGGACCATTACTTCAAAGCCCGCTAGCCCGACCCGACACGATCCGTGGCGGGTCTGGGCCGTGTAGGCCAGCAGCCCAGCACGACCCGGCTCTTGTGGGCCGTGCTAACCGGGCCAGCACGGTCCGGACCCCAAGACCCAAGGCATGTTGCCTTGGAGTCAACCCTCTGGGAGAAGAGCACTTCTTGGCCCTTCTTCCCATGAGCCTCTTGGGAAGAAGTGCTCTTTTTGACCCTTCTCTCCACGAGCTCTCCTCCTAAGGTCTTTATGGTAGACCTTGGAAGATGTGGTTTTGGTCCAATGGATCAAAATTTTATAGTCCATTGGATCCAAACCTTTTTTCAAATTTATTTTTTTTAATAAAAATTTATAAATAATTTTTTAAAAATTTTTAAATTTTTTTATTTTATAATTATTTTTATAAATTTTATTTTTTTTATCAAAATATAAAATTAAATAAAAATAATTTATTATTTATATTTTTAAATTTTATATTTTTTTTTAAAAAAATTAAATAAAAATTTTAAGTAGCCGGCCCAAAGCACGGCCCGTGCCTTTCAGGCCGAAGGGCGTGCTGGGCTGGATGCTTAGGAAATCCAGCCCGACAAGGATCCGTCGGAATTTGTATTCAGACCGGGCCGGGCTGGCCCTTAGCCCGTTTCGACCCGAAAAATGTGGGCCGTGCCGACATTACACCCCTAGATGGCAGCCATCACCGGAAAAGCATAGCCAGTGATATTTGCAATGACAATTTTATAATATTTAAAAATAAAAAATTGTGAGCATTTTTAAATTTTTTAGATATTTTATAATATAATAATGATGCCTTTAGTCATAACAAACCAAACTAAACCTCAGTAGAATTCAATTGATTTTAGTTCAAAAAAAATTTAATCCAGTTCAATTAGAAAGATTTTTTTTTTTTTTTTTTTTTTTTTTTTTTTTTTTTTTTTTTTTTTTTTTTTGATAGCAAAGCTAAAAATACATTTCAAAAGGAGTATATATTACGCAGCCCGACAAATTTAATAGATGGGATTTTTTTATTGAGCAATACTATTTGTAACTTCGTTTATTTTGAAATAAACATGACTAAAAATATGAAACAACTAGATTTTGAACTAGGAATCTCGAATATCAACCATCAAATTCTTTGTCACTTGCGTGAGGAATAGTCGTTACTAATCACATCTTATGATTATTAAAAATTATTTTATTTTAGAATGAATGAGATGTAAGATGTATATTTTTTTTAAAGTATATAAAAAGTATTTTTCTTTTTCATTAGTAAATCTATCTCACCCCTTGATAAGTTAGAGTGCACGCTATACGAGTAGGGCTAGTGTGCTAGAAGCATGAGAGCCTTTATACTCCTAAGTCGTTTTCGACGGTGAAATTTTTGAATCGACGATCGACTCCGTTAGACTTGATTTCGCATATTTAAAATATCTTAAAAATAAATTTTATAATTTTTTATTATTATTTGCCTAATGATTAAAAATAAAAGGTTAAAAATAAAATTTTATAAAAAAAAATATAACATTAAAATTTTAAATCGGCCATATTAATTCTGATGTAAATAGTATAAAAAATTTTCTATCAAAATTTTATTTGATTTAAACACACAAATCAAACATTAAAAATTATTAATTTAAATTTTTAAATCATTAGATAAATAATAATGAAAAATAATAAAATTTATTTTTTAAATATTTTAAATATATTAGATCAAATCTAAAATAGTTGGCCGTTGATTCGAAAGTTCTATAATCAAAATCAAAATCTGCTTACAGCACCAGTCCTAGTACACAATATACAACTCAATTGGGGTGTCAAAGGAACATTTGAAAGAGATGGGAAGGTGTGGCAATTTTAAAAATAATCCTCTAAAACTTTAAAATACCATACATACCCTCTAAATATATAATTAGGACTATCAACGCACCGAATACGAGAGCGAGCTAGAACCAGCTCTAACTCGCTCATTTATTAAACGAACACGAGTTGGCTCGTTAAAATATCAAGCTCGTTTACTAAACGAACGGATCAATCTCGAGATAAAAGCCAAACACGAGCCGGCTCACAAAATCATTCGCAACCCCTCAAAATATATACAAATCTATCATAGATGACTCTCTAAACACCACTAATTTGAAGGGGTATTTATAAAATTACAACTTTTCCCAGAGTAGAAAAGAAACTAACTTTTTTTTTTTTTCTTGACCAATACTATTCATACACCCGATTTCGGATGCACGATATACAACGATATACATCCTACCTATCCTGAAGTGAAAACTTTTTTACTGATCACTTCAAAATAACCAGTAAAATTCATCCGACCCCAAGATGGATGGGATATAAAATATACACCTAGGAGTGGCAATCAAGCTCGCTGTTCGCGAGCTAGCCCGTGTTCGGCTCGAAATGAGCTCGAGATCGAATTGCTCGTTTAGTAAACGAGCCGAACACGAACCGATTTTTTCAGCTCGTTTAATAAACGAGCCGAACACGAGCTGGGGTCAGCTCGCTCGTGTTCGGCTCGATAACAGCTCGAATATATATATATATTATATATATATAAATTTAATTATTTACAATTATATATATAATGTAGAATTTTATTATTTAATTTTTATTCCAATTTAAATATAAAATCCAACTCCGTTATAAAGAAACTAAATTATAAAAAAAACTCATTTATTTACCGAATATTTTTAAAAATATAAAAATATTTAATTATTAAAATTGACTTTTTGATCATTAGATCAAAAGTCAACAATAATAATTATTTGTGACTTAATTATTTGATTAAGAATTTTTTTTTTTTAACTTTACATTTAATAGTGAAAAAAAAAATCTACCTTGGTTGTTCGTGAGCCAGCTCGTGTTCGGCTCGTTAAATGAGCCGAACACGAGCCGAATTTTTCAGCTCGATATTTAAACGAGTCAGCTCGTGTTCGGCTCGTTTATTAAACGAGCCAAACACGAGCCGGCCACGAGCCGGCCACAGCTCGCTCATGTTCGGCTCGTTAACACCCCTATATACACCTGATTTCGAGTGTACAAGAAGCATTTTCTTTTTTCTCTCACTATGATTTAGCACATTACCACTTAACCACCCTATAGTTCAAAATATTATACTTAACTATCTAATAGTTTGGTGCATTTTTATTTTATCATCTGATTGTTTAAAAGTAATACTTAACTATCCTATAGATTTATTTTAATTTCCCTATAAGGATCTATTTTTAAACATAGTATCACATAATGGTTTTAAAAAAAAATATTTTGCTGCCCCATTTGCTAGCAGTTTTTTTTCCTAAACATTTAAATTTCAACTTTGGCAATTAGATTCTCTAAACTTTATCAATAGTTCAATATGCTTCTATCCTCAACCATAGTTACTATCCTATTTGATAATAGATTTTTCATTGAAATAAAAATAAAATCACAGAATAATTAAGTGCAATTTTTTGAACAACAGTCAGGCAAAGTGAAAATACACCATACCACAGGGAGAATATTGAATTTTACCCCCAAAAAAGTGGTTTAATGCTATTTTACAGCAGATCACAAACTGAACATAATGACAGAAAAAAAAAAAACCTGAAAGTAAAAGATTTAAGAACTTGCAATCATAACATATTGATGTAAAATTTTAGAGCATACAAATGTTGAAACTCGAAACTCGAAACTCGAAACAGAGCACAGATCAAGCCATTACAGTTTAACTGGTTTGAAGTGCTCATTCAAAGAGAGATAGCAATATGAAACAAAACACCTAAAATGATGAAACAATTTTGGAACAGGGATAGAGAAACTAGGTAGAAACAGGGCAGATTTATTTCATCTTTCGTCGACATAATCTAAACATGGTTGCAAATTTAGAAGAGAGAATCTTGCTACATTAGGTGCGACTACAAGGTTGTACATATTTAAACTAGCCATAGCTTATAATAAAAGGCATTATAGCTTCAAATTTATATAGGCAGTGGCCAGGAAACAGTGTTTAAGTTAGTTCACTTCTTGTTTATGCCCATCCATATTAATCAGCAATTCAGTAGATATGTACATTACCGGTTTATTCTCCGCTCAGAGGATGGCGCACCGAAGCATTAACCCTTTTTGCTCCACTCTCTGCTCTTCATTACCTGCCGATTCCAATCAACCTTCTATTTTTTTAACATTTAAACTTGAAAAAATTAGTCGTCGAACTTTATGGAGGCTAATTTAGCTATCACGCAATCTAGAGTTTATTTCTGTTATGAAATTGGGACTGGTGGTGTAATTTACCCAATAGAAATGCATTGATAGTTCTCATATTTAATTCCAGAATTTGAGAAAAATTACCCTCTGTTGTTGGTTGGTATAACTTCCGGTTCTGAGGCGTCGCCATCTCTTTCTTCAAACTGGTGAGTATGTCCTCCATTGTATACTCTCTCTGCCAGTTTGCGAGCATTGGAAATAGACCTGGTTCAACCTGGAAATATTTTTAAAAAAAATAATAAATTTGTGATAATACTAAAAATGGATGAAAACTTTGAGCCACAACATACCAATCCGGTTTCCTGATTTACACATGTCATATTTATACGAGTTTGGAATCGGACTGTCGGCGGTTTCTCTGGATAATCCATGTCACAGAATAGCTTTAACTGGTATATTCTTCCTTCGTGGACAGTCTGCACATAAAAAAGCACCAGTATTTTCTTTGATTTTAACATAGATAATAAAATACTTAATGACGAATAAAATACTTAAATTGAGTGTCTCTGTGCCATGCTTCTGAAATAGCTTGTCTACTCAAAAAGCAGAAGACAATGCGTTTGAACAAATAAATGTAGAGCTGCTAACTGGATGGGTTAGTTGAAATGGGATTCTCGACTGCAAGAGGAAAAGCTCCAATCTGAAGCTTTTATGCTTCTAGCTTGACTTTCTCTGAACAGCTTTTCTGAAAACCACTGTTTCAGAAGCTCCAACACAATGCCAAACATGTTTTGAAAGATGTGAATTTTGAGAAGCTTTTCTATCGCGATGTTAGGAGCATACATTGTTAGGACCGATAATGGTTCCAGTCCAGGAACGCATGTATATGTCGTCAGCATCATCCATTCCATAGCTCACAGTTCCATCACCAATACCCTTCTCACCTCTCTCAAGCTCTTCTAGCAATCTGAAGTTTCTTGGTACTGTAGGAAAACAAAACATCAAACATAGAGTGTCAAATCTACGATTGCCTTTCTCAGTAAGTCTGCACTAAGATTTTTGCAAGGTTATGTAGCATGACAGCGAAAAAGCTTTATCCATCAATTATTTCTGGCCTAATATTATGAAACGCGACGTGACGTGCTAGAGAAATGCAAATCAAAGACAATTTGGGCAAAGTTTGACGAAACCATGGTAGGGAATTTGCCACAAAACAGACTAGGTAAATCAGTGTACTTACAACATAGATTGATAAAACGTTTCAATGTTACGAATTCAAGACACCCAACAAAAAAAAAAAAAAAAAGTTCTTACACGTAATAGTATTTAAAGCTTTATAATAAACGCTATTCACTTGATATGATCATTGCAACTGCTGGATTCACAATACTCTTGGCTCCGAAACTAGAGTAAAAATAAAAGGGAAAAATGCTTGGAGACCCCCTAAACTTTAGTTCTTTTGTAAATAGGCGCCTAAGGCCCCGTTTGGAATGGGACTAGAACAAGGAATAAGGGGGATATCCCCCTTATTCTACCAAACGCATCAGGAATTATTCGGTACAGTAGTTCCAGTACAAACAGAATAAACTAGAACAACAGTTCTTATCCATTATTTTATATATATATTTTTTTTTACCAAACTAACCCTCCTCCCCTCCTTTCTCTCTTCCCAATACACTCTCATCATCACAAATCCCTCTCTCTCCTCTCTCTCTTTTCCTTCTTTCCAATACACTCTCATCATCACAAATCTCTCTCTCTCTTTAATTTAATTAGATGTTACATTAAATATTATTTTCAAAATTTTAGAAATTTTATTTTGATTTTGATTTTATCATAATTTTTGTAAGGCTTAAAATTTTAAATTTTATATTCGAAATTTTAACTTTAATTTAAACAAATAAAATGTTAAATTAAATATTATTTTCATAAAATATAATTTGAAATTTAATTTCGGTTTTGATTTTGATTTTGATTTTAATTTTATCTTAATTTTTGTAAGGCTTTAATCCATTAATTAAAACGAAGAAAGTAAAAATTATTGTTTGAAAATTTAAAAATTTTATATTTAAAATTTATAATTTAAAATTAATATTATAAAATTTTAAATTTTAAAATTTAAATGTTGAAATTTTATATTTAAAATTTTAAATTTAATTTGAGAAAATAAAATGTTAAATTAAATATTATTTTTAAAAAATATAATTTGATTATGATTTTGATTTTATTTTAAATTTTTTAAAACTTTAATCCATTAATTAAAACGAACTAATTAGATTTTAACAACTTTTATCACATATTAAATCTTGAGGGGGCAAAAAGGTAAATTATCCCAACCTAACCTCTTTATTCTTCTTATTCCCCATTCTCATACCAAACATAAAATCTCTTATCCGTGGAATCATCCCAAATGCTTTTTTACCCTAGTTCCGTACTTTATACTTATCCCAGGATTAGCTAGTTCTACCTTAACCCATTACCAAACGGAGCCTAAACTTTCAATTTTATGGCAATTAGGCTCCCTAAACTCTATCTAATAGTTTAATAGGCCCCTTTCCTCAACCGCAGTTACTAATTACGCATCTGTCTTGATCACATGTCATGCACATAAGACTTCAAAATATAAGAAAACTAATTTTTTCTATTCCAATTTTGATAATTAAGCATGAAATTTAAAGAATAGCATGAACCTAACTTTGATTTTTGTTATTTTTTTGTATGTTAGAAAATGATAAATATTTTTTTGTGTTTTGAAGTTTTATAAGATTATATGCAAAGCATCAACCAAAACGGTTGTGCAATTAGTAATTTCAATTGAAGAGGGAGGCATATTGAACTATTTGTTAAAGTTTAAGGAGTCTAATTGCCAAAATTGAAAGTTCATGCGCCTATTTGCAAACGAGCTAAAGCTTAGAGGATCTCTGTACATTTTCCCAAAAATAAAAAGGTTGAGCTCCTGTTATTTGATTTAGAGAGACTAAATTGTGCAATAATCAGCATATAGCATATTTGCAAACGAGCTAAAGTTTAGAGGATCTCTGTAGAATTGCGCCAAAATAAAAAGGTGTGAGCTCCTGTTATTTGATTCAGAGAGACTAAATCATACAATAATCAGCATATAGCATCTAGTCTTTCATTCCATACAGAGAAGAGAACATTTGTTCTTACTAGTAAAAATCACCAACTAGATGAGTACAGCAGAGACATTTACAAATATATAGATACAACCTAACACATGCGCTAATCCAACAAATCTAATATGCATTACAATTAGCTGGCCAAGTTTTGGTTCATACTGAAAGTTGCAGCAGAAGTAAATGAGATTATCTAGAAATCAATTACTAAAATTAGTTTAAGTAGTTCGACACAAGTTATCAATATATTAGTCATGGGAAGTTATGCACTTTACACTTCAAGTTCAACCAAGGATTTAAGTATCCATCGGTACGGACTGTATCCATTATGCCGTATTGTGCCAACAAGATATTAGCACAATACAACCCCCGTACCGATGGCACAGCTCAAAACCCTTTTTTTAAAAAATTATTAAGTAATTTTTTCAATAAAGTTTAAAATATTTGATAAAGATACATAATAAGCAATTAGAAAATTTTGTTGCTAAAGAAAATAAATATTTCATGCCATTACGTGTCGGCACGCATGCATTTTTTGTGACCGGCACTCATCGACATGGCCCGGCACGCACTGTGTGGCAAGTTTTCGGCACGACCCCGTGCCAGGGCACTTAAATTCTTGGGTTCAACACACAAGCACTTTAGGTATTGTTGTTGTTTGAAAATCAAGGCACCAGGTTGGTAACATGTGACGACCCAGCCCGCTAGCAATAATAACTCGTTAGGCCAAAACCACCGGACCAAAATGCTTAAGCCCAGTTATTATTACTAGCGTGCGTGGCCTCATATATTCCCAATCAAAACCCCTTTCTCATCCGATGTAGGACTATTGGGGCGTTACATAACATTTATGTTTTTGGCCACAATTTTCATGATTAAGAACATTACTATTGGAGTTTATGTTCAAATTATAAGGATTATATTAAGATTCAACACCATACTACTTTCTTGAAAAAGATAATGCAGAAACTATGTAGTCTAGCTTACAATATATATAGTATGTATACATATAGTATATATGTCAAAGCATATAAGATATTGACACCAATACACAAATTAAGGCAACTCGTCCTAATCCCATGCTAACTGGGGTCATCTAGATCGGTCCTCAAAAGAAAACAAGCAGTAATAAATTGCCACTTGTTTCATAAATAAATAGTTGCTAACTAATTTTCATTTAAATTTTATAATTTCAACATTCCTTTGCCTCTTTCCTTGTAGCTAATTGGATTGCGCCAGTATATATTGCATTTGCATCTTTATATCGTATGTGGTGTACGAATTTAAACGCCCTTCCGAATTTGTTCTAATTGAGGCAAAGCTCACCTTAGAGTTAGCATGTTTCATGATGAATCCCATATTTCCTTTTATTACTTCTTATCCACCTCAATACTTTTTCCCCATAATAAAGTCACTGTACAGACATGCTATATCTTCATGGCCCAGTATTTAGTATACTAGTGCATCATGAATGCAAACTATCTTAAAAGTTTCCCGTAACAATTGATTTCCTGTGGGAAAATTTTTTCTTAAAGCAGGGACTCCAACAAATTTGTTGGAGACCGAAGCTCCAATGCGTGCCGAGCGGGGGCGCCTGCCAACGCAGTGCCCATTTGGGAAGGGTGCACTCCCTTCCCAGATGGGTTCTTTTTTTTTTATTAAAGGAATATAAATAAAGAAAATAATATATATTTTTTAAAAAAGATAGAGAGTAAAAAAAAAAAAAAGAAAAAATTTAAGAAAAAACATGTACCCTAACTCTGTTTTTGGAGAAACTGTAATTCTCATTTCCACATTCCCTTCTTTACTAAATCCCTAATCTCCAATCCTATTTTAAATTTCTCTCTAACCAAATCTCAATCCCTAAATCTTTACTCTAATTCCTAAACTCTTACTATGAGGAGGGGGAGGAGATTTTTAATCGCTTGCTCTAAGGAGGATATTTCTAAATCCCTTACTCTAAGGAGGAAGAGGAGGAGGAGAAATCTTTACCCTCTTTATAGCTAGGTACACATTTTTACTTAATCTCCCTTTAGTAATTTTAATGTATAGCTAGTTTTAATATGTAGTCTTGTTAGAGTTTCATAGTTTTGATTTATAACTTTACTTTAATATATTTTCTGATTACTTCTTTATTAGAAAACTATCACTAAACTACTTAGTTCTAGATTGTTACTTCTAAATAATATATTAATCTTCATTCTTGTTTCCTATATAACTACATGATTCACTCCTTTTCATTGACGATTCACTCAAGAAAAAAAATTTCCTGGAGTCGGGGATCCAACAATCGAGGCACCAGCAAAATTGTTGGAGTCTTGAGCTCTGATTCGCGCTGCGTGGGTGGCTGCCAACACGGAGCCCATCTGGGAAGGGAGAGCATGCTCCCTTCCAAAAGGGCTTTTTTGTTTATTAAAGAAAATTAAGTAAAAAAAATTAATAAGATAAAAAATATTTAAATAAATTTTTTTTTTTTAATAAAATATAAAATATCAATAAAAAAGAATGAATCATGCAGTTATATAGAAAACAAGAACAAAGATTAATATACTATTTAAAAGTAATAATCTAGACTGAGTAGTTTAGTGATAATTTTTTAAGAAGTAACAAGAATAAAGATTAAAGTAAGCTACAAATCAAGACTATGAAACTCTTACAATACCATATATTAAGTCTAGCTACAAATCAAAATTATGAAAGGGAGATTAAATAAACAAGTATACCTAGATAAAAGAGGGTAAATATTTCTTCTTCTCGTTCTTCTCCTACTCCTCCTCCTTATCAGAGTAAAGGAACTAGGGATATTCTCCTCACCCTCCTTAGAGCAAGAGATTAAGAATCACCTCCTCCCCCTCGTTACAGTAAAGGTTTAAAAATTAGAGTAAAAATTTACATACTGAGATTTGGTAAAGGAACAATTTGAATTGGATAGGAGATTAGGGATTTAGGAAGAAAGGCAATAAGGAAATGAGAGTTAGGATTTCTCCCAGGAAAAAAAAGAGGGTAAGGGTTTATGTTTTTTCTTAAATTTTATCCTTTTTTTTTTTTACTTTTATATATATATTTTTTAAAATTTTTACTTTTTTTTACTTATATTTCTTTAATTTTAAAAAAAATATTTGAGAAGGGAGCGTGCGCCAGGCAAAAGCCCACAGCCCCACGCGGCACGCATCAAAGCCCAGGGCTCCAACAAATATGTTGGAGCGTCGGCTCAAGGAAATTGTTTTCCCTTGATGTGCTTATCTACCACACAATTCCCATAATATCCCTCTACTTCATTCATTCTGTATAAATCTCATGTCCTACATTCCACCCTCTTGGATAATTGACCATTCGTGGTATGTCTTAGTCACCAAACCTCATTGAGTCTTCACCACATTTCCTAGTCTATTAAACCGACATTCTTTTATATTTGATTAAACTTCTAAAACTGAGCTTAAAACCTCCAACACCAAAGTGCTTTAGCAAAGTAAAGAGCTCATTTATCATTAATTACATCTAACTAAAAATCCAAATTCAAACTGATTGCTTGAATTATTATCGAACTGTGCTAACAAATTGCTACTTTTCTCTACCGAATAATTTTTGTAGTTAGCCCAACAGATGCATAATTTATCTAAAGGAAAGTAACTAATATGTCAAATAGTCACTATTTGTGGAACCAGAAAATTCAATCTAGAAATATTCGATAATCTGATGCTCCCAATAAAATTTGTAACAATTAGGATGAACAAGATAAGTGTATTGAAATGCCTTAACAACAAATACACATTAAATTGCGGAAAACCAAGATGAATCACTGGTTACAATCTATCTAGAAGATCCATACTACCATGTAACTACTAAATGAACCACTCAATTTCCTTGCCAAAACATACAAACAGAAATTGAAGTACAAATAATGTCATTCCTTTGGATGGACAATAGCAGATCTGCAACTGTGATAGATAAACCAGTGATGTCAGTGATCAACATTAAATATTGCCAACCTGTTATTGCAATTTTGCAAGTCTAAGGAATTATTCTATTGACAAAATTGAATGGGCTACAAAATGAACTAGTAAACGCCACAATGCTTGTGATTTAAATCCAAATTCTCACCTTAGGTATTTAGGTCTAAGATCAGATATCATCATTAATTTGGCATTTGCATAGTAAAACTGGAAGCAAAAATACAACAGATCGCAGTACCAATGGTTGCACGAACGAAGAAAATAATTGCAATCGCCATGTACTCCAGAAGCTTATGTCCTGGTTGGACCAACTTCTTCTACTTTTGACTACAGCCACCTCCAGTAGAGTGTTTGGCAAACAGAATAATCTAGAACTTCTATCGTGGCAAGAAGCTAAAATGAGGTTCCCAACCCCAAAAATTAGAATCTCCAATTGGGAGCTAATTACCCTACATAGAGAAGCTGTTGCGAGAAATCTGAGTAAAGTGTTTTCTCAAATAGCTCCACTCAAACAGTACACTACCAAATAACTCCACCCCCTACAACAAAGCCACACAGCAGAGCAACACAGGCCCTATGGTTTAAGGAAATAAACAACAATTTTATGTATTTTTATTATATAAAAACCTCATCACATATTTATACGCCTTTTAGATTCAAGCTTAGGACCTCCCGCTCTCATACCATGTGAAATAACCAATTTAGCTACAACATAGAAAACAAATATTCTTGCATATATTTCATAGGTAAAAATGTACATAACTTACTTGAACTATGGACCATTCTGATTTGGTTACTCAACCTTTCAAATTTTGATTTTACGATTCAACCTTTCAATTTGTTTGATTTGAGTCGGTTAACGGCACTTTGACTTTAAAAGTTAGATGCGTTGTTTATCTTTACAGATTTAGTTAATATACTTCGCGCAATTCTCACAATTATAACTTTATTGAAGTATGTAATTAGCTTAAATTTTGAAGTCAAAATGCCGTTAACTAACTGACTCAAATCAAACAAATTAAAAAATTGGGTAGTAAAATTAAAATTTTGAAAGTTTGGTAGCCGATTCAAAAGGGTCCATAGTTCACGTAAGTTCTATACGTCTTTACATATTTTATAACATACTTTCCTTGCTATGCAAGAATTCTCCTTTAACTTCTAATTTTAACCTTAAAAGAGAAACCAATACTAATTGACGATATCTTACAATAGGGCGCTTCCATTTCGTCTCGATTTTGTGAAGCCAATTTTATTCTTAAGGCACCATTATACAATTCAAGCCATATTAGCATCAACAAACCAAGCAAATAACACCACATATACACTAAAAAAAAAAATTAAAAAAAAGGGTAAACTTCAATTTACCCCACTGCGGTTTAGCATTTTTTTCACTTTGCCGTCCTATGGTTCAAAAATTACACTTAACTATCCTACGATTTTGGGCGTTTTTGCTTCGTCATCCTATACTTAACTACCATATTGTTAAATAGGGTAGCACCATGTGATTTTTTTTAAAAAAAAAATTTACTCTACCACTCTCATCTGATGACAATTTCTTTTTTCGGAAAAACAAAAATAAAGTCTAAAAATAGTTTTAAATGTAACGTTTTATGGTAAAGTAAAAATATGCTAAAATTGAAGTTTACCCTAAAGAAAAAAAAAATAAACAAAAACAAAAATCAATATAAACTGAAAAATTATCATCTCTTTCTCAAAAGAGACAATGAAAAAAGGGAATTCAAATTATCATAACAAAAGCGAATTCCACTCAACGATCCATTCCATCAATTCGTCGAAAACTAGATCTACTGCATCAAATCACTAGAAAAATCTAGCTTTCCTCGCCAAATCCATCGCAATTCACCAATGCACAACCCCCACAATCATCTCAAATAACCTAAAAAGAACAGTAATCGTAGATAATCGGGGGAATTGGTCAAAAACGTACCCACAACACGCGATCCTTCGGAGCCCATCTCGTTCTCCGCCGCCACCTCCTCCTCCTCCTCCTCCACCTCCTCCGAAGAAGGATCGGTGAGAGGAAGGGCTTCGGAGGGAGAGGAGCGGAGGCGATCGATTCCTAGGGTTTCGTGATTCGGAGAGAAAGAGAAAGAGAGAGAGAGAGAGGAGGAGGTGAACCACTACTTGAGCGCGAGGCGACCCTTTTTTACTGTGTCGCAACGCACCAGTAATAAAAAACTGAGAGCGAGAGATGAGAAAAAGTACACAATAATTATGAGCAATGCTATAACATTTTGGTCAGCCAATTTTATTTTTGGCTAAATTACAGAAAACTTCTCTGTCATATTTTGCTTTTCTATTTAACTCCTGTCATTTAAAAGTCGATAATCTGCCCCCTCGTAATTACCGAATTGTGCAATAACCCCCGCCGTCAGTTGACCGTCAGTTGACCGTCAGTTTTTTTGAAAATATAATTTCATATACCCAAAATACCCTTGAAAAATATCTCTTAAAAAAAAAAAAAAAAAGACTTCGGAATAGAAAAGAAAAAAAAAAGAAAAAAAGGAGGGCATTTTCGTCAATTTATCATTTCCGTTAACGTCGTTGCCCCCTAAAGACAATTCGGTAATTACGAGGGGGCAGATTATCGACTTTTAAATGACAGGGGGGTAAAGTAGAAAAGCGGGATATGACAGGAGGGTTTTCTGTAATTTAGCCTTTATTTTTTATATTTTTTAATTCAACTGTTTTTAGTGCAAATGGGAGCTTGATGATTGATATTAGATTTTGTTTCAGTTTTATTCTTCGTTTGATTTGAATGTAAATAGTAATTTTTGTTTTTCTTTTAATTCAATGTTTTTTAACACAAGCGGAAGTTTAGTGGTTGATATCCGAGTTTCTAAGGCATCAATTGGTTATGAAACAAAGCTTGAACTAAGATCTTGTTTAAGTTTTATTCTTAAAATTCTCATTTTTCTAGAATAAGTTGGTATAAAACTGAAATTACTATTTCAATTTTTACCTTAAGAATAAGCTTAATTAAAATAAATATAATTTTATTTATTGTATTAACTCTTTAATTAATTTAATATTTTGACTAATTTAATTATTTTATTAACTAATTATTTAATTATTAGATAATTAATTAATTAATTTATTAAATTATTTGTAGTTAATTAAATTATTTATTAATAATACTTTTGTTATTGTTAATTATTTTATTAATTAATATTTAGAATTATTTAACAATAGTTAATTAAATAAGTTAAATTATTATTTAATTAATATTTTTATATTAATTAATTAGATAAAATATTATTATTTTAAAATTATAATTATTCTTATTCTCACTATTCCAATCTAACTATTCAAACACTATTTTTTTTATTTTCAGAAACAATCCAATTTTCATCCAAACGCAAAATTGGTCTTGTAATTCCTATTTGTTCCTGAACTTATATTTATCTCTAGAATAAACAGTTCTACCTTGTATCGACCAAACGTACCCTAAGAGCTTAATAGTTGATACTCAATGTTTCAAATTTGAAACCTAATTACTTTATATTTTGAGCCAAGTTTATTTCTAGAAAAAATAAATAAAACCTAGTCTCTTTCTCTCTCAAAAAAAAATTCTTTATTCATTCAGAAAAAATTCTTTATTCGTTCAAAAAAAATTCTTCTGATTCACTCAGAAGAAACTTAATTTGAGGATGTGGTTGTGGTTGAAAAAACTCTTTATTCATTCAGTTTGAAAAAGTTCTTTATTCGCATACATAAATTTGAGACAGTAAGGACTATAATGTGAGTATCTAGTATCACCCCTAGTATCACCCCGGTGATGGAAATTGTTGAAGAACTATAATGTGAATGTCGAGTGTCACCGATGGTTGTCGAAGAACTATAATGTGAGTATCTAGTATCACTTCGGTGGTAGATCCGGTGGTAGAAATTATTGAAGAACTATAATATGAGTATCTAGTGTCACCAATAGTTGAAATTGTTGAAGAACTATAATGTTAATGTCTAGCGTCACCAATGGTTGAAATTATTGAAGAACTATAGTAAGAGTGTCTAGTGTCACCAATGGTTAAAATTCTTGAAAAACTATAATGTGAGTATCTAGTATCATTCTAGTAGTGCTAATGTGGTTGTTGATACTTTGAAATTATTGAAGGACTATAATATGAGTAGTAGTAATCAAAAGCAATGACTAGTAGTAATCAAATCACAGTACTGGGCATATATGGGTACGAAAATACAAGAGCTAAAGCATGCTGAAATACGATAGTATGAACTATGCATCAATAATAGAAACCAAGTACCCAATCACTGCCACTATTGGTCCCAGAGACCTCAGGCTAAAGCCACTATCGGGCACCTTCTGGCTGACATAACTCCGCACCCACAGGTGCTATCGGGGGGCTCA
Organism: Tillandsia fasciculata; assembly: GCA_029168755.2. Classification (NCBI taxonomy): domain Eukaryota; kingdom Viridiplantae; phylum Streptophyta; class Magnoliopsida; order Poales; family Bromeliaceae; genus Tillandsia; species Tillandsia fasciculata. The sequence goes on from CM054944.1 coordinate 1,890,234, forward strand.
CGGGTCTCACTCTCGACCACTTTACCGGTAAAGAACGCAAGGTGGGGGATCAATCCCACGGTGTACGTGAAGTACAGCAGTGCGTGACGATCATAATGCTGATACTCAAGCTCACGGTCTAAGGACCAGGTAATTGGTAACAAGCCGGAATCCCAACTGGGATGCAATATCTGTATACCAATCATGTGTCATCTTATCCAATAAAGAATACAAGGAAGCTGATATGTCTGAGCAAGAGTGAATCTATGTAATGACCAATCACACATGGCATATATTCAGGTATAAACTAAGTATACTAATATCAGCTAATGACCAAGTAAGCATGGTAATAGTCGAGGTAGAATAGCTAAAGATAATCAAACAATAAAAGTAAGGCTCAAGGATAGAATCAGGCTAGTACGAATCACAAAGGTCCGGCCAAATATGGTACCCCATAGGGCCGAGATGATAAAGCCCGGATCAACGCAACCCACCTTAGTGTAGGCGATCCCAAAGTCAGCTGGACTACTCACGTGCTAGCTCCTGATTTCTAGGGCCTGAACAATAAATACTGATCAATAACAAACTCACTCATTGTCACGCCCCTGGGTCGAAACTGTGACCCGGGCCTGCCAACAGATCCGCCGCCCATACGGAAAGCCCCGTATGGACGAAGCGTCTAACCTGCAAAAGATAAAACTACGACTATACAAATATCAGAGCTGTAAAATAAACTACTGAAATATAAATGTACAACTCCAAATAGTATAGATTTGAGCCTTATAAAACATAAGTCTCTCAAAAATAAAACTCTCAAAATAACTATCTACTATAATCTAGCAGACTGTACTACAAAGCTCCAAAAAGGGTACCACTATACTCCAAGGACGGGTAGGGAACTAGCTCGCGACTTCCTCACCTCGAACTGCTGTCTCCGCTCGAACAAAAATCGAAACAGCTACCTCAAAAAAACCTGTCACCACAGCGGGTGTGAGAACTATACCGTCACGTAGTTCTCAGTGGGTACCGCCACCAAGCCCGGCGGTCTGCCCACTAAGTCTACTAGAGGCATAAGATAACATGAAAACTGATATAATATAAAGATAAGCTGGAAAGAAATCTATAGTTATCATGCCTCTATCTACAATGCTTAAAGGGGTGATATAGATGAAAATGATGCATCGACTCTAACCCAATATACTCAATCAACCCAATCACAGTGACTGCCACATGGGGTCCAGTCAAACCTGCGTCTACCTACTGCCATTACATCCACAGAGGACTGGACTTATGTAGGGCGTCCGTGACTACCAAAACTAGCCCAGCCAGAGGGACTGCGTCGACAAGTCGCGATAGCAAAGTAACAGGCCTAACTCCGGAGCAGCACTCGAGGGGCGCGACCCCACCGAGGAAAGTATCCGCGCATCTCTGTCAAGCTCAATATGGCTCATGCAGGCTATAGTCCAATCCACGATCAACAAGATCGACAGTACCCAAATCACCTCTCTAACTCACTAACAGAAAATACTCGAACAGTCAGGACCGCTGTCAACCCAACGGCTCCCTAAATAGAACATCAACTCAACATGCAAACTCAATAGCTGGGTATACTCCACAGCCGACAATAATGAAGGGTCCGGGAACCCCGAAAGACTAGAACCTACAACCCAAATCAAATATGAACATGCTCTAGGCATAGCCTCTCATTATTCTCGACCCAAAAAAAAAGGCAGCCCTTAGAACCCAGACCACTCGAATCTTCTCGAGTGGGAAAGTTTATAGAAAAAATGTGACATTTATTACTGAAAGCCATTTTTCACTCAAACCCACGCGGGGTGAGGACTAAAAGTAGTTTCTTTTTGAAAAACCATATTGATTTGAGGAAAACCCATTTTTAATGATTTTTAGTTCTTTTAGGAAAAATAGTTAGAGAACAAGTTTTTATTCCTAAACCCCGAAGAGCTAATGCCTTCGTCCAATCAGAAAAGAACAGACTCCGGCGACCCTTCGATGTTTGAAAGAAAATCATTGGTTGACTAAAATCATGTGTGTCTAAAAAGGTTATGGGTTCAAGGTCCTGGTATCACTAGCACACCACTGCTGCGAATACAGTGGCGACAAGAAAAACGAAGATCTCGACAACCCGGGACCACCATTTATCCAAACGGCTCCCGCCACAGATATAAGACCAGTTACACCTACCAGACTCCACTCTGCCCCCAAGCAAGAGTGTAACATGCATCCCACACTAAGAGAAATCCCGACCACTTAGCCCACTACCCGGGCGAGGAAAACACTATGTCCAGGGATAGGGAGCAAAGTGTGGATGTCTAAAATATAAAATAAACCTAGCCCAAGTGAGAGTTTTCTACTAGTCTGGTTACACATGCAATATATGACAGGGTGCTAGGTCAAGTTTCAATAGTGGTATTTAAGTTAACACAGATAGGAAGCATATATCAACATGATCATGATAACAACACGAGAACATCCTCTCTATATCTAACATGCTTCCTAACACATCTAACAATCATGCATGATTTACTACACGATAGAATTAATGAATAGCCTATCGATTTTGGAGACGAAGCAACCCACCTGAAGCGTACGTCAAACCAAGATCCAAATGGCTGAAACTGAACGGGGACAATCCTCAGATTCCCACGATTCCAATGAGTCCAAGAATACCAGAAAACTCCTCCTGGGTATAAAGATATGGTCCAAATATCGCGATAAGCATCATTTCCCACAATCACAACACTTCTGTAAAATCAGTCCAGAAAATGCTTAAATACCACCTGTAAAATGATCTTCAAAAATTTCAATAAAAATACAGCAGCGATCCTCGCGAAGAGTAGATGTCGATCGAGTCCTCACATGTCAAAATCCGATACCTGAGCACAGAGATAAAAATCCGATAAGCCTCCGCTGTCTAGAAAAACCACCAGCAGGAAAGGAGTTCAAAGATGTTCCAGAAACCCCAGTAAAAACCAAAAACTGAGAGGAGCCAAAAACACGAAAAATGAAGATCTACCTCTCATGAAATCGATGCCGTAAAAATCGGCCAAAAACTCCCACCTGTCAGTCCTGGGGAGCTCGCGGAAGAAGCGTCGACGAAAAAAACTCGGTATCTAAGGCGCGTCGAAGCTCGCGATGTCAAGAAGAACGCAGATGGCACAATTCCCAAAAATTCTCGGGATTCCAAATATCGAAGAAGACTCGTAGACGACGCTCCCTATTGAAAATAGGCAAAAGAGCTCGAAGGAAAAGCCCACAAACGAAACCCCAAATGGCTATTTATAGCCCAAGCCCACCAAGAAAGGGGTTCGGATTCGGGCGCCGGATTCGGGCGCCTGAATCCGGCCCAAGCCTGTTACTGTGCACGCCTGAATCCCTCTCGGTGTGCCACGTCACCCGCTCCGCGCCCCGGGCGCCCGCCAATCGCGGCGCGCCGCGTGGCGACGCTGTCCACGGTGGGGTGCACGCGCCGCGGTCCGCGCCGGGCCACCTGGGTCGTTGCTCCCACCAATGGGCGAGCACCACGTGGCCTAGCACGGTCTACGGTGCACCACGCCCCGCGTGAGTCACGCCTCACGTCACGCCCGTTGACCACCCAATTCGCGCGCGCCACGTGTCCCGCCGAAGTCCTCTGGTCCCGGTGCACGCCCAAGTCTCATGAACCGGCCTACCCGCGCCTCGCACGCGCCTGCCCGCGCTGCCCGCGCCTGCCCGTGCTACCAATGCTGCCTGCCGGCCGCCGAAACAATAACCATGCCTCGAAATCCGTATTTTAGCATCCGGGCTCCGAAAAATACATGTAAATATAGTCTGTAAATAGTCTATTTTCATCGTTTTCGTGTGCTGAGTCCAAATCCAATATCCGTTTTACCAAATTCCACTTCTAAAATTTGTATAAGGCATCTGGACAGGTATTTTTAATCCAAATTTTGCGCTGGGTCCAATTCTGAGGTCCGATTTGCGCGCAACCATCTCCAACACACATCGTACGATGCCTCCAGAAGCCACAATTCACTCCGTAAGACCTTCGCGGAGATCCGGGTCATCACACTCATACCCAACCCATCGACACACTATGTACAGGATGACTTAACAATGGACTTTCCTCAAGATCCGAAATTTATCGAAATTTTTGAAAACCCACCAAACGACCAACTATGGCCTGAATAGTATCTACAAGTTTTCAAACATAATGAAACTTCACACACTACCCCAAAATGATTCACTTAAGATGTCCGGACAGCCAAAAACCATTTGTGAATATCTGTGCTCAATCTGGGCCAAAAATACCAACGTTGCTTCTGGAAAAATTGATTTTGACTCCGAAAGTCATCGACGTGAAACGAAGGTCACTAGACCAGCCAGGGCAGTGCCAGGAACAGCCAGGGACATCTGGATGGGACAACTAATCATCTAATGTCCATGAAATGCGCGATTTGCACAGAACCGCCGATAAACCGGTAATTTTGCCAATTTACGATTCGGAAATCGATTTTGCTCAACAAAGGCCATTGAGCCTCAAACGAAGAGTCCAGAGAACACGTACACACAGCCCAAAGCAGCACGTGTGTTCACATTTGCAAGAAGACCCCTAAGTTTATGAGAATTTACATAATAACCTCCAATTTCTAATATTTTGACTCGATTACAAAATCTGAGAACTTTTGGGCTGATCCGAGGGCACCAGTAGATGGGCCTCGATATGCTGGACACCGTGCTCGCTGTTTGGGAGTGGCACAAAGCCCAATAATAGCTAGGCTCAACTTACACTATGTGGTGTCCCGCACCGGCCGTGTGGCCTGACTGGGTGATCGGCGGTGAGAAAACACCTATTATTGGTGTACTGAGCCCGTTGTTCGTCAAACAGACGTCAAAAACGGACTCAGCACGAGAAAAAAGTAAAAATCGGCTATTTTTGGGCAAATGGGCCTAACGGGCCATTTTTTTGGGTGGGTCGGTCCTTTTCTGTGGACCGCGTCGCGTGCGCCGGCCAATCAGTGGCCGCCATGTCGTATCCGTTTTTTGTGATTTTTACGTGAGGTAGATCTCTGTTTTTCGTATTTTTCGCTCCTCTCCGTTTTGGGTTTTTATTGGGATTTCTGGAACATCTTTGAACCCCTTTCTTGCTGGTAATTTTTATGGACAGCGGAGCTTGTCGGATTTTTATCTCTACGCTCGGTTATCGAATTTTGACCTGTGAGGACTTGATCGACATCTATGCTTCGCGAGAATCGCAGCCGTATTTTTATTGAAATTTTTGGAGATCATCTCGCAGGTGATATTTTGACTTCTTTCGGACTTATCTTACCACAGTATTATGATCATGGGGATTTTTTGCTTACCGCGATGTTTGGACTGTATCTTTGTGCCCAGGAGGAGTTTTCTGATGTTTTCGAGGTCGTTGGAATCGTGGGAATCTGAGAATTATTCCCGTTCAGTTTCAGCCCATTTGGACCTTGGATTGACGCGCACTTTCAGGTGGGTTGCTTCGTCTCTAAAACTGATGGACGATTCTCTAATTCTATATGTGTTAGTGAGCATGCATAATGTGAGTGGTCATATATTGCATGTTCAACCAGACTAGTAGAAAACTCCAACTTGGACTAGTTTATTTATGCTTTAGACACTTCCACATATTTATTCTTGTCACCTAGACTTAGAGTTCTTCGCCCGGGTAGTGGGCCAAGTTGTCGGGTGGTCGTGGGGTGCATGTTACACTCGTGTCTGGGGGCCGAGTGGAGTCTGGTAGCTGTGTTTATATCAGTACGTGTCCTGGGAGCCGTCTGAGTCGACGGTGGTTCCCGGTTGTGAGGATTTTCCCGCCAGTGAGTGAGAGATGTGATGTTGGTTGCTGTCGATCTTGTTGATCGTGGATTTGGATTATAGCCTGCATGAGCCATATTGAGCTCGACAGATATGCGCGGATACTTTCCTCGGTGGGGTTGTGCCCCTCGAGTGCCGCTTCGGAGCTAGGCCTATTACTTTACTATCGCGACTTATCGACGCAGTCCTTCTGGCTGGGCCCTTTTTGGGCAGTCACAAACGCCCTACGTAAGTCCAGTCCTCCGTGGAGGTAATGGCAGTAGGTAGGCGCAGGTTTGACTGGACCCTATGTGGCAGTCAGTGTAGATTCGGTGATTGTATTATTAAGAGAGAGTAGATGCATCATGTTCCATCTGTATGACCCTTTGAACATTTAGATAGAGGCATAGTAGTTGTAGAGTTATTTCCAGCCTTTCTTTTATAGTACCGCATTTGTTATTTTATGCCTCTAGTAGACTTAGTGGGCAGACCGTCGGGCTTGTTGGCGGTACCCACTGAGAACTACGTGACGGTGTAGTTCTCACACCCGTGGTTGGTGACTTTTTCCAGGAACCTCTCCTCCAGTTCCTGCCGCTTCTGTTGCCGATCCATCTGACCGAGGTAAGGGAGTCGCGAGTTAGATTCCTACCCGTTTCCAATGCAGAGTGTAGACGTACCCATTTTGGTAATGTACTAGTACTATCAGAGATTTTTGGGATGTATCTTGTACTTTTTATTTTGAGAGTTTTATTTTGGAGGGGCTGATGTATTGTGAGGACCTGTCATGTACTATTTGGAGTTGTATATATTTATTTCAGTAGTTTACTTTTTTGTTCTGATATCTGTATAGTGGTTAGTATGATCTTTTGCAGGTTAGTCGCTTCATCCATACGGGGCTTCCCGTATGGGCGGCAGATCTATTGGCGGGCCTGGGTCGCAGTTTCGACGCCGGGGCATGACAAGTGCCGTGTCGGGCGCTGATTGGCGGCGTGTACGGCGGCACGCGGGCGACCGCCCGCGTCAACAAACGCGGGCGCCACGCGGTGCCTCGCAATTGGGCGCGCGCTAGCCGCCCAGTACGCAGGGGCGGGACACGCGATGCGACCCGAGCGTGTTCCCTCCCGCTGTTTCGTGGAGCGGGACACGCGGCGCCCCGTTGTTGTCAGGTGCCGCTGTCCTGTGTTCGGCCGGATTGAGTGTGGAGCCCGAATTAGGTTAGCCCAATTGACCCTCTTGCCTATTTAAGCCTTTTCCCTCTCTCCGATTTCGAAATTTTGGAAGTCTTTTGAGCTCTTTCTTTTGACAGGGTTGTTCCTCTACTAGTCCTCCACCTTCTGTAGAATTTTGGGATTTTTGGAGTCCGTAACATCGGCGTTTATCCCGTTTTGGCGTGCTTCGACGTTTCCTTTTTCGGTGGTTTTCTCCATCGTAGTTTCGTCCGTGGGCTCCCCTGGACAGACCAGAAGGAATTTTTAGCCGATTTCTATGGCAGCATTTTTGCGAGAGGTAGATATTCGATTTCCGTATTTAACTTTTCTCTCAGTTTTGGGTTTTTAGTGGGTCTCCTGGATCATATCTGAACCCCTTCCCTGCTGTGGAATTTTTCTGGATAGTTGAGATTATTCGATTTTTTTTTTTCGGTGCTCAGTTATCGAATTTTGGTCTATGAGGACTCGATCGATATCTACGCTTTGCGAGGATTGCAGTCGTATTTTTCTTAGAATTTTTGGAAGGCATCTAGAAGGTTAAATTTCACTATTTCGTGGACTGATGTGTGACAACGATGTCGTTTTACTGATTTTGGATTTACCGCAGTGTTCTGCTCATATCTCGGTGACCGGGTGGACTTTTTGAGTGATTTTCGGTGCGTTGAAATCGTGGGAACCTGAGGATCGTACTCATCCAGTTTCCACTTATCTAGACTCCTGACAGACATGCGCATTCAGGTGGGTTGGATTTTTCTCCAAGTCTGGGGATTTCTTTCTAATTCTAGTATGATAGAACTCAGCATGCTAGTATAGGTGCTATTATTGATGTATCTTGTTATTGTTTGAATTATGGAACTTGACTAGCACCCCGTCATTTATTGCATGATGTTGACCAGACTTGTAGAAAAACTTCTCTTGGGCTAGTTGTTGTATTTTGACACCTCTACACACTTTTATTGCTTTTCTAGTCATAATGTTTCTCCTCGCCCGGTCAGTGGGCCGAGTAGTCGGGATAGTGTAGGGTGCATATTGCGCTCGTACCAGGGAGCCGACTGGAGTTTGGTAACTGAGGTCAAATCTGTAGTTCCCTTCCCCGCACTTGGAGTGTTAGTGGTACCCCAGTAGACTGATTTATTGTATTGGACAGTCTGGGTCTTATTGTATATTTTATTTTGGGAGTTGGATTTGTTTATTATTACTTCTGAGAGATGTATTTTGGAGTGACTCTTGTATTGTGAGGATCAGATTTGTACTATTTTGGAGTTGTACTCCCCTTTTTATTTCGTAGTTACTTTCCGCTCTGATATCTGTGTAGTGGTTAGTATTATCTTTTGTAGGTTGGTCGCTTCGTCTATATGGGGTATCCCGTATGGGCGGCGGATCTGTTGGCGGGCCCGGGTCGTAGTTTCGACCCCGGGGCGTGACACATTATGCATTAAAGACACAGGTCGCAACTTACAACTAAACAAGCTATTATCAAGCAACAAGAGGTGAGCATCATGCTCAGTAAGGTCAGAGGAGTCGAGGGCTCACTTTCGGGATGTCGCACGGCTGCCGAAAAGGTTGCCGGAGCAAGGTGGCCAAAATGCACCTTAGCTAGAGCTCAGTATACAGGGTGATTCAGATCCATGCAAAGGCATGGAGAGGTTACACTCAACAAATGGGGACTATCTGGGTGGTCAGCCGGCGGCAGCGCCGGGCGGCGCAGATCGGCCAAGTCAAGAAAGCTTGAAACTAGGGCTTCGATTTCCCAGAGATCGACTATACCGATCGGGATGAAACTTAACGGGGGACCTCCTGGTGATCAGAAGAAGCCAACCTATGGGTCTGATCCAAGTCTTGATGGTCGGATGGAGCCCACGCAGAGATCCGGCCAAAGCTAAGTTTTTGGCAGCACCTTGCTCCCACCAACCAACCAGAGAGTCCCAAGCTTTGGGGCTATGCATGTATGACGTCCAGGATGTCAGAAGAGAAGTGGAGAGGGTCTTGATACAAGAAAACTCAAAAGAGAGGGATCCCAACCTACCTCGGCCCAAGATTAAGAAGAAAAGAAAAAGGTGGCTTCAACTGCGACGAACTATTGAGCAAGGCCACGACGCTCCTCAGGGAGGTTCTCCAGAGAAATATGAGCGTCCCAGAGGGGATAGGGTGTAACCTCAGTGGTTTAGGCTGCCTCTCTACTCCCCAAGCCTTAGATATAAGTGAGAGCTTTCTTCTTCTCCTTCTCCGGCGAGGGGAGGCGGCGGCCGGCAGTGTAACTGCTGGAGATGAAGCAGAGGGGGAAGAAGGGTCTCGTGGAGGCGGCTGGGTGCAAGAATTCGAGGCTAGGGCTCACTCGATTCCAACTTGGTTCATATACATAGGGTTTGTAAGAAAATTCCCTTTAGTCCTTAAAAACCTAGAATACGCAGCTGGGTCCTTCATTGTATATCATTTATGCAAAGAGACCCCTCCCCAAGAAGTTGCACGTATTTCGGTGCATAAAATATAAGGTCTTTAGTGCAAAAGATCGTATTTTTTACTATTTTTCGTATTTTTCGAGGCATTAGGGCCGTCAAACGGAAAATAGACTTCACTACGATGCTCGGCTCGATGAGACCTATTGAATAGCGACCTTAATTTTTCGCGTTTAGGTCCTAATAGGTTCTAATTCCATCTTACACATTGGCATTTATAGTTTGGCATACTTTTCGAGGCTTAGGGTTGTCAAACATAAATTTGGACTGCGCCATTGCTCTCAGACCAATGAGATCGATCAAATTAAGTATTTATTTCATCGAATTCGGATTCAGATCGGCAGAGTTAACCAACTTTATTCGAAAATCTAAAATTCCAGAGGATTACTATTCATGACTTAAGTCAGGCCACTATTCACTTATACATTTACTTAGGGTCTACTTCACACATGCATATGTAGAATTTCGAACTTTTATTGAATTCTAAACTTCAAATTTCTCGAGTATTACAATTTAACATCTAGCCAGTGCCAATAAATAGATAACAAACACCAAAGGAAACCACAGGTACAATATATGCTAAGTTTGTACAAATTTCAACTTGTACAATTATTATTATCTCTGCCAACTAGCTCAGAAAAAAAAAAGAAGCAAATTATTATCACGACAAAATATATTGTTACATTACATAAAGGTTGATACTTTGGTCATATCATAGTAGAGCCCTGAAGGACTACCATGTGGAAGCAAAGCCACCATTACAGGTCCCTTAGCACCTTCTTCGACGGGCAAAGTACCTGTATTTAAATTAATGTCCGTTTTCACATAGCCTGGATGTACACAGTTTGCACAGATTGCGGAATATTTCTTTGCAATAATCCTCGTATATGCATTCATTGCCACCTTAGACACAACATAACTCGAGTAGGTAGTTGGCCAGTTATTTTTTGTCAACTGTCCTTCCTTGAAATCATTTAGGTAGGATCGTACCATCTCATCGATTTTCTCCTCGGTTAAGCTATCTACATCATCCATTTCTTTCCGAACACTCTCATTAGGAATGAACTATAACAAGGATAAGAAGAACTAGGTTAGAATAGTAGTGAAAAATATAATTATCTGAATAGAATAGTAGTGAAAAACATCATCATAATATAAATAGTTGTTATAACATAGCATAACATTCAGATAAAAGTGAAAAATATTAATTGAAAATATTTAAATCTATGTGGCATCCACAAGAATTTAATAAAATTGGTACTTCTAAATGTCAGTATTGCTGAAAAATATTTTGAGTTAATTCGCACCTGTAACTTTCCGAAATGAGATGTAACATTGACGATCCTCGGTGACTCGGATGATAGAAGATAAGGGATTAATGCCTCTGTTACGCTCTTAACTCCGTAATAGTTCGTGTCGAAACTTTCTTCTGCCGATTTGTTTGTCTCTTGAGTCGGGATGTTGGGCATTGTTCTTGTCTAGTTTACAAGATGAAGAAAATCAGTAGTAGATAACAAGAAATCACGTGTTCTCGCTAATTCCATACTACATAATTAATATTATTCGTGCCAATTAATGTTTAATAGAAAATCATAAATTCACTTTTTAGGCTCTAATGTCATTCCACGAACTTCAGCATTGTTTCGTAATCCTACAAGATGTGTGACCTTCGAAAGAGAAACAAAATTGAAATGCACCGATATAACAAAAGAGCAGAAGTATGAAACTAAACCATATGGACACATTGTTAGATCTACCCTCCAGCAAGAAAAAAAATTTCACAGTGCATGGCAAAGACGGCACACATTCAGAATCTCGCACATACTCAAGCCTCTAAGTTTGTTATATTTCTTGAACTTAAAAGTAGTTTAAGAGGAAACTTTTACCTTCCTATTAGCCAAAGAAGACCTTAACAACTCATAGTCTACTGTGGCTCCCGCTATTGCAGCATTGTTCACCTGAAATAAATCATAAATCAATATATATATAATTATAGAATCATGAAAATTATAAGAAAACATATGAACTTACTCATCAGGTTTATAACAAAAGAATGATCTTATAAGAAGAAAAACAACAACCTTACAAAAGAGTGACACTAATATGTAATAAACTAATAATGATTCAACTTAGAAAGATCATGTATGTACCAAAATATCAAGCTTTCCGAACGTATTTTTGATGAACTCCGACAATGAATCAATGCTAGAATGATCGGTCACGTCTAATCGGTGGAAGATTACATCGAAAAGTCCGGATTGTTTGAGATTTTCTACTGCTTCCAAACCCCTCTTCTCATCTCTAGCAGTTAGTATCACTCTGATCCCATTAGAAGCCAATTGCCTACAAATCTCCAATCCAATCCCTTTGTTCCCTCCTGTTACCACAGCAATCCTAAAAAAAAAAGAAAAGAAAAAAAAATAAAATAAAATAATTTTCAAAAAGAACAAATATGCATAACAAGACTACATATAGTGTGACGCCCCACTTCCCAGGGGGTCACCCATCCTAGAACTACTCTAGCTCTAGCACGCTTAACTCTCACAACCTTATGAATCTTGCTATCATCCAAAATGCTATAGCCGAGTTGAGAGATTTAGTCATATTATATCATTTACATATAGGACTAATCCAAATTCCGGGGGTGTCACATTCTTCCCCCCTTTAAGCCCTGACGTCCACGTCAGGCTCAAGCACACTCACAAACACCAGGCGATGTGAGACTCGTCTCGCTAGCCTTAGCCGACCTTGTGAGGAGCTGCACTCCACTCACAACGGTCATTAGCCGGGGAGCCTCGCTCTACCCGCTATATAACCCTGGCTCAGCCGAGACTCATCTCACATTTCCGGCTGATGAATGGCTCTGATACCAACTGTGACGCCCCACTTCCCAGGGGGTCACCCATCCTAGAACTACTCTAGCTCTAGCACGCTTAACACCCATCCTAGAACTACTCTAGCTCTAGCACGCTTAACTCTCACAACCTTATGGATCTTGCTACCATCCAAAATGCTATAGCCGGGTTGAGAGATTTAGTCCTATTATATCATTTATATATAGGACTAATCCAAATTCCGGGGGTGTCACATACAGCTAGCTACCTAGGCTATATTTGGGCATCAGAACAAGTTATTTAGTAATAATTTGTACGTTATCACCTTGTTCGGAAATCGGAACACACTATTTAGTAATACTTTATGTGTTTGTGAAAATTGTATTGTGTGATAATAGATTAGAAGTTCGATTTTAGTTTCTTGATTTTAGTTTCTTGAAGAGTCTTTGCATTCATAATTTAATAGGATAATATATTTTATTTATGAAATAATTTATTTTATTTTGAGAAAATGATTATATGCCTTTCTAGATATTAAATGTTTAAACCCCTCAGTGAAATATTTCAGCTTCTCATATAAATAAAAGAAATATGTTGAACTCAACACAATGTTCACTTATTTGAAAATAGGGCCTATAAGATTTTTCATTTTAGCCCTTGCAAGTTTTTGGTAATCATAATTTGCTATATGATAGTATATTTTACCTACAAACTTATTATCTTTTTTAAAAAAAAGTAATTTGGAGGCTGAATATAATATGCCTTATTAAATATTTAATCAAATATCTTATCAAGGGATGCTAAAAGCTTACTATATAAAGAAAAAAAAACACATGACTAAAGAAAAAGAACATTGTATATTTAGATCTAAAGAAAAATACTTTTCTCTTTCAAAGAAAAATACTTTCTTAAAGAAAAATACTTTTCTAAATGGATAATTTCTTTATTTCTAAAGTAGGTTGATTAAATTATTTTAAAAATTTATAACTTCAAATAGTATATATAAATCTAAAGAAAAAAATTTAATTTAATAGTCGAATTTTTTACTTCGAATTTTTAATTGGTGAACGTATAATTTTCATATAAATCGCGTATCCGAATAATTGACGAGCTTATTTTTAACCGAATTTTTCAACGAATTTAAAAATTATGATACGAATTTTATTCGTATTATATCCGTACCGAATTTTTACCGAATCAGAATAAACTAACTATGATTTAGATAGAACCTTGGAGCTTGTGAATGTTACCTGTTGGGCCTGGGTATCTGATCTCCATCAGTTTTTGATGCCATATCTGTTCAGAAGTAGTTATCAAGAAGGTGAAGAAGAGAGAGAACAATTGTGATAGCTTCGAGTTCCAGTTGGGACTCCAATGTGGGAATTAACTCCAGTTTGCCACCAATATCAATATATATAGCAGAAAACTTCTTGGTTTTTGGCTAATTAATTAATTAAGAAAACTTCTTGGTTTTTGGAGGCGTCATGCCTTACGCTTCAAAAGTAGTCCATAACTTTCAAATTCAAAGATTGAATTTGAAAAAAATGAGAAGTAGCGAAGGGTATATAAAAAATTACTCCTTTAGAAAAGTACTACATACATGTGATGGACACAAGAATTTCCAAGGTTATAGTATTATTTTTTTTGGATTAATTTCATATATTTTTTTTTATAAATATATCTAATAACAAATTTATTCTTACAAAAAAATAATTTTTTATATTTATTTTTTCAAAAGTTCTAAACTGTTCATATATATTCCTCTGCTTTGTTCATATATATTCCTCTGCTTTGTTCATATATATTCTTCTGGCTTGTTATCGTACTGTTTATTTTTTAACAAAATATAAGTGAAATATCAATTTTGTTCTTACAATTATATTACTCCAAAAATTTCAACGGTTAAAAAATATATCTATAATTAAATATAATATCTGAAAGGGTAAAAAAAGGTAAATCTATCTCGCTCAGCAACGGTTAAAAAATATATCTATGATTAAATATAATATCTGGGGTTAATTGCATACGGCTCCCTGTAAACATATCGAATAGCAGGTATATCCCTACAAAGTTCAACTTTTCATATTTATCCCTTCAAAAGTCCAACGTTATTCATATATATCCCTACCGTCTATCTCTGTTAGAAAAATCTAGTTAACCATAGGTTAAATACTTAATCTTGATTAGTTAGTGAGATAAATTTAACTTTTTACCCTTCTAGATATTTCTGTATTATTTTTTAGAGGAACATTTTTGAAAGGCAAAACTGTCATTTCACATATAATCTGTAAAAAAATAAACAATGAACTAACGATAATAAACCGGAGGGATATATATGAATAACGTTGGACTTTTGAAGAGATAAATATGAAAAGTTGAACTTTGTAGGGATATATCTGCTATTCGATATGTTTACAGGAAGCCGTATGCAATTAACCATAATATCTGAAAGGGTAAAAAAGGTAATCTATCTCGCTCACTAACCAAGGTAAAGTATTTAATCTATAGTTAATTATATTTTTCTAATGGACATTGACGGTAGAGACATATATGGACAACTTATCACTTTTGAAAAGATAAATATAAAAAATTAAATTTTGTAGAAATATATATGCTATTCAATATATTTATTTCATATTTATTATTTCAAAAGTCCAAAAATCTTAAATTATTCATATATATATTCTTAGCTCATTGTTTATTTTTTATATCAATTTTGCTATTATAAATATGTCCTTAACTACTTCCAACGGTTAGAATAATATAAAATATCTGAAATGATAAAATAATAAAGTTATTTTACTAACTATAAAGTTAAGTATTTAATCTATAGTTAACTATATTTTTCTACGGATATTGACGACAAGAACATATATTAACAACTTAGAATTTATAAAAAAATAATTATTAAAAATTAAATTTATAAATATAAATTTATTATTCGATATATTTATAAAAAAAATATATATCTGAAATTAAGCGAAGAAGTATATTAATATCACGTTATCCATGACCTACTAAGGCCACATTAAATGAGAGAACCTTTATGTGGTAATCAACAACATACCAAAACAAAATATTATAACAGAGATTTGTTGAAAAGTATTTCTACAAGGCCACAGATAAAGAAAATTCTAAGTCTTTTATATTGTAATGTCATGACTACGAGATATCAAATTGTTAAGATAAGTGAGTAGATCTTAGCACATTTGATTTGGAGATAAAGTAAGGATAACGAAAGTTATTTATGCTATTCCGTCAAACAGAATATGTATTGATCGAAATATTTTATTTCAGTCACATTTTTTTCCATAATTTGTTATTTCGAAATAGCAATTGGGATAAGCTGTTCCACTCATCCGGTGAAATAGCTCAATTCCAAGGTTTAATTTGAAGTTTTATTAAGATTATTATGCATTGAATTAAAATATATTATGTAAGCATGATATATTACATTGTAATATTTGTGAAATTTAAATCATAAAATTTGAATTTAAATTAATTTTTTAAAATTTTTGTAATTCATAAATTTGAATTTCATAGGTATTCACGAAGAAGTGCCCGGTGTGACCTATTGAAATCCCAACTCAACAAAGTAAAAACATCATTTCAACGGTCTCGACGAGTTGAACGAACTAGCGATATCCGATTTTGAGTTTGGCGAGCCAAAAGTATCGAAAAATGTGCAAGAATTAATATTCCTAGATAAGTTGCTAAATATATGCGAGCTATCGAAACCCTAACGCAACAAAACAAAATCACTACTTGAACGGTCTCATCAAGATGAATGACGTGACGACATCCATTTTTATGTTCAGCGACCCGAAAACCTCGGAAAGCGTGAAAAATAGTAATTTTACAGTGTATTTTCAAAGAAAAACCTTTATTTTATGTATCAAAAAGCTTGTGACTTCTTAGGAAGGGGCTTCCTAGCATAATTCATATACAGTAGAGGGCTCAAATGCAAATTCAAAGTCTTCAGGGACTTGATAGCAGTTTGTTACAATGCTATAAAGGGAGACCTAGGGTTTCTCTTTGGAAACCCTAGTCGCACTGTAGCACCCCCAGGATTTGAATTAGTCGTATATATAAGTTTAAATAGGTATAGCATTTTGGGTGGTAGTAAGATCCCAAAAGGTTAAGAGGGTTAAGCGTGCTAGAACTAGAGTAGTTCTAGGATGGGTGATCCTTTAGGAAGTTGGGACGTCGCAGTTGGTATCAGAGCCAAACACTAGCCGAAAATGTGAGATAAGTCTCGGCTGAGCCAATGTTATATAGCGGGTAGAGCGAGGCTCCCCGGCTAATGACTGTTGTTGGTGGAGTGCAGCTCCCCACAAGGTCGGCTAAGGCTAGCGAGACGAGTGACGAGGACGTCAGGGCTTAAAGGGGGGAGGAATGTAGCACCCCCAAGATTTGAATTAGTCCTATATATAAGATATAAATAGGAGTAAACAACTTAACTCGGCTATAGCATTTTGGATTGTAGCAAGACTCAAGAGGTTAAAAGGGTTAAGCGTGTTAAAACTAGAGTAGTTCTATGATGGGTGACCCCCTGGGAAGTTGGGACGTCACACGCACAGTGTTAGAACCCTCCACAGCACCCCCAAGCCTCTTCCTCTCGTCCGCCATCCTCCCCGTGCACTGCCACCTCCGGCCGTCGCCTGCTTCACCGAAAAAGTGAAGAAGAAACCACCGACTTCTTTGATCTCGGGTGTGGGAGGAGATGAGGCAATCAAATCCCATCTAACTACAACAGAAGCACCTCGAGGTCCTCATCCTTCTCCGGAGATCATCCCCAAGGAGCCTCGCTGCCGGTCGCCACCACACAACACCGGCAAGCCCGTCATCTCTTATTTTTCTTCTCCTCTGGACAGAGGTAACCCACTGTTAAGACCAAAATTTTCACCACAAAAAAAGCAACACATGGCGTCTACCATCGGCTGAAAACGTCAGCCAACAAAAGGGAAGGTCAACGGAGAAAAGAATCGCGTCTCGATCGGGGCCGATCTTAGCCGCAAGGATGTGTAGCGTGCAATATATGCCATCGGCTGAAAGCGTCAGCCAACACGAGGAACAGCTGACATGAGGATTATCGCTTCAATCCGAGGGCGACTTCGACTGAGGACGACCACCGAGCCGCTCTAATCAAGCGACAGAAGAAGCAAAAATCAAGATCATTCTTCAATTGCTCGAGCCGAAAAATGGAGGACTCCGGAATGAAGAAGTGTGAGATTTGGGCGCGAATCCCACAACTAGCCTAGAACGGCAAGCAGCGCTTAGTACTGGAAAGCGCCGAGAATCACGCTCTGGCACGATGGCAAGGGGATAAACCTAGACAGGAAACGGCTACTATCCTATTTAGGATAATCGACTCAAAATGAAGTAGTTGAGGAATTCCCGATTCCCCTTCGATTACGCTGATTTCTAAAATCGACGGTTACACACCTTGGTTCGAAACTGTATAAATAAGCAAACCAATGAAGGAAAAGGGGTCCGTCAACCTCGTAAACCCGATACCACCCCAGCATCTTTCATATCTAGTAGTAGGTTAACTTAACTTTTGCCGCTTTCCTTTACTGCTTTCCTAGGAGTAGGCTTAATTGTAATCTCTATCCCTTTTCCCCACTTGTATCCTCTTTTCTTGCAATATAAAGCCATAATTGGCTCATCAGCCGTGTCATTTATCGTCTCTTTTACACACAATCGGCTTCGTAGCTTTTTGTGGTTGTCTTATCTGTGCATCCCTCTCTACCTCCGTAAACCCGATTCGGCTAATCTAGGTCGAACGGTCACGAGAAGTTACCAGAAGAGAGCCCGGCCGAGCAGATCCCTCCTCGGTCCGATCGGTTGATTGTTGGCACGCGGCGCACTCGACATCTCTGAGGGTCACCCCAGGGGCCGATCGCACGCAAGCCACTTTTTGGCCCCAACAACTCTCTTGGCATGCCCGTGGGACCTTCAGGTACTCTTTACCTAATCCTACCGCAAATATGTTAGGAATCCCAAAGCCATACAGGGAGTCGACACTACTGGAGCCGTCCCTATCAGAGATGTACGAGCAGCTAGCCCAAATGATGAGGTCTCTTGAAAGAAGAGCACGAGCATAGGACGTTGACGTGGTGGCCTCGGATGGGAATTTCGCTCGATTCGAGCAATTTTTAGTCCGAAGTGAACCGTACCATGGAGGTCTGCAAGGACCTCCATCCATCTCACCACCACCGATATCGACACTAGCAGTCCTGACAGCACCGGCAACTAAGGTGTCACAACAGGATGCGTCCCTCACAATGGTGCAACCGCTAAGGGCAGAACAGCCGTGAACGGTCCCCGTCCTGTTGAAATCCAGGCCGGTGGCTCCAGCCCCGATGGCACCGGCAATGCTGCCGGTGCAACCGCAAAGAGTTGTGCAGCCAATAGCGCCTGTCTACATAGCCCAGCCATTGGGGGCAGGGCAAGTGATGATGGAGACGCAACAAGTTAGCCACTGCGGGCCATCGCCTCTTCCAGCGCATCCGACGGCTCCGGTACCCCAGGTCGGGCTCGCCGAAAGAGTTGGGGGCAAGGGCAACAGGCATGCTCCTTCTCAGGAACCCCCGCAACAACAGGTTGGCCATTACAGGCCACCATTTATGCGGGTGCCAACGATCATCACAGCGCCTCAAGCCGGGCTCGCCGAGACTCCTCAAATCGGCCAATACGGGCCGCTGCCTCCACCTCGAGCCGGGCCCGCCAGAAGAGCTAGGAGCAAGAACGATAGGCGGGTCTTTCAGCTAGGACCGCCTCAGAACTGCGTTGGCCAATGCAGGCCACCAGCTATGCGGGTGTAAACGGTGGCCCCGGCGTCTCAGGCCGGGCTTACAAAGATTCATCGGGACGACCATTATAGGCCACCACCTTCGGCGGGACGTACTGGGGATCACACCCAGACGAAGAAGGTCGTCTACAACACCGGCGGCCCAGAGGTCGGACCGGGGATGCGACCCATATACAAATCTCCATGTCCAATGCAGATGAGCATGGCCGACCTCAAAGGAAAAGGGCCAATCTAGGGGCCCGAGTCCCCAGCAGAGAAAAAATCGGCTCGGAATGGGTTTCGGTTCTGCATCAGGTGCAAGGCCGAAATGATGCAGAAAGACTGGGATGCCCTATTCCTCGATGTCTCAGAGGAAGTGAAGAAATGGGTTGCCTTCGTTAGCCATGGTGAAGGCGCGAACCATCACAACCACCGCTGAACTCAAGTTCGACAAGAGGTTCTGATAAACGGTCTTCTGAAGAGAAGGACGGTAAAAGAGAATGAGGCTCTCCCATCCAGAGGATTTTACAAGAGTCTTACGGCCGGGAAAGGCCAAGGCCGACTCTAGTCGGCCACGAGGGGTCACGGGCCCCGCAGCAGCGGCAACGACAGGGCTCCCGCCACGACTATCAGGAAAGCCAATGACTGGGAGAACCTCGAAGACCCTACGTCCGACAGGCCGAAAGAGTGTCAACACATGAGCCCTCGCGATGTCCAGGATGGATTGGGCCCCACCAAAGGCTCGGACCGCTGGGGGCATAGAAGGGCCCAGCTAATCACCAAGGGAGAAGACCGCTACCACGGTCTCCTTACCAAGGAACGCTAGGGATGCGAGAAGCCCCCACGAGTCTTTACATCGACTTCCCCTGGCTTACCAAGGGGGAGGCGGAGGACTTGGGTGTTCAATTAGCCCGGGAGTTCAGGATTCAGTCATAGACGAAGCCGTGGCAAAGAAGAGGAATCCCCAGCGAACACTGGGAGAGGATGAGCCCACCAGCGGAAGTACCGGAGGAGCAGTGGTTCACGTCAAAAGGACCGGCCCGATGGCAGGAGCCGGTCGTGATAAAGACGCAGAAGCGTCGAATGTAGAGGTTGAAGGCCGACGCCCGCAACGGCGGCATAACGGCCCGATGGCCGCAACCGAACCCGAGGCGGGAACAGTCCATGCGCCGGCTCCTCGGGTGCCAAAGCACCATAACGATGAGGCGGGGGCATCTACTGTGCCGCCTCAGAGGGAAGTATTAATGCTTTGGTCGGCAATCGTAAAATCGAAAGATGAAGCCCTTCGGTTAGAAATGGAAGCTCGAACAAAGGCCTTTGAGGACGCTGCGAGGCACAGCCAAGAAGGGCCAGGGGGATAATTGGAAGTCGAGGAACCTGACAGGTGGGACTCCAGCGAAGCGGCCCGATGCGAGAAGTGGCCATCCAGGAACGACGAGGACGTCCAGACACCGTCTTCTGCCGGAACCGAGGTCGAGGAAAAGGAAACCGAGAGTCCCGCCGAGCGGGACCTCGAAAAGGTGACCCTACGCAAGAAATGGGGCGACAAAGAAACCCTAACCCCATCTTCGGCCGAAACAGAGGCCGAAGAAAAGCGGACTGATGACATGTCGGTCGATAGAGACCCGGACGAAATTTTCTTTCGTCCAGATAACCAAGGAAGACCAGCTGAATAACGACAGTGACTGGCCCTAGCTTGAATCAACTAGCATAGAAGGGTGCCAGTAGGCGAGGCCATATTGGGGCCTCAAGAGAACAAGCCGGCAAGGGAAGCCGACAGATTCGGCCATAGCACCATAGGTGAAAAGTCAGTAGGTGTAAATGCTCCAATAAAGTCAAATTATAGTAATTTATCTTAAATTTCTAATTATGAGTCCCTTTTGATCACCAAAAGTCCTGCCGACTAAAATCTTTAATAGATTGCTGTTAGACTTCGTTTTTGGCCTCAGAAAAATAGTTCAAACAACCTCACAAAACTTCATAATTTTTTGCCACTGTAAAATTTTTAGCTAAAATATAAACCCGGTTACTCATAGAAAATTTCAAATTTTTTTTTTTGTTTCATTTCAATTTCACCACAAGTCAATCAGAAATTATCTTTTACTTTTCTAAGTCCAATAAAAATAATATCTCACACTATTTTTATTTACACCAGCATAAATAATAATAATCTAATATATTACCTAGACATGAGAGGTGACCAAGTCATTTCAGTGTAACACAACCCACCTCAAATGCTCGTGTCACGCCCCGAGTTTCAAAAGCAATCTAATTTTTTTTTATATATATATCAGAGTTTAAAACTTGAAACCTAGGACGTGAACAAACCACCACATGCATAGAAAATCCTCTGTCCACACGGACAGAGTCTTCCTTTATACATGCTCGGCTAGACAAGTACAATAATACAATCAGAGAGTAAAAATATACCATAACTAAACAACTAAACAAATTGATAACCTTTACAGCTAAATACATCCAACAACCCATCCACATGACATGATCCAACTCAGAAGTATATAGACAGAACTAAAACTGTAAAAGTAAAGCACTGGGTCGTTGCGGCCGATAATAGGGGACAACTCTATCGTGACAGCTCTCATGATCGTCCCGACATCCCCGCACCTGAATGACCTGAAATGTTGGTCACTCAAAGGGTGTGAGATACAATATAAATGTATCCCAGTGGGCACGACGGGCCGAGAAATAGCAAGTCGTACCTACTTGATACTGTCAGCAGCAGATAACAAAATAGGCAGGCATAATCAAGCAAATAACTGATGGAATAAATCAATACTGTAAACAGAATGATACAAGCAAATAAACATGCTCAACTGAGATCAATAACTGAAAGACAAAATAATAGAAATATGCATCAATCTCAGAAACAAAAGTACCCAATCAGATGCCCTATCGGTCTCACAGAACCTCAGGCCAAATACCACTATCGGTCTCACAGAACCTCAGCCAAATGCCACTATTGGTCTCACAGAACCTCAGGCTAAATGCGCTATCATAACCCATGCACACCTGTGTGACCATGGGCTCACGGGTCGATATGACCGCTCTACCGGTAAAGAACACCGTTGCGGATAGCTAGTCCACGGTGTACGTGACTGAAAGCTGGCTCAGTGGCGATCATAATGCTGATACTCAAGCTCGCGGTCAAAAGACAGAGTAATCGGCAAAAAAGCGAAAAATCCCTATCAGGATGTTGAAAATTATAATCTCAAATGATGCTATATATCTGAATCTGTATAACTGAACTATATCACTAAACTATATAAATGAACTGTATAACTAAACTGTATAACTGAAGCTGTATAACAGAAACGGAACAACTGAAGCTGAATAATTGAACTATATAACTGAAGCTGAACTTCTATTCTAACATGCAGTAGAAGAATAGGAAATGCTGATACAATTAAGCTAGTGACCAAGCAAGCATGGCATATGTCCAGGTGTATATCACTATATATCCTAAGTACTGAGAATGAAAACATATAGAATAGCACAACTGTAAGATCAAGGCTATATAGCTATAAAGACTGAATGTTGGAATGAAAGCAAGTAGAAAGGTTCAACCATAGGATCAAGGCTACACCAAACACGGGGGTCCGACCTACTACGGTACCCCATGGGGCCAAAATGATAAAACCCGAACCGAAAATAAACCCACCTCAATGTAGGGGATCCTGGAATCCACTGCTAGGCTCATGTACAGGCTCTTGACTGCTTGGGCCTGAATCAGAAACACCTATCAGTGACTGACTCACTCACAACCACCCCACTGACTCGCAATGAACCAAAAGACTAAACAATGGACTTCACTGAAGTCAACTGGCAATCACCGACGAATAAGTGGTCCCCAACCGCTTCGCCACAATCCTCGGTGCTCCAATTAACTGGGACGTTTCCCTAATTCACGAACTATCGCACCCGATCGATCTCTAACCGAAAAAGAGGCTAGAACAACATCACCGTCGTTCAAATAAGGACAAATAGTCCAAGGATCCAAACTGCAACATTCGCACTGTCCGAGGATGCCAACGTGTGCAATTTGCGCCACAAAACACTACCGAAGAAACTATTTGCACTAAATAATAATCTACACGAAAAATAGATCATACCTCTGCTCTCGCGATTCAAAATCAATCTCATGCCGATTTAAAGCAGGGCGCGGTGTCTCGTAAGTCGTGCCACTATCCAGGGTCCGTTTGGTGACAAAAAGTATGTATTCGGGTCAACTGGAGCCGCAAACAATAAATATCAGTGATAAACACTAATGCAGCGATTTTATGCAATTTAAGTCAAATAAGCGCAAAGGAGGCATTCCAAGTGTACCGTGTTCGTCTGCCGAAGAAACAATGGCTGCAGAATATTTTCGGAATGCAAAACGGTGCATTGCTATCCAAGACGTGAGAACCTGACAAAAATCGCGCCACCGGGATGATCCACCATTGGATCTGGGTTCGCGACGATCTCTGACGAGAATGATGGCGATGCGATGCTCAGTGAGACAACGGACGGCGACGAGGAGGGTCGACGACGCTGTTGCGATGACTGCGGCGCAGAACCGACAAGCTCGGGTTGCACGTGGTGGCGTGCAGCGCAAGCGGCGTGCGGGCTGCGTGCATGCGGCTGCGCTCGGCTAAGCAACGCGGGCTGCGCAAGGGCGCGGCGTGGGCTGCGCGCAAGCAGCGCGCAAGCGGCGCGACGCAACGAGGCGTAAGCAGCGCGGTGCAAGACGGCGGTTTGCGCACAGGCAGCGCGCAAGCGTTGCGCGGATCGGCTGCATGCAGGTTGGGTTGCGCGCAGGGGCGCGCGGGAGGCCGGCTGCGGGCTGGGTGCAGGCAGGGAACGACCAAGGCAAGGCGCAGGCTGGGGGGCAAGGCAGGGGGCGGCCAGGTAAGGCGCAGGCAGGCAGGGGGCGGCCAGGTAAGGCGCAGGCAGGGGGCGGCCAAGGCAGGGGCGACCAGGCAGGGCGCGGGCAGGGGGCGGCCAAGGCAGGGGCGACCAGGCAGGGCGCAAACAGGGGGCAGCCAGGCGCGCGCGGCAGCAGGCGGGCGGCACGCGCAGCAGCAGTCGCGCGGCGCGCGCGCAGGGTGCGGGCGGTAGGGTTGGCAGCGTGGGCTTGGGCCGCGCGCGGTGCTAGCTAGGGCTACAGCAGGGTGGGTCGCGCTCTAGCGGCACGTAGGGCTGTAGCGTAGGCTTGGGCCGCGCGCTAGCAGTGCGTAGGTGGGCCGCGCGCAGGCAGGCGCCGATGCGGGGTGCTGCGCGAGGCGCGGGCAACGCGGCTCGACGAAGATCTGTGCGGCACGCGGGCTCCACGTGCGGGCGCGGCTAGGGCAGCGGCAGGGACTTGGGCGGCCGGATCTAGAGGGGAAGATCCCACCTTCATCGCCCTTCAACTTCGATGACGACGATGAGGTGTACGGGTGAAAGGAAGGGGAAGCGGTGAAGTGGCGGCTGAGAAAGAGAAAGGGGTTTGATTAGGGATTAAATTAAGCATCCCTAACCCTATTCCCCACTTAATCACAAGATTGGCAAAATTACCAAAATGCCCTCGAACTTGTGTCGTCTCCCTTTGTGCATCGAAACACCCAATTTCGAATTTCGATTTTTCTCATCAGACGTGCTATAGTCAAATTTCTCCCAGAATAGTTGGTTACACAGATTTCTCACAAAAACGCCATGATTTACCCAAAATCATCATAACTAATTTATCTCGGAAAATCTGGTCATCGGATTTCGAATCCGATTGCACCACCGTTTTCAGCTCGACAATACCGTCAGAGTGACGATTTTATTTTCCAAAAATCTTACAGATTAAATTTCATCAAATTTAATTACATCGTGAGTGCTTGCAGACACAGTCAATCAAGCTCCTGCAACTAAACGGTTCGTTTCTCAAAATTGATTAGTGAGTGCCCTTCGATTTTGTTACAACCCGACCCACTAGTAATAATAACTCGTTGGGTCCAAAGCACAGCCCAAAATGCTTAAGCTCAGTTATTATTACTAGTGTCCATGTCTCATATAAACCCAATCACAATTCCATCCACATCCGATGTGGGACTATGACTCAAGCTCAGTTATTATTACTAGTGTCCATGTCTCATATAAACCCAATCACAATTCCATCCACATCCGATGTGGGACTATGACTCGCCGCACACTTCCGGCTGGTTATTGGCTCTGATACCAAATGTAGCAACCCGACCCACAAGCAATAATAACTCGTTGGGCCCAAACCACAGCCCAAAATGCTTAAGCCCAGTTATTATTACTAGTATCCATGTCTCATATAAACCCAATCATAATTCCATCCACATCCGATGTGGGACTATTGGGGGCGTCTTAGATTTCCAAATCAAAGTTGCTAGGCGTACTCTTCTAACCTATAATTAGAGAAAAATAGGTTTATCGTAGATCAAAACTCTAAAACCCAAAAAATTCCAATCCTAACCCTAGACCTTCAATCCTAACACCTCAAAATCCATGGTGTTCTTGGAGGAATCTAAATTAGAATCGCCTAGGGACCCTAAAAATCTCAATTACGAAAGATTAACGAAAATCCTAAACCTAAAATCCAAAAAAAAAAATCACCTTGGCAACAAGGCTCCCCAAGCTTCTACGCACGACAAGGTTCAATCCTCCACTTCTGCACGCCTTCCAGGATTGATCTCCACCTCGGCAGAGTTTCTAGAGAAAGAGCGGGAGAGAACAAGGAAGAGGGAGAGCTCATGTGACACCCCCGGAATTTGGATTAGTCCTATATATAAATGATATAATAGGACTAAATCTCTCAACCCGGCTATAGCATTTTGGATGGTAGCAAGATCCAAGAGGAACATGAGAGTTAAGCGTGCTAGAGCTAGAGTAGTTCTAGGATGGGTGACCCCCTGGGAAGTGGGGCGTCACAGTTGGTATCAGAGCCATTCACTAGCCGGAAATGTGAGATGAGTCTCGGCTGAGCCAGGGTTATATAGCAGGTAGAGCGAGGCTCCCCGGCTAATGACCGTTGTGAGTGGAGTGCAGCTTCTCACAAGGTCGGCTAAGGCTAGCGAGATGAGTCTCACATCGCCTGGTGCTTGTGAGTGTGCTTGAGCCTGACGTGGACGTCAGGGCTTAAAGGGGGGAGGAATGTGACACCCCCGGAATTTGGATTAGTCCTATATATAAATGATATATATAGCGGGTAGAGCGAGGCTCCCCGGCTAATGACCGTTGTGAGTGGAGTGCAGCTCCTCACAAGGTCGGCTAAGGCTAGCGAGATGAGTCTCACATCGCCTGGTGCTTGTGAGTGTGCTTGAGCCTGACGTGGACGTCAGGGCTTAAAGGGGGGAGGAATGTGACACCCCCGGAATTTGGATTAGTCCTATATATAAATGATATAATAGGACTAAATCTCTCAACCCGGCTATAGCATTTTGGATGGTAGCAAGATCCAAGAGGAACATGAGAGTTAAGCGTGCTAGAGCTAGAGTAGTTCTAGGATGGGTGACCCCCCGGGAAGTGGGGCGTCACAGCTCATCTCTCTCACAGTGGCTTGTGTTGGCTATTTATTTATAGGTTAAAATAAGCCCAACTTCCTGCCCCGTGACAATAGGCCCAGGAGACTAATAAGTTGAGTTGGGTGAGCCCAATAAGTTGAGTGGGGCTGCGGTCCACAATAAACCTAACGGCAAGAGGCCCAACAACAGACCTAACGTCCAGGTAGGTTGATCCGGTTGAGACCCGTGAGCGCTGTGTCTGTATGCTTTAAGTGAATTGGTTGCGTATTTCTAGCAGCTCGAGCTTTTGGGATTAATGGTTAGTGCCAACGATCCGACAAGTGGTATCAGAGCCAGTGGCACAGGTTCGATTCCCACACAGTGCAGGTATTGGAGTGGGGGGCGATTGTTGGCTATTTATTTATAGATTAAAATAGGCCCAACTTCCTACCCCGTGATAATAGGCTCAGGAGACTAATAAGTTGAGTTGGGTGAGCCCAATAAGTTGAGTGGGGCTGCGGTCCACAATAGACCTAACGGCAAGAGGCCCTGTCACGCCCCGGCGTCGAAACTGCGACCCGGGCTCGCCAACAGATCCGCCGCCCATACGGGAAGCCCCGTATAGACGAAGCGACTAACCTGCAAAAGAAAGATACTAAACTACACAGATATCAGAGCTGAAAAGTACACTGCTAGAAATAAATAAAATACAACAGAAGTCCTCACATAAATACATAAGTCTCTCTGCAATAAAAGTAAAGTACAACTCTATACCTCACTACAAGGGTCACTCAACAGTAACACTCTCAAAATACAATAAGTGGGTACATCTACTCTCTCTGGAGGACGACTGGTAGGGATCTATCTCGCGACTCCCTTACCTCGATCAGCAGGATTAGCAACTGGTGCAGCAGGAACAGAAGCAGAAGTCTCTGGGGAAGAAATACACCACGACGGGTGTGAGAACTACATCCCACAGTAGTTCTCAGCGGGTGCCGCCATCTGGGGAAGAAATACACCACGACGGGTGTGAGAACTACATCCCACAGTAGTTCTCAGCGGGTGCCGCCAACAAGCCCGACGGTCTGCCCACTAAGTCTACTAGAGGGAAAAAGTAACAAAAATAGTGCTGAAAGGAAAGAGCGGGAAAGTGAACTCTACAGCTACTATGCCTCTATCTAGATGCTCAAAAAGAGGAACAGATGGAACCATGATGCATTTACTGATACTCAAGTACAGTCACCCAATCTACACTGACTGCCGCATAGGGTCCAGTCAAACCTGCGCCCACCTACTGCCGCACATCCACGCAAGGACGGGTCTACCGTAGGGTGTCCGTGACTACCAAAACTGGCCCAGCCAGAGGGACGGCGTCGACAAGTCGCGATAGCAAGTAACATGCCCAACTCCGGAGTGGCACTCGAGGGGCGCGACCCCACCGAGGAAAGTATCCGCGCATCTCTGTCGAGCTCAAATATGGCTCATGCAGGCTATAGTCCAAATCCCGATCAACAAGATCGACAAAACACAAATCACCTCTGTAACTCAGTAACAAGGAACACTCGACAGTCGGGACCGCTGTCCACCCAACGGCTCCCTAAAACAGACATCACTCTGCCAACGTGCTAAAACCACAAGACTGGAGAAACTCCACAGCTAATAACGATGATGGGTACGAGAACCCCGAGAGACTAGAACCTACAACCCAAATCAAACAAGAACAGGCACTAGGCATAGCCCCTCGTTGTTCTCGACCCAGAGAGAAGGCAGCCCTTAAAACCCAGACCACTCGAATCATCTCGAGTGGGTAAGTTTATAAGAAACAGCGACATTTATTATAGAAAGCCATTTGATCTGAAAGAAATCCATTTTTAATGGTTTTTAGTCTTTTTAGAAAAACAATTTAAAAACAAGGTTTATGTCCAACCCTCGAAGAGCTAATGCCCTCGTCCTATCAAACAAGAACAGACTCAGGCGACCCTGCGAGGCTTGGAAGAAAACATTGGCCGACTAAAATCATGTGTGCGCTCAAAAAAGTTCTGGGTTCAAGGTCCTGCTATCACTAGTACAATACTGCCACTACCACTGTAGTGACAACCAACACGAAGAACATAACATCTCGGGACCACCGTCTTTCCAAACGGCTCCCGCCAGGACTAACGACTAGCTCTATCTACCAGACTCCACTCGGCCCCCAAGCACGAGTGTAAAATGCATCCCACACTAAGAGAACTCGACTGCTCAGCCCACTAACCGGGTGAGGAAGATACTAAGTCCAGAAATAGAAGAACAGTGTGGATGTCTAGAGCATAAGTAAACCTAGCCCAGATGAGGGTTTTTCTATTAGTCTGGTTACACATGCAACATATGGCGGGGGTGCTAGGTCAAGTTCCAGATAACTATAATTAAACAGGTAGTAGGAAGCAAAAGAGATCAACAGATAATTACAAGGAATAACCATTCCTACATTCTAGCATGCTACATAAGAATCCACTATCATGCATGGTCCTACTATAGCAGATTTATACAGTCCATCAAACTTGGAGACAAGGCCACCCACCTGTAGGCGCTACACTGTCCAAAGTCCAACAGCTGAAATTGCCAGGAGCAACAATCCCCCACTAATCTGCAGTCCCTATGTTCCAAAAATACTGAACAACTCCTCCTGGTACAAACATACAGTCCACAGTTACACTTAATTCCATAAAATTCCAAACATACAAATCTGCGATGAACAGTCCTTTTTCTGCAAAATTTTCACCTGCTGAAAGTGCCCAGAAAATTCCAATAAAAATATCACTGCGATCCTCGCGTCGATACCTTCGAAACGGATACCTGCACGTCCAAAACCGAGTTTGGTAGGTCAAGATATAAATTCGGCAAGGTGGTGTACTCAAACAATTCCTGCGTCAAAAACTGTAGCACTGTACACAGAAGAACAGGGATTTTCACCTCTGATAAAATCTCGAAAAAATCCAAGAAAAATACAAGCGCGTTCCTTGCAATCCGTAGATGAAAAAGTTGTATAAGCTCGTTTCCGTCTGACGCTCGTACGCAAAGATATGGCCAAAACACCTCGATGCTGTCCCATAAATCCACACAGAAAAAAGGGCAAGAAAGAACCTCGGGATCTATGCCACAGACTCCAAACCGAAATGCGCGATCAATTCGAAAGATGAAGCCTTACCTCTAATGAGTAAGTCGGCGAAAGAATCACTAAAAAAAGGAGGTCGGGGTAGCCCAGGGGAAATTTCACACCGATCTGCGACGAAGAAGAACACCGAAGATGAAACGTCGCTCCGCGCCGTAAAATCTGGAACCTCGGGATGCGAGCTCCTAAAAATCCCAAAACTCTGCAGGAAGATCGAGCACTCGAAGGTCTACAAGTTCCCTAAAGGGTGCAAGGGCTGGGGAGCTCGGGAAGGTGGAGAAAAATGGCAGAGAAAGGGGCTCGGGTTCAAGAAATAGGCCAGCCAAAACAAACAATTGGAGAAATGACAACCATGTCCCAAAATTTTCCCGGTGCGCCTGGACCACGTGAGCCAACCATCCATCGAACGCCACGTGGCCGACACGCCTGCTACGCCCGCTGCACCCGGCCAATCGCGGGGCGCCACGTGGCGCCCCCACGTCGGCCCCCAACCACACCGTACGGCCACCTGCCCCGCCACTGCGTGGACCACGTGCACCAAGACCGGCCAACCACGAGGTGACACGTGGCCAACCCTCGGTCCACCGTGCACCCCGCCAAGGCCCGTGGACCGCGCGCACCAAGACCGGCCAACCACGAGGTGACACGTGATGTCACGCCCCGAGGTTTTTCATTTAGCGAAAGCGGTTCACACATTTTTTTTTTTTGAAAGAGTCCCTCCCGGCGCGTGCCCAGACCCGCCGCAAGTACAGGATCACTCTGCACACGGACAGAGTCTCCCCTGTACGTGCACGGCGTCGCGGCTAATACAGGGTCTATATACCACCAATCAATCAATCACATCGGTTCCACGCATTCACACATATATGCCACATGTACATAAACGTTACGGCCATTCCGTTTGAAAGGATAAATCCATGCTTTTACAAAGCGACGCCCACACGGCATCTAGATTTTTAAATCCGGTTTCGCAAACGGCATAAATCCACAGAGTTTTGAAAACAGTGCCCACACGACACTTAGGTTTTGAAATCCCTTTTTCGAAATCCATAAATCCACAAGGTTTGAAAACAGTGCCCACACGACACTTAGGTTTTGAAAACGGTTTTCGAAATTCTTTTGATTTTGTTTCCTTTTTCTTTTTCTTCAAAGCGGCCAATATAAAGGGAAAAGTAAGTTCAGCTAAAAGTAAGCAAAGGTTGCCGACATCCATACCGACCCCACGAGGGTATCGCGATCCACACAAAAGTCTACAGCAGTAAATGAAAAGCGACAATAAAGGAGAAGTAAATAATACTAATGCGGGGTCTCCACAGACCCGACCGCTCCAGTCTCGGCCTCACCGTCGCCTATCGCTCCCCCGAAAGGACCCTGTCACAATGTGGGAAGTCAGCGACAAAGTAAAATAATAAGGAAAGCAGGAAAAAGAAGTGCGCCAACCGTAAACTATCCAGAGCAACCACTCTCCCCCACACGGGGACAAAACCTCGCACACCTGCACAACCTAGTCCGGGCACCTACCCCGGCATCCAACCGAGCACCTACCTCGGTAAACCACGTCGAGCACCTACCCCGACGGGTCACACCGCTCGCACCTCGGCGCACAAACCCCCCACCTGCGGGGGTCCCCACTATGTCACCTCGTGGGTTTACACGGGTCATAGACCACTTTTCCGGAAAAGCGCACCCTTAGCGGTGGCCAAACCGCGGGTGCGCGTGCTGCAACCTCGAGCCAAGTAACCAGATGATGATAATGCAACAGACAACATGTCTACACATACTACTAGGTTAGTATTAACAGATACTTTGCCATTTTCCTTTCTTTTTGATTTAACATAAATAACATTATACGAGTTGACCATAAATGAAATACATCCATCTAGTATCCGACGTTCGGTCTCAAAGTAAAATAAGAACCCACCTGCTATATGCGGTGACCCCGCTCAAGCCCTCGTGTCCGGGTGCGCTCGCCCGGCCCTACACGAATCCGTTACAAGAAAGTTAGCAGCCGAAAAGAAAATAAAATAACAGTTGCGGACTCTCAGGTCACCCCGGCCGGCCGTGGGGCGTGCCCCGTCGTCGCGCAATGACGGCGGCGGCGGTGACGGCCCGGCATACGAGGCTCGCGCGGCGCCCGGCCCCACGCCGCCCGCGCGAGCACGCTGCCCGTGCGCGGGCTGCACACGCCCGTACGTGGCTGCGCGGCCCGGTCCCCCGCGCGGGCAGCACGGGCGCGCGCCCACACGCGGGCTGCGCGCGCCCGGCCCCGCACGGCGGCGCGGGCGCGCCGCCCGCGCGCAGGCAGCGCGCGCCCGGCCCCACGCGGGCAGCACGGGCGCGCGCCCGCACGCGGGCTGCGCGCGCCCGGCCCCGCGTGGCGGCACGGGCGCGCCGCCCGCATGCGGGCTGCGCGCGCCCGGCTCCGCATGGCCGCGCGATCGTGCCGCCGGTGTGTGGGTGTGTCCGGTGGTGCGCGTGCGCCGGATTCCGAAGATTCCGGTGCCTGCGCTCTCCCTCACCCCATCACGCGGACAAGAAGTTAAAGGAAACAAGAATACAACAAATTTGCCAATTACCTTGATCGCGACGACGGAGTTTGCAAGAAGAGGGATTGTCCCGGATGTGCGCAAACCCTTGCTTGTTCCGCCGTGAATCTCCGCGCCGTTCGATCGTCGGGAGAGGGAGAGGAAGGGGAAGAGGAAGAGGAAGCGGATCCGTTCCCGATCGGTGCGATACGGACGAGGTGGGTAAAAGAGGAGTAGGGGGGTCCAAACCTAAAATTCCCCAAACACCGAATTAATTAGCCGGTTTGGTACAGTGGGGGACTTACCCCAAAAATCCCCAACTTACCAAAATAAAAGGTTCAGTGATCAAGATTTGGGAGATAAGTAAACCCAGGCCCCGGGTCAACCGGGTGGGGGTTTAGGTTCAAACCTGGGCCCGTTGTGCCTCAGAAGTCGTGCTGGGGTGCCTGCGTTACTAGCGAACTTCCGGAATTTATTCTGGAGGAATCCGGAGTCGGAAAAATAATCCGGTCGCGCCGCCGCGCTCCAATTCGCGAGCTCTACCGTCTAAAAATATCCGCGAGCCCCGACGGTCTGTCCAAAAAGAATTATTATTCCAGCCGCCGGACCGTTAAGGAGGGGAACTCAAAAATTAAATAATTAAATTAAATCCAACCATACAATTTAAGGGCGGTTACTACACCACTCACCTCTTAAAAACAAGTTTCGTCCCCGAAACTTAATCCTGGGTCGCGGTGAAAAGATCGGGGTAGGTCTCCCTCATTTTTGACTCCAACTCCCACGTCGCTTCTCGTTCCTCATGGTTGCTCCAAAGCACCTTCACGTAGGGAATGGCTCGGTTTCTCAGCGTTTTACTTTCCCTTGCTAGGATCCGCACCGAGGTTTCCTCGAAGCTTAGGTTCTCCTTCAGCTCTAGGGTGGAGACGTCCAGAATATGTGATGGGTCGGAGAGGTATCTTCTGAGCATCGAGACGTGGAACACGTCGTGGACGCGGTCGAGGTTAGGTGGTAGGGCAAGGCGGTAAGCCACCGGGCCGATGCGCTCCAGAATTTCGAAAGGCCCCACAAACCGCGGGCTCAGCTTGCCTTTCAGCCCGAAGCGTTTGATCCCCTTGGTTGGCGAGACACGTAAAAGCACGTGATCTCCCACTTGGAATTCTAAGTCGCGCCGCCTACGGTCTGCGTAGCTTTTCTGTCGACTCTGAGCGGTTAGTAGGCGCTGTCGGATGAGTCGTATCTTTGCTTCAGTTTCTTCCACCAAGTCGGGTCCCAAGAACTTTCGCTCTCCCAAGTCGTCCCAACAGATCGGGGATCGACAACGTCTTCCATATAAAGCTTCGAAGGGCGCCATCTGTATGCTGGCTTGGTGGCTGTTGTTGTAGGCGAATTCCACGAGGGGCAAGTAGCGTGACCAACCGTCACCCCAATCAAGTACACAGGCGCGTAGTAGGTCCTCTAGGGTCTGGATCACCCGCTCAGACTGTCCATCAGTCTGGGGGTGGAAGGCTGTGCTAAACTGCAGTCTGGTCCCTAACGCCCGTTGTAGGCTTTGCCAAAACTTTGAGACAAAGCGCGTGTCCCTGTCTGAGGTAATAGATGTTGGAACCCCATGTAATCTTACTATCTCGCTAAGGTACACCTGGGCTAGTCGATCCCGGGTCCACGTCGTATGAATCGGTAGGAAGTGCGCTGACTTGGTTAAACGGTCCACAACGACCCAGATCGCGT
This sequence comes from Tillandsia fasciculata, assembly GCA_029168755.2. Lineage (NCBI taxonomy): Eukaryota > Viridiplantae > Streptophyta > Magnoliopsida > Poales > Bromeliaceae > Tillandsia > Tillandsia fasciculata. Next base: position 1,924,224 of record CM054944.1, read on the forward strand.
CGTGGCCCTGCTGCGAGCGTGGGAACCCAGTGACAAAATCCATGGTGATTTGGTCCCACTTCCATTCTGGCACTGGTAGCGGCTGTAGTTTTCCTGCGGGTCGCTGATGCTCCGCCTTGATCTGTTGACACACCAAGCAGTGGGCTACATGTCGTGTCACATCCATCTTCAATTTTGGCCACCAGAATGTCTGCTTAAGGTCCCTGTACATCTTTGTACCTCCCGGATGCGCCGCATAAGGGGTGCAGTGTGCCTCTGATAAGATTTCCTCCTTCAACTCTTTCGAATCTGGCACGCAGATCCGCCCACGAAAACGTAGGGTGCCGTCGGCTTCCACTGAAAAGTCGTTCTCTTGGTCGGGAGGTATCTTGTCTCGCACGAGCTGTAAATGAGGGTCAGTCTGTTGTCCTTCCCGAATTCTCTCGAACAGTGTGGGCTTGACTACCAAGGATAGCAGTCGTGCAACCGTGCCTGCCGGTACCACTTCCAATTTCATGCGCGCAAACTCCGCGATCAAGATGTCCTGTTCAGTTAACCCGCCTGCAGATGTCTCTCCCTGCTGCGCCTTTCTACTCAACGCATCCGCCACCGCGTTAGCTTTTCCGGGGTGGTATTGGATTGACAAGTCGTAATCCTTTAATAGTTCTAACCACCGTCTCTGTCGTAGGTTTAACTCCTTCTGGGTAAACAAGTATTTTAGACTTTGGTGATCTGAGAATACCGTACAGTGGACACCAAAGAGATAGTGTCTCCACAGTTTCAAAACAAACACTACCGCGGCCAACTCCAAATCGTGCGTTGGGTAGTTCTTCTCGTAGTCCTTTAGCTGTCTGGAGGCATAGGCTATTACCCTTCCTTGTTGCATCAACACACCCCCAAGGCCGATTCTGGACGCGTCGCAGTACACTTCGTAGTCTTCACCGGGAATCGGCAAAACGAGTACGGGCGCTCTGGTTAGCCTTCTCTTCAGTTCTTCGAAACTCTCTTGACATTGGTCCGTCCAAACGAATTTCACTCCTTTTCTTGTTAGCCGGTTCAGAGGGGCGGCTATCTTCGAGAAACCCTCGACGAAACGTCGGTAGTATCCTGCCAGGCCCAGGAAACTGCGAATCTCCGTCACTGTGGTTGGCGGCTGCCAGCTGAGTACAGATTCCACCTTCTTAGGATCCACCGCGATTCCCTCTGCCGAAATTACATGACCCAGGAAGGCCACCTCGCGCAGCCAAAATTCGCATTTCTTGAGCTTAGCGAAAAGTTTTTGTTCCCGGAGAGTTTGGAGAACGCTTCGCAAGTGATCCTCGTGCTCCTCGTCGGTGGTTGAATAGATCAGGATGTCGTCGATGAAGACCACCACGAACCGATCGATGAAGGGCCTGAAGATGCGGTTCATCATGTCCATAAACACCGCGGGGGCGTTCGTCAGTCCGAAGGGCATAACCGTGAACTCGTAGTGGCCGTACCGGGTCCGGAAGGCAGTCTTTGGGATGTCCTCGTCTCGAACCCGAAGCTGGTGGTAGCCCGACTGTAGATCAATTTTTGAGAAGACCGTCGCACCCCGCAGTTGGTCGAAGAGGTCGTCGATTCTAGGCAGAGGGTATTTGTTCTTCACGGTGACCTTGTTGATCCCTCTGTAGTCGATGCAGAGTCGTAAACTTCCGTCCTTCTTTCGCACAAAGAGGACCGGCGCGCCCCAAGGTGACACGCTCGGCCTGATAAATCCCTTGTCCAACAGGTCTTCAAGTTGTGCCTTGAGCTCCTTCAGCTCTGCGAAGGCCATTCGGTAGGGCGCCTTCGTAATAGGTTGAGTACCGGGTAGGAGCTCGATAGGGAAAACTACTTCACGCTCGGGAGGCATCCCTGGTAACTCTGCCGGGAAAACGTCGGGGAAGTCCCTCACCACTGCAATGTCTGACGGTGTGCCCGTCGGGCGGGCGATCAGGTCCACCGACGCCACGTAGGCTACACACCCACCCTCAACTAGTCTTCTGGCTCTTGCCGCTGAGATAACCGTAGGGAAAGTGGTACTCTTGCACGCCAGGTACACGTGCTCAGGGAAACCCGGTTCTTGCAGTCGCAGCTGTCTTTTCTCGCAATCGATGAGCGCCCGGTACCTCGCTAGCCAGTCCATGCCCAACACGGCGTCGTATTCCTTCAAGGGTATCACCACCAAGTCCCACGGGCAAGACAACCGCCGCCCAAACCGGATCGGGCAGGAGGCCACGAAGTTAACCGCCTCCAAGGTCCCAGCCGCCGTTTGGACGGTCATCCGATCCGGAAGCGGTGTCTCCTCCAGGTCATGCATGAACACGTAGTCACAAGAAATAAAAGAGTGTGTTGCTCCGGTATCGAAAAGAGTTCTAGCGCGGAAATTCGAAACGGAAACAATACCTGCAAGTACGTCCTCAGGTGGATCTGACTCCTGGCGGGTCATTGAGTAAACCCGCCCGCCTGCTTGTGGTTGTTTCTCCCCCTCTCGTGGTGGCGCGGGGGGTCTAGAGCTCGACGCCACAGGTGCCTTCCCTCGTCCAGAAAACTGTTGTGATGGTGCCGTGGCTGTTGCAGTAGCCCCTCCCAGAACCAAGGGGCAATTGTAACGGAAGTGCCCCTGTTTGCCGCAGCGGAAACAGTGATCTTGTCGCTGGGGGCACTCAGGGGCTCGGTGCGCCCCTCCACATATCACACAGGGCCTATCCCCCGGCCTAGGCCCTCCCGCTGGTGCACCCCGGGTCCCCCTTGCTGTCTCCACCGTTTGGGGGGTCGGCTCCCACTAGAAGAGCCCCCCCCCGAGTTGTGCTGTTGTCGCTTCCGGTCCTCCTGTCGTGCTGAGTTCTCTCTCCTGGCACGCGTGACCGCGAACCCCCGCTCCACCGTAGTGGCCCTGTCGACCACTTTCTGAAAGGTGTGCAAGTCGGCAGCTTGCACCACTTCGAAGATGTTACTCCGCAAGCCGTCGACAAAGAGTTGAGCCTTGTGGGACTCGTCTCTTATAACAAACGGGACACAGTTCGCTAGGCGGACGAACTCCCGTTGGTACTCCATGACTGTCCGGTTTCCCTGCTGTATATGGTTCAGGTCGTCCTCCAACTGCTTCTTGACACTGCTGGTGAAGAAGGCCTCGAACAGCTCCCGTTTGAATGTTTCCCAAGACGGAAATGCGGTACTCTTGGCAGGATCGGGGCGTACCGTTTTCCACCACAAACGGGCGTTCCCCTCCAAGCAGTGGACGGCTAGGGGAACCCGCTCGTGATCCTCCATAAGTAAGTCTTCGAAGAGCTTCTCCATCGACCCCACCCATTTCTCTACGACCCAAGGATCGGTCGTGTCTCCTTCGAACGTGGGGGGGTCGTGTTTCCTGAAGTCCTTCAGATTGGCTCGCACCCGATCACGTTCAGTCGGCATAGTTGTCCCCTCCCCCACGGCGGCGGCAGCCACGGTAGGGGAAGGTGTGACCACAGTCTCCTCCAAGATAACCCTGCTGGTGGTCCCCGGCATCGGTCCAGTAGTCGCCGCTGGTGGCGCCTCTGCTGGCGCATTTGGCCCCTGCGGAGGGACCGGGGCAGCCGTCGCCGTCGCAGCCTGCTGCTGTTGCGTCAGCTGACGCACGTGGTCCGTGAGGGTTGCCAGTTGCCCCGCCATATCCCTCAATTGCTGCCGCAGGAGCTGGTTCTCCGCGGCTGTCGACGTCGTCGCGTCCGCTCGGGTATCCTCGGCTGAGGATCTAGTACGAACCATGTCTGCTATACACACAAAGAAGATCGGCTTAGCATTTGCTAAAAAAAACGACGGATTGCCTATAGGGAGAAAGGACTCGAACTCTTTCCCCCCCCTCCCCGATCACTCACGTCCTAACCTCCTACACCCTTTCCATTTGTTCGTCTGTAGTTCAGTGTGGTATCCCCACGGATGTCGGCACGAACCGTTGTGATTGAAGGAAACTCTCTCTGATACCATCTTAATCTGTCACGCCCCGGGGTTTTTCATTTAGCGAAAGCGGTTCACACATTTTTTTTTTTTTTTGAAAGAGTCCCTCCCGGCGCGTGCCCAGACCCGCCGCAAGTACAGGATCACTCTGCACACGGACAGAGTCTCCCCTGTACGTGCACGGCGTCGCGGCTAATACAGGGTCTATATACCACCAATCAATCAATCACATCGGTTCCACGCATTCACACATATATGCCACATGTACATAAACGTTACGGCCATTCCATTTGAAAGGATAAATCCATGCTTTTACAAAGCGACGCCCACACGGCATCTAGATTTTTAAATCCGGTTTCGCAAACGGCATAAATCCACAGAGTTTTGAAAACAGTGCCCACACGACACTTAGGTTTTGAAATCCCTTTTTCGAAATCCATAAATCCACAAGGTTTGAAAACAGTGCCCACACGACACTTAGGTTTTGAAAACGGTTTTCGAAATTCTTTTGATTTTGTTTCCTTTTTCTTTTTCTTCAAAGCGGCCAATATAAAGGGAAAAGTAAGTTCAGCTAAAAGTAAGCAAAGGTTGCCGACATCCATACCGACCCCACGAGGGTATCGCGATCCACACAAAAGTCTACAGCAGTAAATGAAAAGCGACAATAAAGGAGAAGTAAATAATACTAATGCGGGGTCTCCACAGACCCGACCGCTCCAGTCTCGGCCTCACCGTCGCCTATCGCTCCCCCGAAAGGACCCTGTCACAATGTGGGAAGTCAGCGACAAAGTAAAATAATAAGGAAAGCAGGAAAAAGAAGTGCGCCAACCGTAAACTATCCGGAGCAACCACTCTCCCCCACACGGGGACAAAACCTCGCACACCTGCACAACCTAGTCCGGGCACCTACCCCGGCATCCAACCGAGCACCTACCTCGGTAAACCACGTCGAGCACCTACCCCGACGGGTCACACCGCTCGCACCTCGGCGCACAAACCCCCCACCTGCGGGGGTCCCCACTATGTCACCTCGTGGGTTTACACGGGTCATAGACCACTTTTTCGGAAAAGCGCACCCTTAGCGGTGGCCAAACCGCGGGTGCGCGTGCTGCAACCTCGAGCCAAGTAACCAGATGATGATAATGCAACAGACAACATGTCTACACATACTACTAGGTTAGTATTAACAGATACTTTGCCATTTTCCTTTCTTTTTGATTTAACATAAATAACATTATACGAGTTGACCATAAATGAAATACATCCATCTAGTATCCGACGTTCGGTCTCAAAGTAAAATAAGAACCCACCTGCTATATGCGGTGACCCCGCTCAAGCCCTCGTGTCCGGGTGCGCTCGCCCGGCCCTACACGAATCCGTTACAAGAAAGTTAGCAGCCGAAAAGAAAATAAAATAACAGTTGCGGACTCTCAGGTCACCCCGGCCGGCCGTGGGGCGTGCCCCGTCGTCGCGCAATGACGGCGGCGGCGGTGACGGCCCGGCATACGAGGCTCGCGCGGCGCCCGGCCCCACGCCGCCCGCGCGAGCACGCTGCCCGTGCGCGGGCTGCACACGCCCGTACGTGGCTGCGCGGCCCGGTCCCCCGCGCGGGCAGCACGGGCGCGCGCCCACACGCGGGCTGCGCGCGCCCGGCCCCGCACGGCGGCGCGGGCGCGCCGCCCGCGCGCAGGCAGCGCGCGCCCGGCCCCACGCGGGCAGCACGGGCGCGCGCCCGCACGCGGGCTGCGCGCGCCCGGCCCCGCGTGGCGGCACGGGCGCGCCGCCCGCATGCGGGCTGCGCGCGCCCGGCTCCGCGTGGCCGCGCGATCGTGCCGCCGGTGTGTGGGTGTGTCCGGTGGTGCGCGTGCGCCGGATTCCGAAGATTCCGGTGCCTGCGCTCTCCCTCACCCCATCACGCGGACAAGAAGTTAAAGGAAACAAGAATACAACAAATTTGCCAATTACCTTGATCGCGACGACGGAGTTTGCAAGAAGAGGGATTGTCCCGGAGGTGCGCAAACCCTTGCTTGTTCCGCCGTGAATCTCCGCGTCGTTCGATCGTCGGGAGAGGGAGAGGAAGGGGAAGAGGAAGAGGAAGCGGATCCGTTCCCGATCGGTGCGATACGGACGAGGTGGGTAAAAGAGGAGTAGGGGGGGTCCAAACCTAAAATTCCCCAAACACCGAATTAATTAGCCGGTTTGGTACAGTGGGGGACTTACCCCAAAAATCCCCAACTTACCAAAATAAAAGGTTCAGTGATCAAGATTTGGGAGATAAGTAAACCCAGGCCCCGGGTCAACCGGGTGGGGGTTTAGGTTCAAACCTGGGCCCGTTGTGCCTCAAAAGTCGTGCTGGGGTGCCTGCGTTACTAGCGAACTTCCGGAATTTATTCTGGAGGAATCCGGAGTCGGAAAAATAATCCGGTCGCGCCGCCGCGCTCCAATTCGCGAGCTCTACCGTCTAAAAATATCCGCGAGCCCCGACGGTCTGTCCAAAAAGAATTATTATTCCAGCCACCGGACCGTTAAGGAGGGGAACTCAAAAATTAAATAATTAAATTAAATCCAACCATACAATTTAAGGGCGGTTACTACACCTGACCACCCTCGGTCCACCGTGCACCCCGCCAAGGCCCGTGGACCGCGCCTGCTGCGCCGGCCAACCGGAGCGCACCACGTGGCCCGCGCCTGGTGCACGCCTCCCGCGGTGGACCGGCCGGCCTCTCCTCGGCCCGCCGCCGCGCTCCGCCGCCCGCCGGCGCCGCCGGCGCCTCTCCGGCCGCCGGAACAGTAACCCCGTACCTCGAAATTCGTGTTTTCGCGTCCGGGCTCCGAAAAATTCAAGTAAATAGTCCATTCCGCTCGTTTTCGCGCGCTGAATCCAAATCCAATGTCCGTTTGGCCAAATTCCACCTCTAAAATTTCCCGAAAATTCTCGAAAAAGTAAACTTGATCCATTTTTCATGCCGGGTCAAATTCTTGGTTCCAATAAGCGCGCAAAAACCTCAATCATCGAATATGGACTTCCTGATAAACAATCTTGCTCTAATAACTCCAGAAATCCAATTCCGGTGCCCGACGCGCGCACACACACTCCCCGAAGCCGCTAAACCAACAGTAACCCTTAAGTGGGGATTCGGGTCCTCACAGGCCCAACAATAGACCTAACGTCCAGGTGGGTTGAGTCCGGTCGAGACCCGTGGGCGCTGTGTCTGTACGCTTTAAGTGAATTGGTTGCGTATTTCTAACAGCTCGAACTTTTGGGATTAATGGTTAGCGTCAACGATCCGACATCGTGGGTGTGGGCATACAGAGAAGAAAGGAAAATAGATTCCCTTTATAAAAGCCCCCAACCAAAAGACATAAATACCCTTTCACTGGGCATTCCAAACGCGAACGGACGGGTTCCTCATCCACGGACCGCTCCCTGAACCCTCACTCTGCATTCCCGCACTAACAGACCAATCCGCCCCTCCATGGACCGGTCCCTGAACCTTGGATTCCAGGGATCATAGGGAATGCTTGATTTTCTCCCTTAGGGTCCAATCTTCTCAGGTCAAGGTCTGGTCCCTGAGCCTCCATGACTCCAAAAACACAATTTCTAAAAAAAATTATTTTCGCTCCATGGAGCTCTAACTGTCTTCTAATCATTCTGAAACCCTCGGAACTCTTTCTAGACATTTTCACAGTCGCCTTTTGACTGTTCTTGCACAACTTGGTCGAAGTTTACTACTTTCCAATTCCGCTTTCGCACCAAGTCTGCGCCGAAAGCACTCCTATAAGCTTGAAACTTTATCTGGACTATAAGGATAGTCTATCAAGCTAGTTTTCACTGGAACTCCGCTATTGCAGAAGTTCATATCACTACAACAAGAATAGCTTTTCAAACTACTTTTCACTAGAACTCGACAATTTGCAAAAGTTTGATGCACTACGTTTAATTAGGATAAAGCTTAATCTTTTGATTTTCTGAGAGAAAAGATAGGCCCATGGGCCTTTAATTGAGGTAATATTAGTGAAAACTGCAAATAGTACAGGATGTCATTCCCACGACTAATTTTCACCTCATTGTTGTTTGCCTCATAATGTTCACTTTTTTAATTCTACAACGCAACGTATTAGTGCATTTAGCATCTAGCCAGTGCCAATAAATAGATAACAAACACCAAAGGAAACCACAGGTACAATATATGTTAAGTTTGTACAAATTTCAACTTGTACAATTATTATTATCTCTGCCAACTAGCACAGAAAAAAAAGCAAATTATTATCACGACAAAATATATTGTTACATTACATAAATGACGATACTTTGGTCTTATCATAGTAGAGCCCTGAAGGACTACCGTGTGGAAGCAAAGCCACCATTACAGGTCCCTTAGCACCTTCCTCGGCGGGAATAGTACCTGTATTTCCATTGATGTCCGTTTTCACAAAGCCTGGATGTACACAATTTGCACAGATTGTGGAATATTTCTTTGCAATAATCCTCGTATATGCATTCATTGCCACCTTAGACACAATATAACTCGAGTAGGTAGTTGGCCAGTTATTTTTTGTCAACTGTCCTTCCTTGAAATCATTTAGGTAGGATCGTACCATCTCATCGATTTTCTCCTCGGTTAAGCTATCTACGTCATCCATTTCTTTCCGAACACTCTCATTAGGAAAGAACTATAACAAGGATAAGAAGAACTAGGTTAGAATAGTAGTGAAAAATATCATCAGAATAGAATAGTAGTGAAAAATATTATCTGAATAAAATAGTAGTGAAAAACATCATCATAATATAAATAGTTATTATAACAGAGCATAACATTCAGATAAAAGTGAAAAATATTAATTGAAAAATTTTAAATCTATGTGGCATCCACAAGAATTTAATAAAATTGGTACTTCTAAATGTCAGTATTGCTGAAAAATATTTTGAGTTAATTTGCACCTGTAACTTTCCCAAATGAGATGTAACATTGACGATCCTCGGTGACTCGGATGATAGAAGATAAGGGATTAATGCCTCTGTTACGCTCTTAACTCCGTAATAGTTCGTGTCCAAACTTTCTTCTGCCGATTTGTTTGTCTCATGAGTCGGGATGCTGGGCATTCTTCCTGTCTAGTTTACAAGATGAAGAAAATCAGTAGTAGATAACAAGAAATCACGTGTTCTCACTAATTCCATACTAACATAATTAATATTATTCGCGCCAATTAATGTTTAATAGAAAATCATAAATTCACTTTTCAGGCTCTAATGTCATTCCACGAACTTCAGCATTGTTTGGTAATCCTACAAGATGTGTGACTTCGAAAAAAAAATAAAATTGAAATGCACCGATATAACAAAAGAATAGAAGTATGAAACTAAACCATATGGACACATTGTTAGATCTACCATCCAGCAAGAAAAAAAATTTCACAGTGCATGGCAAAGACGACACACATTCGGAATCGCGCACATACTCAAGCCTCTAAGTTTGTTATATTTCTTGAACTTAAAAGTAGTTTAAGAGGAAACTTTTACCTTCCAATTAGTTATAGCAAACCTTAACAACTCATAGTCTACTGTGGCTCCCGCTATTGCAGCATTGTTCACCTGAAATAAATCATAAATCAATATATATAATGATAGAATCATGTAAATTATAATAAAACATATGAACTTACTCATCAGGTTTATAACAAAAGAATGACCTTATAAGAAAAAACAACAACCTTACAAAAGAGCGACATTAATATGTAATAAACTAATAATGATTCAACTTAGAAAGATCATGTATGTACCAAAATATCAAGCTTTCCGAACGTATTTTTGATGAACTCCGACAATGAATCAATGCTAGAATGATCGGTCACATCTAATCGATGGAAGATTACATCGAAAAGTCCGGATTGTTTGAGATTTTCTACTACTTCCAAACCCCTCTTCTCATCTCTAGCAGTTAGTATCACTCTGATCCCATTAGAAGCCAATTGCCTACATATCTCCAATCCAATCCCTTTGTTCCCTCCTGTTACCACAGCAATCCTAAAAAAAAATAATAATAAAATAAAATGAATGCTGCGTTTGGTCCAGATATGAGAAAAATTTAGTTACAGCGGGGATAGGTATAAGTTATGATATTAGCAGGAACTAATGTTAATTTATGTTTGGATGGGTATAAAGAAAATTGTGTTTGTTAAATTAAAGAGCAATAAGAAGAATAGAGCAAATTAAATTTTTATAAAATAATAAAATAAATTTTAAATTTTATAAATTTAAATAACTTATAATTTAAAATAAAATTAATTAATTAAAAAAAAAGCTGCAGTGGAACAACTGAGTTGTTCCACCTGCTGCTTGGAACAGTTGTTCCTCTCTAATCCCGGAATTAGGTGGAATAGCTGTTCCAAGCAGCTTTTTGTTGTTTGGGTACAAAAGGAGGGATATCCCCCTTATCCCCCCTAGTTCTTGTACCCAAACGGAGTGTAACAACCCCGTTTGGCAATGAAACTATTTGGGGGATAAGGAGGATATCCCCCTTATCCTCCCAAACACACCAGGAACTACGGGAATACTTTGTTCCAGTACAACTAGAATAAGTGGGAATTGATATTCTCACTCTTCCCAACCACCATTTTGCTTTTTTCTTAAATACCCTCCCACGTTTCCCGAGGCACCATCTCTTATCTCATTATTACATAATAAAGCTTGAGGGTAAAAAGGTCATTTAAAACAACTAATACTCTTTATTCTTTTTATTCCTTATTATCATACTAAATACAAAATCTCTTATCCCTGGAATCATACCAAACGCTTTTTTACACTAGTTTCGTACTTTATACTTATTCCTGGAATAGCTAGTTCTGTCTTATCCCGTTACCAAACGGGCCCTCTCATTGGTGAAATATTTCAGCTTCTCAAATAAATAAATAAAATATATTAAACTCAACTCAATGTTCACTCATTTGAAAATAGGGCCTATAAGATTTTTCATTTTAGACTTTGCAAGATTTTGGTAATTATAATTTGCTATATGATAGTATATTTAATTTACAAGCAAATTGATTATCTTTTTTAAAAAAAGTAACTTGGAGGCTGAATGTAATGTGCCTTATTAAATATTTAATCAAATTTCTTGTCAAGGGATGCTAAAAGCTTATTGTATAAAGAAAAAAAAAAAAAAACACATGAATAAAGAAAAAAAATATTGTGTATTTAGATCTTAGTTAGTTAATTCACGAATAATTCGTGAATTATTCGTAAATTATTGAAAATCCGAATTAAACGTAATTCAGAATAATTTAAAAAAAAATTGAGCTAAAAATTATTATTCACAAATAATTGACGAATTCCGAATTTTTTGGGAAAAAAATTGGCTCTTGCCTTTTGGTCCTTTGAATTCCATTTTCAAAAGTACGAGCCCTTCAGCCCCTCAGCCCCTCCTTTCTCTAAAGAAAATTACTTTTCTGAATGGATATTTCTTTTATTTCCAAAGTTGGTTGATTAAATTATTTTTAAAAATTATAACCGCAAATAATAAATCTTAAAAAAAAAATTTAATTTAATAGCCGAATTTTTTATTCCGAATTTTTAATTGATGAACATATAATTCTCGTAAAAATCGCATATCTTAACCGAATTTTTCAACAAATTTAAAAATTATAATAAAAATTTTATTCGTATTGTATCTGTACCGAATTTTTGCCTAATCTGAATCTGAATAAACTAACTATGATTTAGATAGAACCTTGGAGCTTGTGAATGTTACCTGTTGGGACTGGGTATCTGATCTCCATCAGTTTTTGATGCCATATCTCTTTAGAAGTAGTAATGAAGAAGGTGAAGAGAGAACAATTGTGATAGCTTCAAGTTCCAGTTGGGACTCCAATGAGGGAACTCCAATTTGCCACCAATATATATAGCAGAAACTTCTAGGGTTTTGGCTAATTAATTAATTAAGAAAACTTCTTGCCTTTTGACGTCATGTCTTACGCTTCAAAAGTAGTCCATAACTTTTTTTTTTTTTAGAAATTAAAGAGAAAAATAGCATACTACCGCTTCGTTTATTTTTAAATTTGTTCATAAAAAATGTATGATTTTTTTTAATGTTCTTGTCTTTAAGAATTGAACAGTAATGAGGGGAATATAAAAAATTGCTCCTATAGAAAAGTACTACATGTTCCCCTAAGAGTGTACATCTTAAATCAGGTGTTAATTTCATACTATTTTCTGTAAATATATCGAATAGTAGATTTATTTTTATAAAATTTAATTTTTCATATTTATTTCTTCAAAAATTTTAAGTTATTTATATATAGGGGCAATTTCCTACGTACCCCTAAAAATTTCTCTGTTTTCAGATTTACCCTTCTTAGAAGGCTAATATTAAAACTACCCTTCTTACGTTCCAACTTCTTTCCAAAATACCCCTAAAGTTAAACTCTGTTAGTGTACCGTTTGAAACTGCCGTTATCTGTGTGTAATTACTATTTTGCCCTTTCAAATATACCCTAAATCCTAAACCCTAAAACCCTAAAACCCTAAACCTTAAATCCTAAAACCCTAAACCCTAAACCCTAAAACCCTAAAAAATCCTAAACCCTAAACTCTAAAACCCTAAACCCTAAACCCTAAACCCTAGAACCCTAAAAAATCCTAAACCCTAAATCCTAAAACCCTAAACCCTAAACCCTAAACCCTAAAACCCTAAAAAATCCTAAACCCTAAACCCTAAACCCTAAACCGGGGCAAAATAGGTATATCTAATAGTTTTCAACTCCGATTATTATTTAACTCTAGTTTAACCCTAGTTAACTTAACAAAGGAAAACGGTAGGGGTATTTTTAATAACGGTGGAACGTATGAAGGGTATATTGGAAAGAAAAAAATAAGAAGGGTAAATCAGATATTTCTTCATATTTCAGGGATACACAGGCAATTATCCCTTATATATATTTATCTGATTTGTTAACGTTAGTTTACTATTTATTTTTTTATAAAGTATAATTAAAATGTCAATTTTATCTTTACGAATATATACCTCTAAAAATTTTAATTATTAAAAAATATATTTATGGTTAAGTATGATATCTAAAAGGGCAAAAAAGGTAAATCAATCTTGCTCACTAACCATGGTACATGTATTTAATCCATAGTTAATTATATTTTTCTAACGGATATTTAACTGTAAGAACATATATGAACAATTTAAGACTTTTGAAGAGATAAATATGAAAAATTAAACTTTCTAAGGATGTAAATGCTATTCAATATATTTACCGAGAAGAACGGCATAAAACTAACTTTTTTTTTTTTTTTTTTTTGAAGAGATAAATATAAAAAGTTAAACTTTCTAGGATGTAAATGTTATTCAATATATTTACAGAAAAGAGCGGCATGAAACTAACTTCTTTTTTTTTTTCTTTTTTTTTTATACGATAGGTAAGTAAATCCTAGCCTTTTAAAGTCTAGAGTGTAAGATCTACATCTTACTAAAAAAAATTCGCAACTTCTTAATCGCTTTTCACATTCATTTTTGGATGTACATTTTATATTCATTTTTAGTTGTATATCTTACACCCAATCGATCCAAAAATGAAGACTTCTCTACCTATCACTTCGAAGTAATGGATAAAATTCATCCTATTTTATAATGGGTAGAGTGTAAGATGTACACCCATTTTAGGGTGTACATCAAACTTTTCCTTTTCACACTATATATATATAGAAAAATGCTATGTACACGCCAAACATTTGCAATAAAGACCCTTCTTTGTTCCAATTTTTTTTTTCCTGAAAATAAAAAAAAACTACGAGCAAAAAAAAATCTTTTCTTTTTTTGAAAAATAGTTTTTTATTAATTTTCGATGAATCAAACACAGCTTATTATAAATATATCGAATAGCAGATATATCTCTACAAAATTTAATTTTTTATATTTATCCTTTCAAAAGTCATAAATTATTGATATATATTTTTCTGACTTGTTATCGTTAAGATACTATTTATTTTTAAATAGAATATAAATAAAATATCAATTTTGTCTTTATAAATATGTCCTTCAAAATTCTAACGGTTAGAATAGTGTAAAAATATCTAAAAAAAATAAAAAAAATTAAATTTACTTTACTAACTAACTAGATTAACTATATTTTTCCATCGAATATTAACCATAATATATATATATATATATATATATATATATATGTATATATATATATATATATATATATATATATATATATATGTATATATATATATACATATATATATATATATATATATATATATATATATATATATATATATATATATATATATATATATATATATATAACTTAATTTTTTTAAAAAAAATAAATATAAAAAATTAAATTTTATAAAGATATATTTACTATATATTTATAAAAAATTATATAAAAATTAAGGTGAATAAGGACATTAATGTGACATCTTCCATGACCTATAACGAAAGAGATTTTAAATATATAAAATAATGTGACATCTTCCATGACCTATAACGAAAGAGATTTTAAATATATATATATATATATATATATATATATATATATATATATATATATATATGTGTGTGTGTGTGTGTGTGTGTGTGTGTGTGTGTGTGTGTGTGTGTGTGTGTGTGTGTGACGTCTCAATTGTCCCATATCAGATGTGGATGAAATTATGATTAAGTTTATATAAGATATGGACACTACTAATAATAACTGGGTTTAAATATTTTGGGTTGTGTTTTGGCCCAACGAGTTATTATTGCTACTGAATCGAGTCGTTATATTTGGTATCAGAGCCAATAACCAGTCGTTATATTTAGTATCAGAGCTAATAACCAGCCGGCATATTTGGTATCAGAGCTAATAACCAGTCGGAAGTGTGTGATGAGTCAGACAAGTCTTATATCGCCTCGGAAGTGTGTGATGAGTCAGACAAGTCTTATATCGCCTTGTGATTTTGGACTGTGCGTGTGTTTGAATGGCTAGCGAAACAAGTCTTACTTCACCTTATAATCTTACTTCACCTTATGATCTTGGGCTGATCTTGGGCTTGTGATTTTGGACTGTGCGTGTGTTTGAAGGGCTAGCGAAACAAGTCTTACTTCACCTTATAATCTTACTTCACCTTATGATCTTGGGCTTAGACTGACGAGGACTTCAGACCTAAACCTTATGATCTTGGGCTTGGACTAACGAGGACGTCAGACCTAAACGGGCCCCCAATTGTCCCGAGGACGTGGGGAAAGTTTGTGACGCTCCCAATTGTCCCGAGAATATATATATATATATATATATATATATATATATATATATATATATATATATATAGAGAGAGAGAGAGAGAGAGAGAGAGAGAGAGAGAGAGAGAGAGAGAGAGAGAGAGAGAGAGAGAGTTGTGCTCGAATGCTATTGATAGCACCAGCCCAACTTTGCCACCCATTTTGTAGCCTTTGGATCGCATTGAGATTCGTGCAGGCCCTTTAATTAAAAAGAAAAACCTTTTACTTTTTACTTTTTCTTTTTACTTTTTCTTTTTTCTTTTTCTCATTAAAGAGTCTGCACGAATCTCAATGCGATCCAAGGGCTAAAAAATGGGTGGCAAAGTTGGGTTGGTGCTATCAATAGCATTCCAGCCCAACTCTATATATATATATATATATATATATATATATATATATATATATATATATATATATATGTATATATAAAAGTAACTTAAAATTTTAAAATATAAATATAAAAAATTAAATATATATTTACTATATATTTATAAAAAATTATATAAAAATTAACGTGAAGAAGTATATTAATGTGACGTCTTCCATGACCTATTACGAAAGAGATTTGTTGAAAAATATTTCTACCAAAGGTCACGATACCAACTAGAAAGTTCCTTATTAGTCTCTTTTCTATTTTAATGTCATGCCACACGCTCATATTGATTAGGAGAAATATTACCCAAATTACCAAAAATGCTACCTATTGCTAGATATTCATTTCAAATAGCAAAAATTATTCTTACTGTCCTGCCAAATAAAATATTTTTTTGACCGAAATATTTTATTTTGGTCATAATATTTTGTTATTTTTTATTATTTCAAAATAATTTGAGATAGATTATTCTACCCTTTTACACTCCGTTTGGTAACAGAGATAAGGAGGGATAATCCCTTTATTTCCGAATTTATATCCAAACGGGGTTTAAAAAGTTGGAAATAGCTAAACCCGGATTTAAGGATTATTCTAGCTATTCCCGAATTTAGCTATTCCAACCAAAAGCTAGAATAAGAGGAATGGGAGACCGGGCACGAAAATCGAGGGAGAGGGAAGGCTTGCTCCCCAAGCAACCCTTCCTCTCTCCTCTCTCTCAATCACTCACGGCATTTTTTTTTTATTTTTTATTTTTTTTTTTTCCTTTCTTTTGCATACAACTAATAAAAATTAATTTTTTTATTTTTTTAAATTAGAATTTTTAAATGTTAAAAAATATTTAAATTTATAAATTTTAAAATTTAAAATTTTATATTTTATAAATTTTATTTTTTACTAAAATTTTTATTTTATTTTATTTTATTTTTGTAAAAAAATAATTATTAATTTTAAATTATTAAAATTTATACAATTATTTCGTAAATCTTTTAAAATTTATATAAATTTAAAAATTAAAATTTTTACTCTCACTTAAAATTTTAAAATTAATTTTTATTTACTCCCACTTAAACTTTAATTTAAAGGGCAAAATAGTCCAAACACATATTTATCCCCTCTCAATTCATCTTATTACTCTATACCCAACCAAACACAATTTATTCTTCTTATTCCTATATAATTTACCAAACACAATTTTCTTTATCCCCGGTATAACTCAACTACCTAACCAAACGCAAATTTATATTAGTTCTTGCTTATCCCATAACTTATATCTATCCCCGGTGTAACTAAACTTTCCTTATCCCCGAACCAAAC
Organism: Tillandsia fasciculata; assembly: GCA_029168755.2. NCBI lineage: Eukaryota > Viridiplantae > Streptophyta > Magnoliopsida > Poales > Bromeliaceae > Tillandsia > Tillandsia fasciculata. The sequence continues at coordinate 1,941,102 of CM054944.1, forward strand.
ACAGTCTGGAATAGCTCAATTCCAAGATTTAATTTGAAGCTTTATTAAGATGATTATGCATTGAATTAAAATATATTATGTAAACATGATATGTTAAATATTATAATAAATCATATTTATTGTAAAAATTATTACTTATATTGTGATATTTTTTAGGATTTAAAATAGTTCAATATATAAGACATAATATTGTTAAATCTCTTAATCTGACTATAGCATTTTGAGCAGTGGTTAAGTCTAAAAGATTAAGAAGGTTAAGTATGCTAGAGCTAGAGCAGTTTTATAATGGGTGACCTCCTAAGAAGTGGGGCGTTACATTTGGTATCAGAGGTAATCACTAGCCGAAAATATGAGGCGAGTCTTGACTAAGTTAGGGTCATACGGTGGGCAAGGCGCGGCCGTAGTACTCCAATTTTGACTAAATTTGCAAAGTACGGATAAATATAATACCGAGAATTTGTAATTATGAAATTTAATTTTTTTAATCTTTTTTCTGGATTGTTCTTTAAATTGAAATCTTATATTTCTCGGTGTTTGTAAATTTGCTGCCCGACAGACTTATCTGGACCCGAATTCAGAAAAGTAAAATCATAAGTTGATCCGTCTCGTCGAACTGAATACATTGGTACGATACGAATTTTAGTTTGACAAGACTTCCACCTTGAAAAATGGGCGTAGAAGTAGCTAGGTACTATTTGACTTAAATGAATAGTAACTCGTTTAATTTTTGGATACTTCCTGGATAATTGCCTAACTCAACCTTTTTAGATCCAATCTAGACAATGCAAATACTCATTTTGATCGGTCTCGCCGTTCTGAGCGCAATGATGCAGTCAGAATTTATATTTGACGAGCCTAAGTTATTGAAATGCGTGTCGAACTGTAAACGCCACTAAAGTAAGATGGAATTACAAATTATCTAGACCTAAACTCAACGAACCAAAATCACCACTTGATAGGTTTCGTCGAGCCGGTCGACATGGCGAAGTCTATTTTTCTGTTTGACGACTCGGACGCCTCGAAAAATGTGAAATACTGCAAAAATTGTGATAATTTCATAAAAAGGCTATTATTTTATATAGCAATTTGCATGTACTCTCTTGAGGAGAGGCTTCTCTACAAATTGAAGCTACAGTGGAGGACTCGGATTAAATGATGTAGAAATGGAGGGTCTTTTGTACATTTTGTGCACCCAACTCACCTGAGTTGGTTGCAACAGTCGCATGCGTGGGGGAGATGAAACCACACCCCCCTCCCTACGTGTTCCTCCTCCTCTGCCACGAAGCCAGCGCCTCCCTAACCTCCTCCCTCGTTTGAGCTGCAGCAAGAAGAAGTTATTCCCCCTACATCTGAGAGAGGTGAAAAGAAAGCATCTGACTCCTTGGGATTGTACCAGACCCTTCCTATGACTTCCTTCTCCATCAAGAGGTCGAGCCCGAGGGGTGTGGTGATCTGCATTGACCGCACGTCGCCGGAGAAGGACTTCTTCTTCTTCCTTTCCTCCTCGGACAAAGGTTGGTCCAATCTTTTCCCCTTTAATCATTTTGCCCCAAGATGTCGAGAAGTGTCTTGCTGACCTCCCCACGATTCCCCCTGGTGCAACCGCATTGCCTGGAGCCGCCCGGTTAGCTGGCGTGAGCGAAGGGTCGCCGGAAACCTAGCCTCGGCCAAAGTTTGGGCGCGCCACATCCGGAGTTTCTGCGGTTGAACAAACTCGATTAGTTTCTTCTACTGGTCCTCAGAAGGCTACCCATCAAGTCTCGGGGCCTCCCGTTCAGTCTGGAGCCCGCATGGTGATGAAGCCCTACTTTTGGGCTATAATCTTGGCCGAGCCGCGCCGCCGCTGCCGTAGCTCCCCAGCGCCGACCACTTGTTGGTAAGTTTTCCTTTCTCTAGGCGGTCCCTCTAGTACCTTTGCTTGAACCTAAGAACCTTGGTTTTGAAATACACCATTGTTGTCTTCAAGCTTGGACGAGCTTCACCCCCAACCGCCGCCACTGCTTTCCGTCGCCGGCTAACCACCCAGGTAGCTTCTAATTGTCGAGGACATTACCCCAGTGCCCTTGCATGTATTGTTGCACCATCGATTTACCCTCTCCTCCATCTTGACTCGTGGCCGCAAGAGCTTCACCCCGGCCAACCATCGCACTGGGCCGCCAGAGCTTGACAGGGAAGTGAGCTCACTACCTCTGGGAAGCTTCTCCCACCACTGCTTGCCTTGGATTGCGGCTAAAACCCGAGGTTGAGCAACCTCAGCCAAACCGAGCTCTAGCAAAGGTATGTCTTGGCCACCTTGCTCCGGCAATCTCTTCGTCAGCCGCGCAACACCCCGAAAGTGAGCCCTCGACTCCTCTGACCCAACTGAGTATGATGCTCACCTTAAAAATGCATTTGATTGAGTAGTTGTATAAAAAGTTACATAGTGGCCTATGTTGCATGCTTGTAAGTTGGGATCTAGCTGTCCTCGGGCTTTGTGCCATCCTCAAATAGTGAGCACGACGTTCAGTGCATCGAGGCCCAACCACTGGTGCCCTCGAAGCAATCTGAAATTACTTGGATTGCTGCATTAAGGCAAATTAGTGCATTTTTGGGAGTTTTTATGCAATTTGTGGGAACCCGAGGGGCCTAGATGCAATTATGACCTCATAGGTTGTTTCGGGCAGTGTCTACACTACTTCTGAACCTTTCGTTTGATAATAAATGTCTTCCGTTGAGCGAGAATTTAGTTCCAACGCATAAATCGACAAAATTGCCAGTTTATCGGCATTCTGGCGCAAAGTACGAAAATCGAGGTTTTCTTTTGATCATTTGCGAGTCCCAAATGTACCTAGCTGTTCCCGATGCTGTCCTGGCAGGCCTAATGACTTCGGTTTAGCGTTGGTGACTTCCGGAGCCGAAATTGGACTTTCGGAAGAAAGTTTTGTATTTATGGCACCCGTTGAGTTTCGATCAGCACAAAGTCTATTGTTTTCACCCGAACGTCTTCAGTGAAGCATTCTGGGGGCAGCACGCCAAGTTTTGTTAAATTTGGAGATCGTAGGTTCTAATCGAACCACGGTGGGTCGATTGGCATAGTACTAGAACTTCCAACGGATCCCCGAGAATTTCATGAAACTCCCTGTTTAGGCGTTCTGCACCTATTGAGTTAGTGGGTCAGGTATGAGTGAGTTTATTTCTGACCAGTGTTTATGATTCAGATCCCAGCAGTCAGCCGCCAGTTCGAGAGCATTCCCGTGGATTTCTAGACTACTTACACTGAGGTGGGTGCTTCGGTCCAGGCATCAACATATCATCACTTAGATCATCGCCACGGCCTTGAGGATCACCAACAGCCACCCTTGGATCAGCCCTGACGTAGCCGTGAATCCCTAGCCCAAGTTGGAACACCATAGACCTCGGTTTGCCCTAGCTTGGGCCACCCGCAAACCCAGCTGTCGGCGCCGCTGCTAGGCCCTTTACACGACCTTCTAGAGTCCCAAGGGCCGGGCTCGAACTAAAATCGAGATACCCTTGATGGGCCGCTTCTTGGTTTGTAGCGCCGCTGCACCACCGCCGCCCTTCCTGCCGTCGCCGCTGATCTCCTGTAGCACCAAGCACCCTGCTGGAGCAGCCCCTGGACCCCCGAGGCCACCGCAAGGGCTCGAGCCTAAGCTAGGCCCGATGATGCACTAGCGACTGCGGCCGCCGACAACTACTTCTTTTGACTCGCTCACGTCGGACCCAAAGTCCCTAGGCCCGAGCTCCGATTTATTTGCCCCAGGGATGACCCCCCTGCTACTGCTGCTCCATCTTTGTCTTTGGCTGGGGGGGGTGGAGGAGTTGCTCTCTGTTCCGGCCAATCCAGTCACCGGTGACCTCGCCACGGGTAAGCACGACCTCCCTTAGGGAGTGTTGGTCGACATGCTCACCTTTATTGTGATCGGAGTTGCCACGGATTGTTGGTTGGCCAACATCGCCCCGAAAACTTAGAAATCTGTAATAAAAGATGGCTCAGTGTGTTTCCCGATGCACAAAATCTTTTCAAACAATGAGCACGAGATTTAGAATGTTGAGACCTTCCACCTGTTATGTCGGTTGGACTCCAAATGCTGTAACGAAGGTAACGAGTCTATAAAAGCCTTGTTTGTAGCATTAATAATGCAATTTATGTAATAATAAGGGAGTTTATTGTAATTAGATCACTTGTGCTGCCTTGGGTAGTGAGCACGGGCAGTGTATGACCTTCTGACTGATTGTCTTAGGTCCAGTTGCCTTAGCGGAGCAAAATTTGAGTTTTCGGTACGGTTTTCAAAAAATTGTCGACCCAATTCGTTTAGGAATCGTGTTCAAACTTTACATAGGGTTTAGATCTATCCTTGGCTGAATTACAGTCATCCCATGATGTTCAGTGATGAGTAGTAGGCTTACAGGGGATCCCGATGTCGAATCAGCACTTTTTAGGTGCCCGGCAAAGCTAGTTTTGCATTTTTATGATGCCGACTTGCACCACTTGGTGTGCATGTAGAGTACCGGGGCTTCGTGTAGTGCACCGACTTCGCAAGATAGCATGGTGTGGTGAAATCGCCCGCAGCAGGTTCAGCATATGATTACGCTTGAGTTCGGGATGTTTCGGATCGACGCGGGAGCCTTTTGATTGAAAAGTGAGTTGACGGCGTCGAAATTGGAAGCCTCAGCTTGATTCTGCATTTTTGGGACATTGCATACCGGTACCCGAGGTTGGGTACCGGAACAAATTAAGTGGATAACCGACAGTGGATTTCGGTTGGGAAAAACTACGGAATTTTTCTAAGTCCCTAGGTACCGATACTGGGCAGTGCGTACCGGTACCCCATATCCCATTTGGCTTGAGTACCGGAACGCGGGGGCGGGTACCGGAACGCTGCGTTGGACTGGGTGGATTTGGCCCTCGGTTTGGGAAAATTATGCTTGGGTACCGGTACTGAGCACCCGAGTACCGGTACTCAGCCTCCAGATCTTGGGGGCATTGAGGGTAAAAGAGTATTTTCACTTCCCAACCACCCCCTGCACTGCAGTGACTCCCCTTTGCCTTTATATATGGACCCTCCTTCTCATCTATTTTCTATGGGATCCAAGGAAAGAAAGAGAGATAGAGCGAGTGAAAGAAAGGGAGAGGGAGAGAGTTGGACAGGGAGCTTCGGCTGGGTGTTGCGCAAAGCCGACAGCGGGAGTGTGAGTGTGCATGCTGTGAGCACTAGGTGGGTTCTTCTTCGCGCTGAAGCATCGGATACCGATCATGAGCGTGTTGGAGAGCTTGTCCTGTTGAGGAGAGCTCAGTTGGAGCTTGCGCGCGCGAACACCGCACCAGAGGTAAGTGCTATGTGTTTTCGAGTTTTTGAATTTTTTCGCAGATTTTTGGATTTTGTCGGATTTTCGGGTTTTAGACAGAGGATTGGATTTTGAGCTTAGAGTGGACTTTTTCCATCTTTTTCTTTTTCCCTGCGTTGAGTGGAGCAGCGGAGTGCTACGCGTGTCGCGGAGGAGTGTGCGCGAGTGCCCGGCGCACTGTGCGGAGTCACAGAGGTGTGTGGACTGTGTGCGCGGGTTTTGGCGGAGTGATGGCTGTTTGATCTGAGTTCAGTGGAGGCCTTGCTAGAGGCCGTGGAGCTTGCCATGAGCTCCTAGAGGTTTCCCTTTGGCCGTGCCAGAGCTGGGCGCGACCGTAAGCCGAGGTGCTGTTTCGACGGATTTTTCGACAGTGAGTGACTCGGTGCTTCACCGATTTCGGCGTAGCCTGTGGAAAGCGATCCAGGAGGGTTGGAAATTCTTTCAAACTTTGTGGAATGCCTTCTAATTCTATTGTATGGATATGTAGCATGTCTAGCTTATCTGTTATTATAGCTGGTAAATCTGATAGTTGCCTAGAAAATTATAGAAAGACAATCTTGAGCCCCGGATATTTTTAGCATGACCTAGAGATGATTTGACACTAGACTGCATATTTTCTTGCCATTCGGGATGCATCTGGACATTCATAAAATTTCTGTAACTGGTTTAAGCTAAAACTCTGATTTTAAATTATTTTAAAATATCGAGAGCCTTATGAATGGTCCGGATAACTCGGGATGCACATATCCTCGTGCCGGGGGGCCAAGTGGATTTTTCTAGCTCTGTGAGATGAGTTCTAGTGTCATGAGAGGTTGAGCATTTGTTTCACTTCGGGGATGGAAGCTACGGGCGGCTGTGCCTGCAGCCTGTTCTTGTTTGATTTGGGTTGTAGGTGTCAGTCTTTCAAAATTTTTGGGCCCCTCGTGTGAGAGATTGAGGACGGATTCCATTGTTGGGTCGAAAGCTACGGGTGGCTGTGCCTGCAGCCTGTTCTTGTTTGATTTGGGTTGTAAGTGTCAGTCTTTCGAAATTTTCGGGCCCTTCATGGACGTCGATTGGTTTACTCTAGATCATGGATTGGGCATTAGCAGATTGAGTCGTGGAGGGTTCTCCGACTTAGCTATGGGTATTTGGGCATTATCAAATTGAGCCGTGGAGGGTTCTTCGACTAAGTTATAGTTATTTGGGCATTCGAGTTTCTAATATGTTTGATCGTGGATTATAGCCTACAGATGCCGCTTATTGAGACAGATGAGACATGCTTTTCCTCGGTAAGGTCGCTCCCCTCGAGTTGCCGCTTCGGATGTGATGATGATGCGCCTGATGAGGCTGCCGTGCGTGGTACTGTGATAGTCCGATTGGACACCCGTCGTTGATACACGAGAGAACCTAGTTGATACACTAGGGGGCGCAGGCTTGACTGGACCAGATTTGGCAGTCAATGAGATTTGGGTTGATGTGAGCACCTCGTGAGCAAGTGGATGCATTACATGTTCTTAGTTGAGTTTTTCTTTGAGCATGATACTTAAGACATATTAGCTGTAGTTCCATTTCAGCTTTCATATTATCTATCTGTATATCTATTGTTTTGCCTCCAGTAGACTTAGTGGGCATACCGTGGATATTGGTGACGGTACCCACTGGGAACTACCATCTACAGTAGTTCTCACACCCACTGCGGTGACAGATTTTTCAGAGGTTGCTATTCTGGCTTTTGTTCGTGCGGAGACAGCTGATCGAGGTAAGGACGTGACCGAGTAGCTCCTTACCTATTTTACTTGAGAGTCAGAGGTAGATGCACCCTATATTTTTCTGATTCCACTTTTGTACTGGATAGTCTGAGAGATCTGTATTGTATTTATTTTACATAGGGAGAGACTATGTACTGAGGATTTATTTATATTCAGATGTTTAGTTTATGATTCTGTAGCTACTAGTTTTATTTCAGCTCTGATACATGTTTAGCTATAGATCTGACTTGCAGGGTAGACGCTTCGTCTGTGCGGGAATTTCCGTGCAGATGGCGAATCTGTTGGCGAGCCCGGGTCGCAATTCGACCGCGGGGCGTGACAGATTAGGGTGGTATCAGAGCCTAGGTATATAGTTCATTGAGGACTTAGTGACCCTAGGCTATTGGTTGGACAGTAGGATGACTATCGTAAGAGATGTGACTTTAGCGAGAGTCCTGATTGAGTTTGTACCTCCCTCAGGGAATTGAGGTGAGTGATCTTGTATGTTTATTCTCTAAAGTGGTTATGTTGGCTGCAAACAACATAATGCTTTAGAATGGGTAGCATGTTCTAGACTTTCGCTTGATCGGGTCGAGAGATTTCGTGGTCCTGACGTTTGGTTTGTTGCAGTTGTCTTCGATGCCTCCGAGACGTCGTGCAGCGATGAGGGCGCATCCAGCCTTAGATGAGGAGCCCGAGCAGCGGGAGGCTGAGCAGATGGAGTAGAGTCAGGTCTGAGAGTTACGGGCCCAGGTAGCCCAGATGTCAGAGGCGATGCGGCGCTAGGAAGAGAACGTGGAGCGCATGATGCGCATGCTTGAGCAGAGAGCATCTCCTGTGGTACCGCCAGTAGTACCTCCGGCCGCAACATTGTCGACTTCGACCCAGATAGCACTGTTGATGGTACAAGAGCAGCGAGAACTTACTGATCAGTTATTGTACATCAGCCAGTTCCATCCCCCACAGTTTTCAGGACAGAGTTTGGAGCCTTGGGAGGCCGAGAACTGGATCGCTGCTATGGAGAAGCTGTTCGAGAATTTGGTCATCTAGGAGAAACATCAGGTGCATTTGGCCACACACTTTTTGGAGAAGAACACAGAGATTTGGTGGCGTCGAGTTCATCCTGTTGGATCACTGGGAGTGCAGTTGATGACTTGGAGCTAGTTTCGTGCTTTGCTGCTCGGGGTCTTCTTTTTCCGACAGTGTGAAGCAGAAACTGGAAGTAAATCTGAGACGCTTGCAACAGGGGAGTCGACATCTTCAGGAGTATATTCGTGAGTTTCTGCGATTACTGAACAGTGTGTCCCACGTTGCCCAGGATGAGGCCAGAAGGTTGATCTATTTGAGAGGGGACTGCATCAGAATAACTATCCCTTCGTGCATTCTCAGCGAGCGCCGATTTTAGATGCAGCGATCGAGCATGCTCGGTGGGTTGACCGAGGATCTGCAACCATGTTTGAGAAGGACGGAGCACCAGGGGCCAGCTCCGGAGAGAGGCGTCCAGTGCCGCCTGATTTTGGACAGTCGAGTGGATCGAGACCCCCGATGCCGTCACGATTCCAGTCTCAGGGTCATGGGTCTCAGAGAAGACAGAGACCAGGAGGTTCTCAACAGCTGAGGCACCAACAGCAGTGTCAGTATGAGTGCATCATTTGTGGTGGGCCGCATTCGCCGACGCAGTGTGACTACAAACAGGGGCAATGCTTTTCATGTGGACAGTCAGGACATTTTCAGGCTGCGTGCCCCCGAACAGTGCTCATGGTGCTACCGCTTGCGACGGCACCCCCACTACCTCTTCGGGATGAAGGAGCTCCTCCGATTTATCGCCAGGCAGATGGCAGATAGGGCCACGATGTCGGGACAGACAGAGTGTCGACCACCAGCATCGAGCGGATAAGATTGTGCAGCTGGTTGGAGGGCGCCATGTTAGTGGATCGCGTCGTACCAGGTATGGATTTTTTTGTAGTCATCTGAGTTGGAGCATTTATATTTTCGCATGGGCCAAAGATAGGACCGTTAGCTTGTGCACTTGAGGTTCAGATTCCAGGTCACGTGTTGCACGAAGGTGAGTGTTGTCGGTCCTGCACAGTGTAGTGAGGACCTCGAATTTGGTCCATTGGTTGGTTGGTCCTACATTAGCTCCGAGCATTGGATGTGGTGTTGGATATGGATTGATTATCCCAGTATTATGCTACCATGGGTTGTAGAGAGAGGATGGTAACCCTCCGTGGACTTGGTCAGGAGGAGTATGTTTCTAGAGGATTCCAAAGCACGACAGATGTTGAGTCGTGGTAGTACCGCTTTTCTAGCGATTGTATAGGAGGTGCCTATGGCGGCACCGGGACTAAAGGATATCCCTATCGCCCGTGAGATCCTAGGTGTGAGTCCACATGAGCTGATGATGATGCCGCTGGTCTGGGAGATCAAGATTGCGATTGACGTGGTTCTGGAAACCGCGCCAACTTTGACAGCGCCTTATTGGGTATCATTAGTAAAGTTGAGAGAGAGCTGAGAGCACAGTTACAGGATCTTATGGATCGAGAGGTCTGTTTGACCCAGTGCCACGTCGTGGATGTACGACGGTGAGGATCCGAGAGGTTGATACTTGAGTATGATGCCACGCCGTTGATACACGGTGGTGATGCCACACCATTGGTATGCGGCGGTGATGCCATGCCGTTGATACACGGTAGTGACGCCACGTTGTTGATACACGACGATGAGGGTTATATTTGTGGTTTGAGTGTAGGCAGGTCCGGGTTTTGTTCAGGACCATCTGATTGGATCGTGTTCTGGCTGTTGCTCTTTTGATGAGGCATGTATCTATTCGGAATCATACCGCCAAGGACTTGGCCGAGACAGCAATCAGGACACGATAAGGGCATTATGAGCTTATAGTGAGGTCAAAATCGGCATTCCGGGCAACACCGGACTTGGTTTCGTGTCACACGAGCTGCTGCTGTTCATAGTAGTTGTTAGGGCTTAATTGATGGTCATTGTGTGAGGTTGAACACCTCCGGTCACAGCGAGAAGGCTGCGGGTGGTTCCAGTGCCGAAAAAGGCATCCTGGGAACCAAGTTGGCAAGTTTCTGAATCTAGATGGTCTGTTTTAGCGCACTAGTTGTACTGATGTTCCAACGTCGAAATTATCTGTTTTGGGATAGAGGGTGAACCACTGAAACTTGGGACACGTCGTGACATGTTTCGAAGAACTTGTTGATTCTCAGTGGCCAAAGCGATGTTGATTTGCATAGCTCGCAAATCGGTTAAAGGAACCGATGTTCCGATTGAGGTTCGGATTGGATTGTTGGCAACCTAATGTCACAATGTGATGTCGGTCATGGTGGGAGCCTGTTGGACTCTGATTGAGTTGGCTCAACAGTTGGTTGAGTTATTAGTGATCGGTCACTGGACTGATACTACTGTTATGTTGTGATGCACTTCAGTGCAGTGTCAAGTATGTCGGTTGTTTAGTGGACTAGTGTAGTGACCAAGAATTTTAAATCTGAAATTTTAATTTTAATTTATTTTTCTAGAATTTCTATAAGATGAAAATCTAAATTTTCGAAGTTTTCACAAAACTGTCTCCCGGTTTACTTATCCGGACCCGAACTCAGCAAAATAAAATCGACACTTAATCCGTCTCGTCGAACTGAATAAAATGGCACTATCCAATTTTCAGTTCAGCAAGCCTATCGCCTCGAAAATAGTGCAAAATGGAGAAGGGGTCATAAGTTAAGCTGTGAATAGTAATCCTATAAGTTTTTTGGATTTTCGACCAACGTTGGCCAATCAACCGTTCAGAATCCGAATCTGACGCTCCAAATACTCGATCGGATCGGTCTCGTTGTTCTGAGCGCAATGTCGTGGTCCGTTTTTATGTTTGACGAGCCTAGGTCATCAAAAAGCGTGTAAAACTGTGAAATGCACCGATAAAGATAGATCGAGTAACTATCTAGCATTAAACTCAACAAACTAAAATCACTACTTAATAGGTTTCGTCGAGCCGAACGTCGTGGCGAAATCCGTTTTTCAGTTTGACCATCCTAGTTGTAGTGTCCCTGGATCCCCAGTGTTTTTCCCCCTGTTTCGGGGTGTGGAACACCTATTGTTGGTGTGTTGGGCCCCAACATGACAAAGGGATGTGTTGATTTGGACTCAGTGAGGAATTGGGATCAAGCCTGATCTTCGGCTGCTTTTGCCAAATTTTAGAAGTGGATTCAGGCCGAACAGAGGCCGTATTTGGATTCAGCGCGAAAAAACGCTTGAAAACGGCTATTTATTTATATTTTTCTGAGTCCGGATGCCCAAAAACGAACACCCGAAAGTTTTCTGTGCAAAATGGTCCACGGGGGGAGCCGTGGATCGGCCTGGACACGTGGCGGCCTATCATTGGGTCGGCGCACGCCTCCCGGTCCACGGATTGGGCCGCCGGTGCACCGTGGACCGGCGGGCCACGTGTCAGCGCGCGGTTGGTCCGGCGCAGTGCACGCAGCGCGCGGGGGAAGGCGCAGGCAGCTCAGGCAGGCCGGGCAGGCGCGGGGTGGGCGCGGTGCATGGTGGACCGGGGCGCGCCACGTGGCGGCCCCGGGTTGGGGGCGCAGGTGCGCGCGGTGCACCCGCAGGCGCGCGCCTGCAGCCGTACGCGCACGCGGGCGCAGTCGTGCAGGCGGCGCCGGCTGGCATGCCGGCGGGGCAACGCCAGCCACGTGGCGCCACGCCAGTGGCTGGCACCACCCTCCCCCGCCGCCCCGCAGGGGGACGCGTGGCCGCGCCGGGTTCGTCGGCCGCGCTGTCCCCTGTGCGGGGGACTCGTATCGGACGCCGGGGCGGGTTGGACGGCCCCCGGGTCCGGTCGGATCCGCTGTGCGGAGTGGGCCTCCGTGGGCCGGGCTACTGGTTGGGCCCGGTTTCGGGGCCTGAAACTTTCGGGCGCCCGAAACCGGGGACCCAATTGGAATTAATCCAATTGATTGGATCTACCTATAAAAGCAGCCCACCTCTCCCTCTTCTCTTCCTTTTTTCGAGAGTTAGAGAGAGATTAAGAGGGAGAGGTCCTTAGAGTATTTGTTCCTCTCTTGATTTTACATCTCGTGGTGGATTTCCAGATTTTTCGGAAGCTCGGCAACAGCGATCCGGATTTTACAGTGCGCCTCATTTTTCCCCATTTTCGTCCCATTATCGTCGCATCTCAGTCCGAGAAATCCCCTGCGCAGTACAGGAGTCCTTTTTCGACGATTTCTTCACCGATGTGTTCCTGAGAGGTAGGACTTCATTTCCCGTGTTGGTGATTTTTCAAGATTCTGACTCCTTGGCATGGTTCCCGAGGTGTTTTTGACCCCCCCTTTTGCTGTTTGGAATTTTGGACAGCGGCTACTTCTCCGAATTATATCTTGGCGTAGGAGCATCGGATCGAGGTGTTTAAACAGTCGTTTTGGGGCTACTTTTCGCGAGGAACGTAACCATGAATTTTTTGGGATTTTTGGAGCTCGGGACCGAGGTGAAATGCCTTGTTTTGCGTGCTAGTTGTAAAAACAGCAAAAGTTGGGTTGGGACTTGTATTTCTTACACCGTGTGCGATGTGTGTTGTTGTAGGACACTGTTTTCGACAGACTGCGTTCGTAGAGGACAGCGGACAGTGGGGTGTTTTTTCGAGTGTTGTGCACGCTTTTCGAGGTGGGTGGTTGTGTTTCCCTCATTGTTGACTTGCTCACTAGAAATATTAGATACTTTACTCGTGTGGGTCGCTCCCCTCGAGTGCCACTCTGGAGTAGGCTTTTGGACCGTGACGGATGCCGGTCAGTTGGACAGTTGTGAGTGATGACAGAGCAGGCAGTGCCAGTACTTCCTGGCCCTTTGATTGGGTTTCTTTGGGCGGTTAGCCTTATGGTTGCATGCATACAGTTATCTTTTTGGCACTGCATTTAGAGGCATTGTAGTAGCAGTTCCTTTTCAACAGCCTTTATAGCTTACTACTGTTCCCTCCTTTTGCCTCTTTAGTCCTAGTGGGTGCGTCAGCATTTGAGGTTTTACCCACTAGGGGAGGCTACTGGTTTATCTAGTAGTTCTCACCCCCATTATTGTTTTCTGTTCTTTTTCTCCTTTGTTTTGCAGAGTCTTCTGTGGGAGCTGCTGGGCCTTCAGCGGCAGATCGAGGTAAGAGGATCGCCGACTAGCTAGATCATCTACCCCGACCGAGAGATTAGCTAGGCTTTTATTGTATCCCCTTTTGTATCTCAGACTACAGTAGTTTACTTTTGGGTCTGGCTTTGGCCAGCTGGTTGTATATTTGTGGTGAGCTGGGAGTTTATTGTACTTTATTTCAGCTTGTATTTTATTTCAGTCTGAGATTACTTTTAGTTCTTTTAGTTCAGCTCTATTTATGCTCTTTTATTGTATATTATATATCTGAGCAGGTTACCAGCGCTTCGTGTACATAGAAAATTCTGTGTGCACGGCAGATCTGTTGGCGAGCCCGGGTTCTGGTTTACACCCGGAGCGTGACACTAGTACCTCGAAATACGTGAAAAATAGTGAAAAGGGTTGGTATTTTCAGTAAAAGATCTATATTTTGTGTACCAAATAGAATGAAACTTCTTGGAGAGGGACATATACGCAAATGTCATCTACAGTAAGGAGCTTGTGGATTGGGTGTGCTTGTACAGGGACTAAAGAGCAATTTGTTGCAAATCCAACATTAAATGCTATGTGACTCTTAGGAGTTGGGAGCTCTGCATTTAAGCTTTGGTGCAGAGTTCCTCACCACCCTTCCACCTCCCTCAGTCTTCCCCAAGCGCCGCAGCCCCTCCCAAGACCTCGGTGGCCGAAAAACCAAGTCCCCATGCATGGTAGACTTAAGCTCGGGTTGAGGATGAGAAAGGATCACTAAACTCCATTAGCCACTGTTGGGGCCAAAATGTGGCTTGCGCGCGATCGGCCCCTGGGTGACCCTCCAGAGGTGTCGAAGCGCGTCGCGTGCCAACAAACAAACGATCGGGCCGAGAAGAGATCCGCTCGACCCGGTTCTCCTCTAGTAACTCTCACGACCACGACGACTGGTGACAGCCGAAGCAAGTTTACAGAGGTAGAGAGGGATCGCCGGTTGCGACTTAGAGCAGCCGAACCGGGTAAAGAGATAAATGTACGGCAAAGGAGCCGATTGTAACTTTAAAGCACAAGAAAAGCAAATAAAGACACGGCTGATGAGCCGGTTTACACTCTAAATGCATCTCTTTCCTTGTTTGACCTTATTTTTTGCCGGCTGATGCTTTTGGCCGACAATGAGAACAAGTCATGGGTCTTCCTTTCTTTTGGCTCATCCTCCTACCGACTGACGTTCTCTAGCCGATGGTGGATGTCATGTGTCCTTCCCTTAAGAGACAAAAATTTTGGTCTCAATAGCCACCTCTGAAAGCTCCTTGTGACCTTCTCCTGCCTCTAGAAATCGAACCCAAGTGAGCCCGGGACCTGCCGTGGTCGCGCGACGCCGGTGGAGCAACCCTGCTTCTTCACTTTCTTCTCCAGCTCCGGCGAGGTGAGTTCTCTCCTCTCTTCAATTTTTCTTGCCTATAAGCTCATGTAGATCCTTTCTTGGGTGCTGGGGACTTCCCCTTGCCCGGCCATGTGGTCGGGAAAGCGCCGGGTTGCCGGCGGTGGAATTGCACCGCCGGAACCCTAGGTTTGCTCCGCCTCAAGCAAAGGCTTCACCCGACGGCTTTGGACGGGAAGTAAAATGCTCAGTATCTTCTTCTGGACCTATTAAAGCTCTCCACCAAGTTTGGTGAAGTTCGGTGCAGTGTGTAGATGGTGGTGCTGTGCCCTAGCTTCGAACTATTAGAAGCTTGGCCGAGCTTCCTCCGCCGCCGCCGCCGCCGTCGCTTCCCGCCGCCGGCCATGCAGCTAGCAAGCTCCCCTTCATCGAGAGAGGGCCAATTGTGCCCTTGCATGGAGCTATAAGCCCCTGGTTGGAGCCCTGCCATTGTTGCCTCAAAAGATGGCCGTAAGCTTTTGGTCCGGCCATCCACCGCCTATGGTGGCCGAAGTTGGGCGTGGCTGGACCTGTGCCACCACTAGGAACCCCTCTAACTTATGCTTGGCTTTGCAACCCTCAGGAACCTGAGTTGTTGCAAGTTGCTCCAGCTCGGGTTCTTGGTGCTTGTGGGTTGGTCGAGGTTGCTCCGACGACTGTTCCGGCCATCCAGCAACCTACTGATGGTGAGCCCTCGATTCCACTCAACCCCCTAAGCTCGATGCTCACCTCAGAGATGAGTTTGGCTGAATGGTTAGTTAGCTCTAGCAACCTAAGACCTTGGAGACCTAGCTTGCTCCTTAGGCTGTTCCAGCAGCTTGGTTGCTTCTCCATGGTAAGCCTCTGAGTCCCCTCGACCTCCTGAGCATGGTGCTCACCTCAAAACTGATATTGGTCGAGTGGTTAAGTCACAATGGTAACATTGTCACGCCTCAGAGTCGAAACTGCGACCCCGGCTCGCCAATAGATCCGCCGCCCATACGGAAAGCCCCACATATACGAAGCGTCTAACCTGCAAAAGATAGTGCTAACAACTATACAGATATCAGAGCTGGAAAGTAAACTGCTAAAATATAAATACAACTCTAAATAGTACATGTCAGGTCCTCACAATAGATAAGTCACTCCAAAATAAAACTCTCAAAAGTAAAATAAGTACATGATACATCAAATCCTCTGACAGTACACAATATCACCAAAAAAGGGTACAACTACTCTCTTAGTGAACAGGTAGGGATCTAGCTCGTGACTCCCTTACCTCGGTCTAAAGAAGCAGCAACTGGTATAGCAGGAACTAGAGAAGAAGTCTCTGGAAATGGTCACAAACAGATGGTGTGAGAACTATATCTAACAGTAGTTCTCAGTGGGTACCGTCCCCAAGACCGATGGTCTACCCACTAAGTCTACTAGAGGCATAAGATAACATTGCAGTACTATAAAGAAAAAGGTGAAAATAACTCTATAGCTACCATGCCTCTATCTAAATGCTCAATGGGTGATACAATGAAAATGGTGCATCTGCTATGTCCCGATAAACTCAATAAAACTAATCACACTGACTGCCACATAGGGTCCAGTCAAACCTGCTCCTACCTACTACCACACATCCCCAACAGAGACGGGAATTACGTAGGCGGTCCCACTCGGACTGCGTTGACAAACTGTAAAAGATAAGTAATAGGCCTAG
The DNA here is from genome assembly GCA_029168755.2 of Tillandsia fasciculata. Lineage (NCBI taxonomy): Eukaryota > Viridiplantae > Streptophyta > Magnoliopsida > Poales > Bromeliaceae > Tillandsia > Tillandsia fasciculata. The sequence goes on from CM054944.1 coordinate 1,957,393, forward strand.
CTCCGGAGCGGCACTCGAGTGGAGCGACCCCAACAAGGAAGTATCCTCACATCTCTGTCGAGCTCAATATGGCTCATGCAGGCTATAGTCCAAAACCACGATCAATCAGATCGACAATAACCAACTCACAACACTAACACACTGGCTGGAGGTACTCGACAGCCGGGACACACCGTCGACTCAGATGGCTCCCAAAACTAGCACTGATCTACCACAGCTACCAGACTCCACTCGGCCCCCAGGCACGAGTGCAATATGCATCCCACAATACCCCGACAACTCGGCCCACTACCCGGGCGAGGAAAACTCTAAGTCCAGGAAAAAAGAATTCAGTGTGTGGGAATGTCTAAAGTATAAAAAAAAAAAAAAAAAAAAAAAAAAAAAAAAAAAAAAAAAAAAAAAAAAAAAAAAAAAAAACTAGCCCAAGTGAGAGTTCTCTACTAGTCTGGTTAATACATGCATATATATGACGGGGTGCTGGTCAAGGTTCCACAATATGATTTAAAAGAATAGTAATCCACCAACTAATTCTATCATACATGTTCACAAGCTTAAACAATATAAAGCGGACATTGAATCAATCATATTCTCAAACAAGTAAATGAACATCATCATCTAGTATGCTCTCCACTAGTAAAGGATAAACATCTTCATCTTGTGAACTCTCCCTCACACATAAGGGTAAATATATCATGCAAGATCTCAAATCTACAAATCATGTACAATTTATCATGTGAGCCTTAATCCACATAATTTAAACCATTTCTCATGCTTACATCTCAATCATAAAGGTTGTACATTAAATCATGCATGCATACTAACAAATAGAGTTAGAGGACCGCCCATCCATTTTGGAGACCAAAACAACCCATCTGGAAGTAGTCGATCTGACATTCGATCAAGCTGAAATTCGATGAGCAGAATCCTTACCCTCTCAGGAATCCAACGCCACAAAAATCACCCAAATCCGCCACTCGGATTGGGCACAGTCATCGAAACACCGCACGCTACGCGGTTCAGCCCAGAATTTCAACATGCACAAAGAGGAATAAAAGGAGTGAAATTCTACATTATACTTATCAAAGGGAAACCCCAAACAGTAAATCCAATGTGTCTTCTATCATAAAAACATTTGCCAAGCATCAAAAACTTAAATTTTCTTTAATTAATCAAAACCACAAACTATCATATGCTGTCCAAAACAGTGAATCAAAATTCAGTATGGAGTTCTAAGCATCATAGGGGCTAATCCATCAGGAATTTTCCACAGGTTTCAAATGAGAAAATGTTCATCTTGAACTTACAAAGACATCCAAACTTTGCAATCCCAAAAAAGATCAAATATTCCTAAAGATATCCTCATACAAAGGCTCAATGCTCAACGCAAAAATCCAAAAACAGAACTGCAGTCAACTTTGCAACAGGGCCTGGAAGATCGTTAAAGTTACCTAGAAAAATGAACTCCAAATCTAGAAAGCAAGATGCCAATGGATTCCTTGTCGAGAGTATATATAAATAGAGCTAAAGAACTCTAAAATCTATGCGCAAATGAAAGAGAAATCCCATAATACTTCAGGTTGTCCAAATATAAAATCTGTGCACGAAGGCTCTAGAGATGACATAAAAACCCCTAGAAACTTCATGATTCAAGAAGAGAGTTGAATACCAAAGTTGTAGGTCTACCTCTTATGGAGATCCTCTCCAACAATCAGCTTCAAATTTCAAGAAATGAGTTCTGTGGAGCCTCTGCACCGAAACGCGACGGAGTTGGTCCAAAATCTGCAACAATGGTGATGCTCAAATCTTGAAGAATATGATGACCAAGAAGCTTCTTTAGTCCTCTCTTTGATGATGAAGATGAAGAAGAATGAAGGGTGGAGCTCTGTGAGAAAATCCTAGAATTTACCAAGTTCCAAAAGAGTACATGTGAAGAGAACAATGGCTATTTATAGATCCAAATCCTCAAAATAACTCAGCCCAATTTCGGGTTTTCGGGCGCCGGAATGCCCCTCGGCACGGACCACGAGCAGTACAGGGATAGGTGGCATCCATCCGGCAGCGCCCAAATCCCGCCATCGACGGCCCTTGCTGTGCCACATGTCCCAATCCCGCGTCGGTGGCTTCGGCGAATAGCGGGGCGACGCGTGGCTCGCGTACAAGGAACCCGTGCCCGCACTACCACGCCGCCTGACGCACGCGTCGCGGCCCAATCCGTGCCTGCCGCATGTCCCGCGGTAAGCCCGTGGCGGAGCGACACGTGACTTCGCATTGCTTCGCTGCGGCCGGTGCACGCTGTTGGGCTGTGAGTCGGCCCGCAAAGAAAATAGGCCCAATAGGCCTATTAGTCCAGAAATAACTATTTTTAGCTATTTTCACCCGCTGAGTCCGTTTTTTGCATCCGTTTGACGCGCAACGCACTTGACACTCCAAAAATAGGTGTTTTCTCTCCTCCACAAAATCGGGATACCACAAACATAGGTTTAAAAGCATAATTTAAGATGACCCAAAATGGTTCTCGGGTCTCGTGCTGCTCCCAAATGGTGAGCACGGCATTCAGTATGTCGAGGACCACCTACTGGTGGCCTCGGTTCAGTTCAAAAGTGTTCAAGAAAGAAGTATTAGCTTAAAAAGCATGGAAAAGCATGTAATTATGTAATTATAATAAACCCTAGGGGCCTTTTTGCAATTGTAGCCTCATGGGCTGTCTTGGGATGTGTGCTCATGATCTCTAAACTTTTTATTAGAGATCCGACGGCTTCTGTTGAGCGGAATTTGGATATCGGACCGTAAATCGACAAAATCGTCGGTTTATCGGCGACTCAGCATTAATCACGCAATTCGAGGAATTGAGTTGATTAATTATTATTGCCAGATGTTCCTGACTGTTCCAAGCACTGTCCTGGTGGATCTAATGGCCTTGGTTTGTTACTGACGACTCCTGAAACCAAAAAGGATTTTTCGAGGGTATTTTGGTAATTATGGCACCGATCGAGTTTAGAGTCGCCCCCAATGGTATGTCTTTGCCCGAACGTCTTCAGTGAAGCGTTCTGGGGCCGCACGTCAAGTTTCGTTGAATTTGGAAATCCGTAGGCGTGAATCGGGTCATAGTTGACCGATCGGCGGATTTCCGGCAGATTCCGGGAATCTAGTAAAGGTCCATGATTAAGCCTTATGTGCATAGTGAGTCAGTGGATTGTGTATGTGTGAGTCTATCTCTGATCAGTGTATTTGATCTTGGTCCCAGCAGTCAAACTTCAGCCCGCGAGCCTTTCAGCAGAGTTTAGGACCGCCTACACTGAGGTGGGTTTTCTTCGATCCGGGCTTTATAATCTCGGCCCTTTGGGGTATCGTAATTGGTCGAACCCCTGTGCTTCATGATAGCCTTAATTTTATCCTTGAGCCTTCTTTTCATTGATAGATTATCATCAGCTTATACTTGGACATCTATCATGCTTGATTGGACATTAGTTAGATATCAGATTATACCTGGTCATTGATCATGCTTGATTAGTCATTCGCTAGATATCAGTATGCTTTGATTATATATGGACATATACCATGAGTGATTGGTCATTACTATGATTACTCTTATTTGGAGAGTTCATTACACCTTGCATTCAGTATTGCATGATATGACACAGGATTGGTATACAGATACTTGCATCCCTGTTGGGATTTCCGGCTTGTTGCCGATTACTCGGTCTCTTGACTGTGAGCTTGGAGCATCAGCATTGTGATCGTCGTGCACATACTGTTCACTCGCGTACACCGATGGTTTGGCCACCATCATGGTGTTCTTTACCGATAGAGGGTTCACGTGACCCATGAGCCCCCTTTGGTTGTACCGTTAGGTACGGAGAGCCTCTTTGGCTGTGCCGTTAGATATAGGGAAGCCCTTGGGCTGTACCATTGGGTACGAGAAACCCCTTTGGCTGTGCCGTTAGATATAGGGAAGCCCTTTGGCTGTACCGTTGGGTACAGGAAACCCCTTTGGCTGTATCTTTGGTATGGGAATTGCTGTCAGTTCTGGTTAGGTGGTTCTGTTATGGTATTTTGCCTGAGATCTCAGTGACCAAAAAGGTTGCATCGATTAGGTACTTGGGTTTATATTATTAATGCATCATTTATATATCTGTTCAACATGCTTTACTGCCTATACTCTTATGTGCTCAATATTATGATTAGGATTCAGATCTCTATTTTAGCATGCTCTAATACCTGTATTTCTGTACCTATATATGCTCAGTATTATGATTATGATTCATTCAGTTATCTGCTTATCTATATCTGCTTACCTATCGATCATTTACTGTCCACTGATTATTGTATACCAGTAGGTACGATTTGCTATTTCTCGACCCATCGTACTCACTGGGATACACTTATGCTGTATCGGACACCCCTGAGTGACCATTTTTCAGGTATGTCGGGTGATGGGATGTCGGGACGAGTTGGTGAGGTTGTCACGATAGAGCTGTCCCCCTGATGATATTACAGACGCCGGTTTATATATTTATTAGCACATTATGACTTAGAATATTGTGGAATTGTTTTATGTATAAACTACTTAAATGACTAGTCTAAATATTAAAGAACTGAGATAACTATATTTAGTTAGACTACTCTGATGATGGCTATAAGTGCTTAGCCGTACATGTATAGAGAAGGCTCTGTCTAAAGGGACAGAAAATTTTCTATACATATGGCGATCTGCTCATGCCCTGCAATATGCTTTAAACTCTGATTGAAAAAAAAAAAAAAAAAAAAAAAAAAAAAAAAAAAAAAAAAAAAAATTAGGCTGCTTTTCAAAACGCGTGGCGTGACAACTAGTAGGGATTAATGACGAGTGTTACCTTTTGCCTAGGTTCTCTTGGCGCCTAGAGGCTTTAGCAAAGTCATGGATTTGGACTATCGTCAGTCAGGTGGGTACTTTGATCTGGGCAATAACATAGTGAAACCTCACTGGGTACCATAGTCGATTGGACCCTTTGATCTCTCACTTGATGCTTGTTCTATGTTTACACTATTATATCGTTTCACCTGTACTTTGCTTTCCTACATGTATATTCTTAGATTCTGATCTCGCACTTTGTTATTGCCATGATATTGATTCTCGCCCATATTTAAACACTGTCAGATATGCACCTGTTATTGCTACCATGCCCTAATTTTTGTAGTTTACTGACTATCCTGATATGGGATTTAGGGCTACATCAGTATTTATGCCCACCGGACCTATACTTGTATAGTATATCATTGTATATGAAATATCGATCCTTAAGTTCATATAATTATCAGGGTACTAGAGCTTAGTTATACATCAGCATATGTTTATATCTCAGTATGCATGTATGTTTTGCCTAATAGTGGCATTAATCATATTCTTGGCTACTTGTGTGATATCATGACCTCGTTACATATAATCGTCATCATATATATTTACTCTTGATCATGTACTTACGTCACCTGGTGTTGGACCGATATCACCTACTCATGACATCATCGGTCGGTTCTTGTTCATTTTGGCCTGACTGACTCCTATTCGCCCTGGATATGTTGTGTTATGGTTTGATCTATTAAGTAGGTGTTTGTGATTCTCAGGGATATGGTCTTGATCACCCTTCTTGGGTTGTGTAGTTACGGTGGATTTGTGATTGTCTCTGATTGAGAGTTCTTAGCATTGTGCCGATTGTCGATTATTGGATCATGAGTCTTGGTATGTGTGCATTATTCCTGTGATCCCGGTTGGGAGTTCCTCGACTTACTGCCGTCTTTTCAGTCTCTAGACCGTGAGCTTGAGTATCAGTATTATAATTGCCACAGCACCACTGTACATGTCACATACGCTCGTGGAATTGATTCCCCACATTGGCATTCTTTACCTGTAGAGTGGTGTAGAGTTATATGTTAGCCCCATTGGTGCCCCAAATAGCACCGAGTGGTGTAGAGTTATATGTTAGCCCTATTGGTGCCCGATAATGGTATTAGCTTGAGGTCCTCGTGACCAAAAGTGGTACTGATTGGGTACTCTGATTTCCTGTGATCGATGCATAGTTTTGGTACTTGGTTGTTTCTGTATTTGCATGCTATTGATACTAGCTGTTTTTATATCCAACATGATACGAATAGTACCTGATTATTATCATAGTTTTGTCATACTATATGATTGGTAATTGTCACCTTATTTGTACTTAAGTATCACTGATAGTACCCTGCCTTACCTGTGACGCCCCACTTCCCAGGGGGTCACCCATCCTAGAACTACTCTAGCTCTAGCACGCTTAACTCTCATGTTCCCTTGGATCTTGCTACCATCCAAAATGCTATAGCCGGGTTAGAGATTTTAGTCCTATTATATCATTTATATAGAGGACTAATCCAAATTCCGGGGGTGTTACATTCTTCCCCCCTTTAAGCCCTGACGTCCACGTCAGGCTCAAGCACACTCACAAGCACCAGGCGATGTGAGACTCGTCTCGCTAGCCTTAGCCGACCTTGTGAGGAGCTGCACTCCACTCACAACGGTCATTAGCCGGGGAGCCTCGCTCTACCCGCTATATAACCCTGGCTCAGCCGAGACTCATCTCACATTTCCGGCTGGTGAATGGCTCTGATACCAACTGTGACGCCCCACTTCCCAGGGGGTCACCCATCCTAGAACTACTCTAGCTCTAGCACGCTTAACTCTCATGTTCCCTTGGATCTTGCTACCATCCAAAATGCTATAGCCGGGTTAGAGATTTTAGTCCTATTATATCATTTATATAGAGGACTAATCCAAATTCCGGGGGTGTTACATTACCAGTTCTATTGATTGGGTTATATTATTGGTTTCATATGTTGATCAGCATTTAGTTTGTTTTCAGTTTACATAGTTATACATGCTTATATCTTATCTACTGATTTTGCTTATACCATGTATTACCTGTTGATTACTCTGTAGATTGATTTCATTCATGTTTACCTGTCATACTTATCTGTTCACCCTATGCTGACCATATCTATTTTTGCATGTTGATTATCTCTAGTTCATATTGCTTGTAGTCTACCAGTAGATACGACTTGCTCGTTTCTGTCTCATTGTACCCACTGGGATACATTCAGTTGTGCCTCATACCCTCTGGTAACCCCTTTTACAGATACCACAAGTTTTGGGATAGGGGACGATGTCGTAAGGGCGATTGATGCGATTATTAGAGCCGTCCCAGTTATTGATCTCGATTTGTTGTGGTTTGGTTAGCCTGTTGTTTGGATTGTAGAAGCTGTGATTTACTTGTATAAATTATCGAAATTACTTTTAATTAGTAAGCTCTGAGTTGTGCAAATTGTGGTTTATTGTACATATTGACTAGCTGTGCTTGTATAGGAGAGACTCTGTCCGTTTGGACCGAAAATTTTTTATGCACATGAAAGAGCTGATCACGTCTTGGGATCAAACTGTTTTAACTCTGATTTTTTTAAAAAAATAAATAAATTAGACTGCTTTTAAATTTCGGAACGTGACAGAGATAGAACTAAAATGATCAATTTATTGCGTAACACATATTAAACTATTTTTAAACTCAAGTTAAAATGATAATTGTTAGCTAGCTCTAATTATGTGGATATTTATTTAAAATTTTTAAATGGCATAGGTAAAATTGTAATACTTAGTCTAAAATTAGGTTATTTTATTAAACTTATATGGCTACAGTAGTTAACCTTCGATATGATAAATTTAAAAGTGAAATAATTTCTGAAAATTTAAAATGGAACTGTGTTAATTTTTTCCTTAATGACTTTAATATGTATATTCAGAGACAATGATGCAATTGATTTATCTCTAAAACTACATGATTTCAAAGTAATGCTGCAAAAATTTTCTTAAAACTACATACACAAATATAAGTAGAGGATACATTATTTCTCCAATTACATGTTGAACTTATTATTAAGGGGTACCTGTTGGCTATTTATTATTGGTTAAAATATATAGGTCAAACTTCATGTACCTGAGACAATAGAAGTTAATAAGTTGAGTTGGATAAGACCAATAAGTTGAGTGGGACTGTTGTCCATATTAGATCTAACGGCAAGAGATCCAACGGTAGATCTAACGTCCAGATGGGTTTAATCAAATCAAAATTGGTGATCGCTATGATTGATGCATCCTTTCTATGACTGAGTCCTTAAATACGATTGATGCATCCTTTCTATTAGCATGTGCTTTTGAGATAGTTTGTCAGCGTTTACGATCCACAAATGATATCAGAGCGAGTGGCACAGATTCGATTTTCACGTAATGCATTAACCATGCAAGTGTTGGGGAGGAAATTGCTCGCTGTTTATTTTTTATTAAAATTAGTCCAAGAAATCTAACAATAGACCTAATGTCTAAGTGGGTTGAGTCAGGTCAAAACTAGTGAGTGTTGTGACTGAGCCCCTAAATGTAATGGGTGTGCCCTTTCTATCAACGTGTGTTTTTGAAATAGTTGACCAGCACTTACGATCCACAATAAAACGGTCTAATCGCCAAATTTTTTACCAACTAATCTTATGCCGAGACTTGACTCGCTAGTGGCTATGTGACACCCCAATAATCTTACATCGAATGAAAAAATGGAATTGTGATTGGATATATAAGAAACGATGGACACTAGTAATAATAACTGAGCTTAAATATTTTGAGTCGATGGTTTGAACCCAATAAGTTATTATTGCTAGTGAGTCGGGTCGTTACATTTGGTATCAGAGCCAATCACCAGCCTGAAGTGTGTGACGAGTCTCGGCTGAACCAAGATTTGAATAACAATGTGACAGACTATATCAGAATCTGAATGACAATGTTAGGGAGACAAGTTTCACATCACTTGGTGATATGTGTGTGATTGTATTGATGAAAATGTCAGGTCTAAACGGGAGGAGTATATGACACCTCAATAATTTCATATCGGAGAATAAGATTGTGATTGAGTATATAAGAAATCATTTAAATCCAACGAATTATTATTGCGAGTGTACCGAATCGTTACAGGCTAATCCTAGTTTGACACCCAACTAAGAGTAGGAAAAATACCAAAAATGCTCTCCTTATTTGACTATATCAAATTTGGGGGAAAAGGAAAGAGATTTCTTTTGCATGTCCCATCTTCTCTTCCTCTCTCTCTCTTTCTCTATTCTTCTTTCTCGAGATGCGATCAAAGATTACAAGAGGATCTTCTCCACTAAGTTAAATTATATGAAATAATTATTATTTTTAAAAATTTAAAATAGTAAGTTTAAAAAATTTTATATTTAACACACTTTCTCATGTTTAGTTTTGAAATTTTTTAATAGGTCTATGATGTGGATTTGAATTAAATTAAAAAAAATAATTATATTAGAAGTCTGATATGATTCGAACTCATAATCTTCTGCTCTGATACCAAATTAAATTATATAAAATAATTATTATTCTCTAAAAATTCAAATTAGTAAAGAAAGATATTCTTATATTTTTATATTTAACACACTATAATTCGAAAAAAATTTGTGGGGGAATAATGAAGTACAAGTTTGGAAAAAAAAAATCTACTGCAAACTCGAAAGCATTAAGTTGAGGTTAAAACTAAGTTTAAATGTATCTATATATTGTCCTTTTTAGATGAGATTAATATCTCCAATCTTGCTCTAATTGGGAATAGGTTAAAAAGTTGTCAAAAAATTATTTATAACAGTTAAGTTTTGAGGTATTAACATTTTAACATAATAAATTAATCATGCACAATTAGCCTGTTAATTAACCGTCCTTAACGCAAGTGGCAAAGAATTTGATGATTGATATTCGAGGTCCCGAGTTTGATGCTTAGTTGCTTCACATTTCCAGCTAAGTTTATTTCAAAATAAATGAATCAGAGTTTTTTTTTTGGTTAAATAATACAAAATAATCATTTGTTTCTAATAGCCTAAATTTGTAAAAAATAATATTTTATATTTAATATTTTTCTCATATTTGAGTTCGAAACTTTTTGTTAGTAATCTGGCATGACTTGAGCTCAAGACCATCTGCTATGAAATTATGTTAAATAATGTGAAACAATCGCTTATCTCTATTAACTTAAACTTGTAAAGAATAATACTTTTTATTTTTCATATTTAACAACAATAGTGATTGGACTCATATGTATCATCTTCAAGTGCAAACCATGTGAGCTCCTTAGTCTAAATGCTTCCTTCAAGTATATTGATAGTGGTTGGACTCATATGTATCATCTTGAAGTGGAAAGCATGTGAGTTCATTACTCAATTACACTCTCAAAACATTCCTAACAAGAGATAAATAATCCCAAAAGGTTATCTTCCATATATTTCAAAGGCTTCACTACAACAAAATTAGGCTATAGCGACACTTTTAAGTATTCTAAAATATAAAAAAAGTGTCGCTGACAAAAATACCAACACTTATTGTAAGTGTTGCTATATGTGCCGTCGCTAGGGTGTATAGTGACACATTTTGGTAATGTGTCCCAAAAATATGTCCCTATAACCTAATTTTGGATATAGATGGAATATAGATAGGACACTTATACAAAAGTATCACAAACATGTGTCCCTATAATCTAATTTTGTTGTAGTGTTTTAAATTTTTGCAAGTTCTTCTTCAATAGAGTTTTAACATTTTACAGCGGTAGTTAAGTTCCATATACATATCTTACTTTTTTTATAAAATTTAAAGATTTTACGTGTCGCGGGTGAAATTGACCCCGTTGCTTTTAACTTGTATGAACCCTTCGACGTTTGAACTTATCATATGTATCCTTTACAAGTGAAAAAAATCGTGAGCTCCATACTTTATTACATATTCGGAACGTTACAAACACGTGTTACATAATAACAAGCGGTCTATCCCTTCAACGCGCAGAGCATTTGTTTTGTTTTTTTTTTCAGTCAGTGCGTCAATAACTCACAGGTTATATATCTATCCAATTTATGCCAGATTTGCGAAAGATTTTCAAGATGTGAAATTAAATTCAGTACCCTTGGACGTTCGCGAAGTTATCTCTATATATACATGCCATAGGCTTTCCAAATTCCTACAAGGGTTAGGGGTTAGTTACCATTAGGTACAGCTTAATTTTTCTAAGTATTTCTTTCTTCTTTTTTTTCTCTTATGGTAAGACATTGATCACAAGATAATCAATCTCTTATTAGAGAGTTATTATTCATATAATCAATATATGTTGAAAACTTCCTCCAAAAAATCTACATATGCCTTTTTGGATTTCAACTAACAAAACCCTAATCATCTTTTTACTAATCAAATCATGCTTTTGCACACGGTTATTATCATAAGCATTTTAAAGTCACTTCTCTTTTTTCTTAAGTTAAACCTATATGTAGGCATAATGTTAATAATAATAGAAGGTCTTTCGACAACAAGAATCGTTGTCTCAGAGCTTTACTAGCGGAAATTAGGATTTGCCGATCGAACTGGACCAGATTCTGTTCCTAGATTTTTTTTTTTTTTTTTTTTTTTTGGGCCCGGCTGCTCCACTGCAGAAACCGGTTGCCCAGTTGCTAAGTTCATCCCCGTCATGAATGAAGCGGCAGCATGCTGTCTTTCTCTCAAAAAGAAAAAAAAAAAAATGTGGTTCTTACAGTAAAATACAAATAAAACTAACAGAGTAAATGCTGAAATTTTGAAAAAAAAATATTTTTTTTTTTTTTTTTTGTTTAGTTTTATTCTAATGGTCTGTATACATATTTTTAAAGCTAGGTTGAATGGATCCCCACACCTTCATCAGGCAGCTCAGGTGGATGCAAAGCCGGATCAACCATCGTCGGAATCTTCTGGCGGCCTTGCTCGGTGCAGAATTCCTCGATAGCCCGTTATCGCATGAATCTGAATCCGTCGTCAACCGACTGGAGCTTACGGAGCTCTTCGCCCTCACCACCCACATCAGCGGCAACCGAAGGTTGCCCCCTAACTTCCACCAACGGTACGTATATTTTGTCTATTAAAGATCAGCAAATTGGTTCTGATAATGTTCTAAACTCAAACTATTTATTCAAAATGCTTAAATCCAGTTATTATTATTAAAATCTATCTCGTAGCTTGTGATTATCAAGCGGTGTGAGCAACGTGGCTATGATCTCAGATTAATATAACTGTTAATATATATATTTTTGAGTTCGTTTTTACGAGATTGATATTTTAGGTAACATAGTATCGGAGCATGTCGTGATTCAATTTTAACCTTTGACATTTAATAGGTTTATATAATATGAAAGGTTAAATTTTTATCTTTTATATATTTCTGAGTCTGTTTCTCACTAAATTGATCTTCGGATAACTGTAACGATCTAATCTAAAAATACTAATAACTCATTCAGTCCGAACTATCAGCACAAAATACTTAAATACATAGAATTGACAATATTATAATTTAAAATAAATACTTGAACTTTAGATATTTGTGTTTTAATTTACTGCTTAACCTTTTATAGTATTTTTGAAATAACCATCCTACTATCTTACCCTAATATTTATAACATTTTGATAAAGTGTTTAGGAGTTGAAATAAATTATTATTTAGTGAACAAAAAATTCTATCAAAAGTCTTACAAATATTCTTAGGCAAAGTAGAACAATTAAAAAAAATAATTCGAGATGCCTATTTTAAACTGTAATGTAGTTCAAGTCAAGTGTAGGGCTGTCGGCAAGCTGAACAAGAGCTGAGCTAGAGTCAGCTCGTGTTAGCTCGTTTATTAAACCACTACAACAAAACTATGCTATAGCGACACTTTTAAGTGTTGCTAAAAATTAAAAAAAAATACTGCTGGAAAAAATACCGACACTTGTCATTAGTGTCACTATATGTGCCGTCGGTAGGGTGTATAGCGATACATTACTATAATGTGTCCCAAAAAATGTGTCCCTATAATCTAATTTTGGATATAGATGGACTATAAATAGGACATTTGTAAAAAGTGTCACAAACATGTGTCCCTATAACCTAATTTTATTATAGTGAACGAGCCAAATACAAGCGGACTTGTTAAAATATTATGCTGAAAAATATAGCTTGTATTCAGCTTGTTTTATTAACGAGCAGAACACGAACATGCTCACAAGCAGTAAGATACATATATTGTTGTCAGCTTTACTACTGAGTGAAAAGTTGAAAAAAAATAAAAAAAATTGGATTCTTGATCTAATAATTCAAATTCATAAAATATAGGTCTTTTTATATTTGGGTTAGTCTAAAATCCAAATAGTAAAATTTTATTTTATATATATATATATATATATATATATATATATATATATATATATATATAAAATTGAGCTAATATACTATTGAAAATATATGAATAGTATTATCATTGGATTATTACTATGAATTATTATTATTCCACCAACCTCCACTAAATCCTGATCAAATGGTCAAAAAGTTGATAGTAAACACTATTCTCATACTACCAATATAATTCTAGTCTCACTACATACAAGCGCGTGCACGAGCGCGCGCGCACACATAAGAGCTATATCGAGCCGAACACGAGCAATCTGGCCTAACTTGTGTCCAGCTCAATAAAATTTCGAGCTAAAAAATTTAATTCATGTTCGACTCATTTATTAAACGAGCAATCAATCTCGAGCTCATTTCAAGTCGAACACGAATTAACTCGCAAAACAGTAAGCTAGATTGCCAGTCCTAGTTACTATACCAACTATGCATGCATGCATGTTATTGATGCTTATTCTCGAATTGTTTGGAACAGGTATGACGAACTTATCCAGAACCTGGATAGCAATCTGATTGCCGCAACTCGCCAGATGCTGCTGCAAAGAGGGTCGATGAACGAAGTGGCGGTGAGCTACGGGGACCTCCATTCTGGCCTGACATGCAGGATCTGCAACCAGGTATTCGAAGAAGGGGAGGTTGCAGGTGCTCTGGCTTGCTCTCACAGGTTCCATCAGCTGTGCATTGCTGAGAGGTACATTGTCAGTCCGCGGTGCCCGACTTGCGACCGCCAGATCTGATCGATCAGACCAGATGAGGATCAGATGGATCGAACCGCTATCAGTGGCAGATAGAGATCAATGGTGATCGTCGATCGATCTTGTCTAGTTAATGCTTTTAATACCAATCTATTATTAGTATAAGCTTTGATAATTTGGTTCTAAGTAGAATGCTATATGAACTGCTCCTGCTTTTATAGTAGTTTGGTTTAATGTTGAAGTGTGCTATATTGTAATGTGTGAACTTTTTCCTTTTGGAGTTTTACTATTATACTAGTGTAGTTACCCGCGCAATGCGGCGGGTAAATATTATCAAAATATTTTTTTTTATATTTTTTTTCTCATAATATAAATAAAAATAAAAAATTATATAGAAAAAATTTAAATACTTTATTTTAAAACTCCCGTATCAACCTATCAGAAAAAAAAAAAAAAAAAAAAAAAAAAAAAAAAAAAAAAAAATTAATCATTCTCAACCCTAGCATAAGAATCTATCAGCAACAATCAGAGTAGAATATTTATTCACTCAGGATTAAAATCTAAGACATATATAGGAATGTAATAAAGTTTAGAGAGAGAATGAGAGAGAGCTCACGTTCAATGAGCTACGGTGACGGCGACAACGGTGGTGGAGGAGGAGGAGGAGTAGGGGGAGAAGTGGAGGATTCTTATCGGCGATGGCAGTGGCGGCGATAGGTAGGAGTTGATCATGAGCGATGCCCCCCGTGCGGCTAAAGAAGTGGAGGATTCTTATCGGCGATGGCGGTCGCAATGGCAGTGGCGCCGATAGGTAGGAGTTGATCATGAGCGATGCCCCCCGTGCGGCTGAAGAAGGCGAGGATCGGGTCTAGATTTTCGGTGAGGTCGGGAGTGGAAGATTTTCAAAAACGGAGAGTTGGATTGGACGAAGGTGGCCATGAAGTGGACGATGGAGATTTTGATCTTTGTAACAACCCGACCCACTAGCAATAACAACTCGTTGGGCCCAAACCACAGCCCCAAATGCTTAAGCCCAGTTATTATTACTAGTGTCCAAGTCTCATATAAACCCAATCACAATTCCATCCACATCCGATGTGGGACTATTGGGGACGTCACAGACTCCCCCCGTTTAGGCCTGACGTCCTCGTCAGCCCAAACACACACACAGCAGCCCAAGATCACCAGGCGATGTGAGACTCGTCTCGCTAGTCCTGTCATCAAGACCCAGACTCAGCCGAGACTCGCCGCACAATTCCGGCTGGTTATTGGCTCCGATACCAAATGTAACGACCCGACCCACTAGCAATAACAACTCGTTGGGCCCAAACCACAGCCCAAAATGCTTAAGCCCAGTTATTAATACTAGTGTCCAAGTCTCATATAAACCCAATCACAATTCCATCCACATCCGATGTGGGACTATTGGGGACGTCACAATCTTGGAGGAGAAGGAGGAAGAGGAGGGCAAGGAGATTTGGAGGTTCTCCACAACGGGAAGGAGGAGGCAAGGATCGAGGGTGGAGGGGTCGAGGGAGAGAGCGTTGTTGTCAACGGAGATAGTGAAGAGGGAGGTGGTGGCTTAGAGAAAGAGGAAGAGAAGCAGAATAATAATAAAAAGAACTCAAAAAGGGGAAGATATAATTAATTCATTGAAAATAGAGAGTGAGAAGAGTTGGAGGTTAGGAATGGGAAGAATTTATAATTAATTCATTGAGAGTTAGGAATAAGAAGAATTGGGGGTTAGAAATGTGAAGAGTCTATCATTAATTCATTGAAAATTGAAAAAGAGAAGAGTGAAAGAAAATTTTGACACGTGGCAAAAAATAGAGAAAATCATATATTAAATCATATATATATATATATATATATATATATATATATATATATATATATATATATAAGTATAGGTTAGATATGCGTGCTTTTCGAAGTACGGTGACTTTCGTACTATCAAATTATTTTTAAATTTTGATACTTTTAAATTAATAATTGATTTTATTAAATTTAATTTAGAATATTTAAAAAATTTAAAAAATAAATTTTATAATTTTTAATATTTATTTGGCTAGTAATCGAAGATACTCAAAATTAATAATTTTAAAAATTGTAGCGAGTCATTTGTGAGTTTAATGATGTAGAAATATCCAAATAACGTAAAATTTTAATAAAAATTTTTTATATCTAAAATTTTAGTATCATATTATCACATTTTATGAAATATTTTAAATATTCTAAATTAAATTTAATAGAGCCAATCATCAATTCGAAAGTCACAAGATTAATGACCACGTGGCCCTTCTAAGAAAAAACATGTTGTCTAATGTGCTTTTCCCCTCATCTACGTCACAATCCCAATCATTGTCAGTGAATCCGATGAGTTCGAATTTATCACCGTAAATATAGAAAATATTATAATTGACCATTCCTTTTATATAGTGCAAAATACGATTAGCTGCTTGTAGATACATCTAAGTAGGGGTGGTAATTCAGCTCGCTGTTCGCGAGCCAGCTCGTGTTCGGCTCGAAATGAGCTCGAGATCGAATCGCTCGTTTAGTAAACGAGCTGAACATGTAGTAACCATGATTTTAAAATCTAGAATTCAGGTTCAAATAATTTCCAGAATTATTTAAATAGCAAAAATAGACAATTAGTGGGTCAATAGTGGCCCAGAAATGTCGACTTTTGATCGGGGTCTGATCTGGAAAATCCGAGATCACCATTGCGATCGTCTCGTCGAAACATAGAAGTTTCATATTCATATGTTTTCGATCCGACGATCGGATCTTCCAGAAATCAGAAAAGAAGCGGGTGGGCCCCACAACTTAAGTGAATAGTAAACACTATAATTTAATTCCCCTTAAAACACTAAAAGCTGAACCACTGGCTTAAAGTTTAACATAGGGGTATGGGTAATGAGTCCTAGCTAATTTCGACGTTCTGAACGCGATGGCACTGACAGATTTCGCGTTTGGCGACCCGGGTGCATCGGGATGCGTGCAATATACCGCATTTCGACAAACTTTATGGCCCGAGATTTTATCAGAGCGTCAAATACATCAAACAAATACGCTATTTGACAGGTCTCGACGAGCCGGACGTCGTGGCGAAGTCCGTTTCGCAAAATGACGAGCGGATTTCCTCGAAATGCATGAAAAGTAGTGAAAAAGGGGTTATTTTTAATAAAAACATAATATTTTATGTACTAATGTTTATGGGACTTAAAATATAGGGTCTTAGGTGCATTTTGAGCCTACAGCAAAGAGCTCGGGTATTAGGGTTAAGTGTGAACTAGGTTTTGGATTATTTTGAAAAGGAATCAAGTATTAAGTGTAGGTGACTCTTGGACTCCTACGGTTACATGCACTGGGGGTTTGGGAAGAATACAAAGCATCATCTAACCCTCTGCCTCACCCAGACCCCAATCCCGAGTGTATAGAAGCAAAAGAACACAAATTCTTGGAGTAAACCCGAGAGATAAGTAAGAGGAAGCAAGAGCAAGTTCCAACATTTGTTTCACTGATCTCTGGGGAGTTCCTCAAACATTCTTGGTCCCCTGCTACCTCCCCAAACCCAGCCCGAAGTCTGGGACAACCCATAAGCCACCACCATTAGAGACTAAACCGAGAAGAGGAAGGAGAAAAGAAGCTTGGACCAAATCCCTTCCAAGTTGGATTTGGAAGTTCCTGTGGTGTTCCTCAGTACCATAGGACTCTGCTATACCTAGCTGTGGCCGTGCGTGAAGTAGGAACCCACTCCGGCTACTTCCTCTCTCCATCGAATCCAGCCAAGGTAAGAACCCTTAAAACCTTGGAATATATGAGCCCTAGACCACTTACAGTAGATTCTCTAGGCCCTTAGCATGCTCCCTGCTTGAGCCCGAGCCCTCATGCACAGTGCATGGTCGGCGGGGGCAAGGGTTGGCCGGAACCCTAGGTTTGCTCCACCATGAACGTTCTCCGCAACCGAAGGACCAACTTGGGCCAAACTTGGTAGGAAAAGACTGTTAGAGGTAAGGATCACTTCCTCAAAATTTGAGGAAGCTTGGTCCACTGTGCGCGACGAAATGGTTAGCCCTAATTTTCGGGTATTTTACATGTTGACCGAGTTTTGAGCTCCGGCGCCGGCGTGCCCCTCCGACGCCGGCCACATGCCCAGAAATACTCACGGGGCAAAGGTGAATCCATCCATGCCATTGCATGGCTACCATGCATCTAAAAACCCAAGATGCCATGGCTAGGCCCGAGCATGAAGCCATTAATGGCGGCCGGCAATCCGGCGATCTCCGACGGCGGGGACAAGGCCAGACCTTCCTAAAAGCTTACTAGGAAGCTATTGGTGCTGTCATTTGCACCTAAAACCCGAAGATTTAAAAGTTGCCATTGTTGGTGAAGAAGCTCAAACCGAGCTTGCCCCAACCGCGCCGCCGCCGTGCCCTGTCACCGGGCACGGGTCCAGGTGAGCTTGCCTTGAGTTTTTAGGAAGGTTTGTGCAAATGGTTGGATCCCAGGTGTTCTATTTAGTTGGTCACGAAAATCGAAGCTTCTAGCTTCATCTTCTTCCCGAGCTTGCGGCAAATCTAGGGCTATAGCTTGCCCCAAGTTGAAGAGAAAAACTCCAGAACCTTAGGGGATCCATTTGATCCAAGTTAGAGTGGCTCAGTTGCAGCTGTTGCAGAGAACAAAACTCGGGAACTGGTTGTGAGTGTGTGTGGAAACTATGCATGCCATGTGTTTGTGAAAATGCCACAATGACAAAAAAATTGGAATTAGGCCACACTGTAAAAATGAAAGTTGCTCAAAAACATCCCCTGAGCTCAGTGCTCACTTCAGATCAAACTAGATCTGTGTGGATGTGTGTATAGTGCTTTGCCTAAGTGTTAGAGAGCAAGAACTTGGGTCTGGTTGATCCAGCCATTTTTGGCTGAAAATAGGGTGAGCCCTGGGGTATTGGCACTGTCCAGAGACACTTTCATATACAAAGTTTTTCGGTTTGGTGATCGGATTAAAAGTTGTAGTGTAATCAACCTTTAAGAGTAATGATTAAATAAAACAATGCTCCGGGCGGTTTGCGAAGCCGCGACAGTGTGCCCTAGGCTAATTTGGGGTCACTGGACGCGGTGCTCGCGTCAGATTTGGTGTTTGAAGTCCCGGAGAAACAAAAATTCTTTTTGGCTATGTTAGAGAGGAATGTTATGGGCCAAAGTTTTCCTCGGGTCTCGTGCTGCTCCCAAATGGTGAGCACGAGCTTCGTCATATCATAACGGACACGCTGAAACTTACGGCGCTGTCATCAGACCTCTGGTTTGAAAGAACGAGCGAAAACAGCGCTCAAAACGGCCTTAAAATGTGAATTCTAGAAAAGGTTAAGTTAAAAGGGGTCAATTAAATTCTGAACAATATATATATATATATATATCTGATTCAGGTGTTCCAATAGATCTTCGAGTTAGTTGCAGATCCGGTCTTTTCGCCTGCGTTTTGACAGGTGGGTTATCTTCGGTCCGGGCTTTATCATTTCGGCCCTCGGTGTACGGTATTGGTTGGACTCCTGTTCTTGTTAATCTAGGTTATATTTGAGCCTGTCTGCCTTTGATTGTGATATATATTGCTTTGACTGATTGGCTATTAGTTGCACTTCTATGCTTGATTATCATTTTGATCTATTAATGTTTGAGCCTGCCATTCCTTTCGATCAATTATGCTTGATCTATAGTCTCTGTCTTTGTTGATTGCCCTGCATGATCTTTAGCCGTTTCCCAGTTGCTCCTATGGTTATCTGGATTTTTGCCATGTCTGATTGGACGTACTTGTGCCTGGTAATCTTTGTCGCTGAGCTTGTACTGCTGAACACATGTATATTTTATTTAAATAACGTTTTTACTCAAGCTTCGCAGGGTCGCCTGCGTCTGTTCTTGTTTGATAGGACAAGGGCACTGCTCTGCGAGGTTTGAACCCAAAACCTGTTTTAATGATTTTTCTTAAAACTGCATGTGTTTGGACAGTATGACTTGGTCTGTAGTTGCTAAACCTGGTTCTATTTCATAGTGGCTGTTGATTATATTCCGCTTTGCCTTCGTGATTGGCTGGTGTTACATCCTGATCTATGTTTTAGAGATTTTTGATTATATTCCGCATTTGCATTCGTTGGTTAATAGATGTTGAGCTTGCTTCCTGATGATCAAATATTACACTGCTGAATACATAATTTTAATCAACCAATGTTTTACCGAGCTTCGTAGGGTCGCCGGAGTCTGTTCTTGTTTGATAGGACAAAGGCAATTGCTCTGCGAGGTTTGGAAACCCAAGCTTCGTAGTGTCGCCTGAGTCTGTTCTTGTTTGATAGGACGAGGGCAACGCTCTTTGAGGTTTGGACTTTTCAAATAGTTTTCTCAAAAAAAAAAAAATATGTGTTCAGTTTTGTATGTTTGGTTGGTCTGCCTGATTGAATTGAGATTTGCTGTTGATCTTATGTTGAGTTGAGATTTGCCTTTGATCTTGCATATGAGTTGAGATACAGTTGATTTTGCTATTGCATCCCAGTGGGGATTTTCCGGCTTGTTGCCGATTGCCCGGTCAGTGGACCGTGAGTTTGAGCATTTGCATTTGATCGCCCGCACCGTTGTACTTCACGAACATCAGCGGAGTCATGACCCGCAGGGATGTTCTTTACCGGTAAAGTGGTTAGCTGTTGCGACCCGTGACCCTAGTCTGGGGAATGTCAACCAGGTGGTGCCAGGTGGGCAGTTTGCCTGAGGTCTTGTGGGACCAATATGGTGGCTTGTAATTGGGTATTTTGAGTTATCCTGTGTTTGATGCATGATTTTGCTTGTTTTACCTGCTCTAGTTATAGCCTGCTTTTGTCATGATACTTGTTTATCCTGTTTTCAATTCCTGGTTTAGTTGAAGATAGTCGTTTATTGAAACCTGCCTATTCACTTATTCAGCATGCTTGATTCATCTTATTCCTGTCAAGATTATACATGTTCCTGTTGGTTATTCTTTTGCTTCATAAATGCTTACCTAATATGATTCTCCTGATTTCTATGCTTGTTATAGATGTCAGCCTATGCTTGCTTCGAGATTTGCTAAATTGATTTAACTGTAGCTCCAACTATATATCTGTTATTCCTAACATGTGATCATTTACTATCCTCTAGTATTGTATACCAGTAGGTACGATCTGCTATTTCTCGGCTCGTCGTGCCCACTGGGATACACTCCGGTGTGTCTCACACCCTCGGGTGACTGTTTTTCAGGTCGAGCGGTGTTGGGATGTCGGGACGAGTTGGTGAGGTTTCGAGTTAGAGTTTGACCCTGGACAGCTGAAAGCACATGTATTTGTATCAGAAAAAGGAAATGTGTAATTCATTTGTAAAGTTGTTGTAATAATTATTTTGTAATCTTAATAGATGTAGTACGTAGTTAGTACTCTGATGTTGTTGCCTGTTAGCCGTGCATATATAGAAAAGGCTCAATCCCAAAGGGGATTGGGACTCTTCTATATATGTGGCGGTCTGTCATTGCCCTGGCTGTTTTGCAACTCTGATTTTAAAAAAAAATAAAAAATTTAGACGCTGGTTTTTAAACTCGGGGCGTGACAGAACACGAGTCGAATTTTTCAACTCGTTTAATAAATGAGCCGAACACGAGCTGGGGTCAGCTCGCAGGTGTTCGGCTCGATAACAGCTCGAATATGTATATATATATATATATATATATATATATATATATATATATATATATATATATATATATATATAAACTTTACCATTTAGATTTTAAACCATTAATTTTTTATAAATTTTAATTATTAGCTTAAAATTTTAATTTTTAAATTTTATTTCAACTTTACACCTAATAGTAGAAATGAAAATCAAACTTGTTGTTCGCGAGCCAGCTCGTGTTCTGCTCGTTAATAAACGAGCCGAACACGAGTCGAATTTTTCAGCTCGATATTTAAACGAGCCAGTAAACGAGCCGAACACGAGCCGACCCCAGCTCGCTCGTGTTCGGCTGGGGTCGGCTCGTGTTCGGTTCGTTGACACCCCTACATCTAAGTCGACTTTTTCATATATCTACTGATCAACCCAACACCATAAAGCTTCGTCAGGTCTAGTTGCAGTCAAGTAGCACAGGCTTGCCACCAACTGTTTGAATTATATAGAATTAACAAGCCTTCCGCCTCTGTTAAATGTCGACCCGATTTCTTCTAAGGTAACAACCAGCTTGCAATCTGTCATTTGAAAATTTTCAAGTACTTTCCTTACATATGTCTTTTGAGAAATAAAAATGCCTTCATCTTTTTATAAAACTTCGAAGCCCGATAATAAGCTATATGGCCCATATCGGTCACTCATTTATTATACCTTTTTAAATTCTTCAATCATAACAAATTTATTTTTCATAAAGATAAGATTGTCAACATAAAAAAAACAAATAAAGTATCACTATCAGAATTATTTTTAATATAAAGAACATATTCGCAGGGGCATTTACAAAATTCGACTTTTTTAAAGTATGAATTTATAGTTCTTCATCAAAAAAGCCGTTGAGGTAGTCAGATTCCGCTCATCCTTATCAGGAACATATCCGATTGATCCCGATGCGAAAGAACCATATCGGGTCGAACCCAAACCAATTGAATTTAACTGAATCCAATGTAGACACACCGCGTAACGTCAATCAATAAAAATTTTCTACATTATATAAGATAACACAATAACAGCCCATAACGACACTTGTTGAGAAATCGAAACTTGCTCAAATACCACTTGCTATAAATTTGGTATTTGCATCAATACAAATTGTTGGGATTCTAAAACAAAAGCGTCCAATCTGATTTTTACTATAAATTTGCCTTTGCTGTAAATGCTGACACAATCACAAAAAAAAAAAAAAAAAAAAAAAAAAAAAAAAAAAAAAAAAAAAGCAGAAATTCCTCTTGCACAGAGTAGTTTCAATCCGCACCATCTTTCTGAATCTCTCTCACCTCTCTCTGTCTTCTAAATTCCAAACAACCATCCAAATCTAACCGAATTTAGACCAAATCCACGTGAACCTAAAAATGTGACATATCTAATAAAATTCATTAAACCTAAGTCTATTACGATTTAACCCACCCACTATTATATATCAATTATTTACTCTCTTAATAATTAATAATTCGGCATGGGATTAATTATATGTGAACTCTTAAGACAGAAGACTCCGAATTCCGTACTAGAGTGTCTTTTTCATCTAATAATATCTTTCAGCGTATAGTTTTCATGAGGGCAATAAAGACAGCGGATCATCTTTTTGTAGGGTGTGATACCACGAGATCCCTATTGGAGGGATTGCTCTCGAACAAGGTCGGCGTACGATCTTGTTCAGCTGTCGATAAGTTATGAAAAGCGAGTGATCTAAGTAAAGGGTCGCTGGGAAAAAGAGAACTAGTTTCCATAGCGGCAACGTGGTGGACCTTATGGCTAAAATGTAATAGTCGATGCTTCGATAACAAGAAACGATGCCTAGGGTGTCTGTCAGCGGACATCCGCGCTCTCTGCTCGCTCTGGACCTCCTTTTGGAGTAATCGTACTTAGGCTGCTTCTTCTTTTTTTCTTCTTTTTCTTTTTGCTCTGCACTCCGAGGCCTAGTTGTCTCACCTTTGTACCTGAGTTTATTTTTTCTATGAACGAAGCGGCATACTGCTATTTCCTCAAAAAAAACATACAATTTTCATGAGTTCGTCTACCGACGGTGCGATGGCTGCCGGCATTGTTATATATGTGTGTTTAATGTCTCTATTGGTTGTCCTCGAACTTCTAACATATGCTTCTTGAATTTAATGATGTTCTAGATCTCTCTTTAGTGGAATCAAACAAGCTCTACCCTTTATTTGTCTATTTCCTAACATTTGTTGAGTCATTAGTGCGCGCATTTTTTACCGATAAACTAATTAGTGCTTTTTCGAGCAATTCTATCTAAATATCGCTTTTACTGAATGTGACACCCCAATAGTCCCACATCCGATGAAAATGAAATTATGATTGAATATATAAAAGATATGAACACTAATAATAACAACTGGACTTAAATATTTTGGGCTGTGGTTTGGATTTAATGAGTTATTATTACTAGTGGGTCGGATCGTTACATTTGATATCAGAATAAATTACCAGCCGGAAGTGTGTGACGAGTCTCAGCTGAGGCTAATGAAACAAGTCTCCTAGTGATCTTAGACTGTGTGTGTTTGGACTGACGAGGACGTCAATGGATATATAAGAGACATGGACACTAATAATAACTGGAGTTAAACATTTAAAGCTGTGGTTTGGACCCAACGAGTTATTAGTGATAGGAGGCTGAGTCGTTACACTGAAAGCTCCATCGGAGCCAAATAGGCCCGCCACAAAAAGATCATATACTTAATTAGCTACAAAAATCATCAATTGTTCATTCCAGGTTATCGTTTGTTTTTTACCCCACAATATGGTTTTTCACTTTCACAACAAATATTGTAGTCAAACCACAAATTCTCTCAACAAGAAAGCTTATCTAAGAATCAAATCATTTATTGCCTTTGAAGGTAATTTTTTACAAGAATAAACAATACACAACAACACAAAACTACATAGAAAAGTAATCAAAATGGCGCAGCAACGTTACAGAAGAATAACTAATCCTAATTTGATCTATTCGGAACACAAAAAGGTTTCAGCCATGTAAGAATCTGATTAAGAGAAAAGGGCGAAGACGAACCTCTTTTCCGACATATTCACCTGCAAAAGATTTATATACTAAATGAACGAAGGATTTTTTTTTTTTTTTTGTTTAGTAAAAGATGCTGTGCTTTATAATAATAAAACACAACCAGAAGATCAAATTTAAAATGCAGTGAAAAGCAGTGGAATATAAACTGACATTAAGCAACTGTGAGGTACCATTAGTTTGGTAACTGATTCATAAAGAAAAAAACGAACGAAAAGTAATGGTGTCGGTACCTAATAGCACAATTCCAAGAACTGCATTACAGGAATCGGAAATCCTCATAGAATTTTGGTAGGATCATGCTCTTAAACAGTCTTATAAAATTAAGATAAACACATATTGAAAAGAAAATAGCAGAGTAGGATTTGCAACTGGATCGTACGATCCAGATTGCTGTCCTAACAACAATCAATGGCAGTTGGTGGGGGAGTAAGGTGAATATTTCAATTAAGATAAACAAAAAACACCATATATAAGACATATAATCAGTTTCTTTAGCACCAACAATTCAGCAGTCAATTCACAAATGAATAAACTGATACATAAGAAGGGCATTGCTAACAAATGGTAAGCCAGCATGGATAATAAATAGCAAGTAGCACTCAATAAAAAAGGGTAAATTGCACCGCATGTCCTCAACACTTTGGTGTAGTTTCTGTTTGGCTCCACTTTGCTGATATGTTACAAGTTGGTCCCTAAACTTCACTTTTGATTAGAAGCTTACCGTTTTGCCTATATTTCTCGATCAAAATCAAAATGCCACGTACGCACCTTTTGGGCTTCTCGTAAGGTTATTATGTGGGTACTTAGACCCAATATAACTGGGAAGTGAGAACTTGATTAAAAGGGGTATGGTAGCAACACGGATTAAAAGGTTAGGGACACAACTGTAACAATTGAAAGGTTGTGGATTCAATCGAAACGTTCCAAAATGATTACGAGGAACAGCAGAAATTTACCCATAATGAAACATTCACGAATGGGTTAGAAGAATGTACCAACTGTTACATGCAGTTCCAGCATTTGCCATTTGCTACCTCCAAGGCCCCTTATGAACAAAAGCCATTTTTGACTACATGCTCGGATCTTCCATTCGAAAAGGAGGACTCAAGCCATCCTTCTTTTTTTGCCCTATCAACATAACAACCAAACTGTTTTTCCACATCCGGCACATCAAGCACCAAATCATCGATACATTCAGCCACTCTCCCAAATCCTTTCGCCATTTGATTGGGAGTTATTAAGCCCATAGAATAACACTCCTGCAACAGCCCCCACAATCTCTCATTCCTCTTTTCCATGACATTTATTAGTGCTTTTTTAACCACTTCATGGTGAAAAAATGGCATACCAAGCTCTTTTATGCATCGACAAGCTTCTCGTAAGTCCCCACCAGATTCATACTCTTCTAATAATTTACCAATTTTGTCTTTAACATCATCAATTTCCCATCCTGTTTTATTGCTACCACCTCCACCCCAACACCTCAAAATTCTCTCTCCAGAGAGTCGAGCTTTTAGTAATGACCGCGCTAATTGAATCACTTTGCTACCGATTGAATCGGGCCCTTCAAAATTATTCCCAATTTCCTCTAAGTGGAACGGGGCCAGTACTTCATCCACCACTGCCCTTGCTAAGAATAACGCCAAGTCCTCGACAATGGACGGATTATCCAATGCAGTGTCCTCAGCAGACTCAACTAAGAGATTGAAACCAGATACGATATCCTCTGATGGAAAACATAAAGATGATAGCAAAACAGAAGCCATCTCTTTCTCCCTGTTCTTTCGATCCATCGCTAGAGTAATAAGCCTTTTAATGAAAATGGCTTTCAATCGGGTGGAAGAAGCAAAATTTTCCGATTCTAAATTGCTCACCACCTCGATAATGTCACCTGTTAAGAAATATTCTTGAGTTATTGATGTGACCTTGACTTTGAAAAGCTTCAATTTACCATCCTCTATTTGTTCTTCAGGCCGATAATGAAGAGATTTAAGTGAGGAAGCACATAACCAACCTTCTGAAGAAGCCTTAGATATCAAAGATTTTAAGAGATCCCTCGCATTTGGGATATCTAGGGCTAAATCATCGATCGTTTCAATTAATCTATTGAACCCTTTTGATATTTGACTTGAATTAATCACTCCTTCTTCATAAGCCAACTTTAATAGATCTAAAATAGCTGATTCAGCAGCTCGCTTCTCCATGGCTAATATCAATGCTCGCTTAATTATCTCATGGTGGAAAAAAGGGACTTTTAATTCTTTAATACATCTACAAGCTTCTTTCTTGTCGCCACTGGCTAAATACTCGACCAATAAATTTTTTATCTTATCCTTCACTTCTTCGACCGTTATATTCTTGCTTCCACCCCATCTTCGTAATATGATCTCCGCATGAAGTGGGGCCGATAAGTAATTCCTTTCAGCTCTTTTTATGACTTCAAAACCCTTCGAGTCACTTTGCAAATTAGCTATTTGCCTCTTCAGAAAAGCCGGGGGAAGTATATCATCAACCACAGCTCGAGATATAAATATGGCAAGGAAATCAACTGCTTCTGGTATATCAACACATAAGTCATCTGAAGATTCAATTAGCTTGCAGAAGCCTTTGTATACTTGTGTGGGTTCAATAACTTCAGAATAGAGAGATGAGAGTAGGATGGCGGCCATTTCTTTCTCTTTGTCATGCCTATCCATTGCCATTGAAACTAGCTTCTTCACAAAGTAGTAATGGAAAGATGGCCAATTAAGATCCCTTAGCTCATTGGCGGTTGATGTAATGTCGTCGGTAGTGAAATGTTCTTCGATAATTACGGTGGCTTTCTTTTTAAAGTCTTCGAATTCAGCTGATCTTTTGCTAGGACTGATCACGTAATATTCCTGCTAATAGTATGAATAATAAACAAACATGGGAAGATAAAATGGTTTGATAGTATATATTTGCAGAGGAATATAGAACATTTTTCTCAGTTAAAAGTTGCATTTCTTCTTGCATATGTTTCTTTACCAAAGTGTCAATTAGACACCAACTAGGATGCCAAGTACTCTTGTTTTAAGTGATTGTGATGACATATGACATTTCTATCAATTTTATGGACAGAAGCCAACAACATGACTCAATAAAATTGCCAGGATCCTGAGCAACCAATAGAGAAAAAATTAGTAAGTTCAGGAATCAAAGTGAAACTAGTTCATAATTTAGGGACTTTTTATATAGTTTACCCCAAGGACCTAAGTGCCCATTGCCACAAACCGTGCCCACCGTATCACATCGTGCCGATAAGTTATCTGCATGATACTACCCACTTGCCGATAGCAAAGCTCAAAACCCACTTGTTTTGATATTAGTATGCAACTATAACGATAGGGTACAAAGATTTGATAAATGATATATTAAGGGCATGTTTAGTTCAAAATGGGAATCAAAATCGGAATAGAAATTGGAATGGACCTAAATGGAAAACAGAATGGTGAATCTCTTAATTTGTTTGGTTCACAATATGATTTAAAATCGGAATCACCTTATTGTTATTATTTAAATAAGACAAATTTAATCTACTATCTAAATTTGTAATTAAAATTTAAATTCAAATTGAGATTCATACTTTAAATTTAAAATTTAAATTTGAATTTAAATTTAAGTTCAAAGTCAAAATGTAAAACTATATCTAAAATTCAAATATCAAACTTATATTGAAATTAAAATTTAAAAGTTATTTATATGTTAAATTTAAATTTAAAATTATAATTTAATCTAAATTTAAATTTATATGTATATTTGAATTTAAATAATTATTATTGAAAAAAAAAAGAGTTTTTTTCTTAATCCCTCCCAGAATCAAAATTGACTGCTACCTCTATGTTGGGAGTCATTTTTGAGGAATTCAATTCCCTCCGAAGTAGAAATCGGAATGCTAGTCCCTCAAACCAAACACCAACAATGGCAATTGCTAATTCTGATTTCCATTCCAAGCCTTGAATCCTTCCAACCAAACACGCCCTAAAAGTAATCAGACTACATCGGTGCCAAAGAATACAAATATTTTGTGCGAAAGTGTATTGGCACACAAGGTATTTTGCCAACAGCGCATATCAAGATGGTATGGCATACACTGTCCCGTACGTGGCGAAGTGTGCAGCATGACCCTATCCCATGGCACTTAAATCCTTGGTTTGCTCCAACTTACATTTTTTTTTTCCTCTATATAATTAGAAGAAGAAGGACATACAGGACTAGTCAATGTTCAATTAGGTACCTCACTGCTGTCATAGTTTGGATCATTATGGTCAAAATAGTAACCACCTTCACTATCAAGTAATCCGCCCCACGTGCCTTTTCCGCCTGACCCTCCTGTCAACTTTGCATCAACTTGTCAGTAATATGAAGAAATCTGTATGAGATTATCAAAAAACGTAAGCATTGCAGCCTGCAGGAAAGGGACAGGTAAAACAAAGTTCTTTTGTATGGTAAACATATGTACATATGTGTGCATCTAACGCGTATATGTACAAAGTATGTGGCACATCCTGATATTCTCTACCAAAAATGTTGGATTATGCATACATATGTAGCTTCTGAAGTGTCCAAATTTTAGGATTTGAACCTCTTCAAATATGTCTAGGCACTGTGACCTTAAATCAATGCTTGCCAAGAAATGAAGCTTGTAGGTGTGATAGTTAACTTGCTACCAGAGCAGGAGGTCAAGTCTATATATGCATGAAAAACTTCATTTTACTGTTTGGTTCCAAACTCGACAAATTGGAGCCCCTCTTAAGTAACCACAATTAGAATGAACTAGATAATACCTAATATTCCAATAGTATAAGCAAATGGAATAACTGGCCAACAGTTTTCGTAATAAAGGTCCGTGTTTCGAATTCAAAGTTATATGTTAAATTTATTAATTAGATTTCTTGGTCCTGCACGTAAGAGCATAACTAAAATAAACCTTGTTAACATCACCATTCACCAATAAATAAATAGTAGTGTAAGAATACAGACCCCATGGAATAGCTATACAGTTGTTAAAACAAAAAAAAAAAATATTGATGGGTACTTACTGTAAAAAAAAAATAAAAAAATGCTTGCCCCTATGAATTAAATGACTCCCCATCTTAAGCTGCTTCTGTAAGAATATGAGGCATATACACCAATATTCAGATTTTACAGGGATACATATGTAAACAAATAATTCTTCAGTTTGTATATATAAGCCCCTACTATAATACCAAAACAATTATGTAAATAAAGTGAGTGAATAACATAACAAATGAAAAGACATAATTATAAAATAAAAAGAGAAAAGATGGAACGTACCCTTTTTTGGGCCGCCATCTCTTCCCGAATGCGAATGCTTATAATCCTTCACAGGACTCCCTCTATTCGGACTTTGCTTGCCGCGTGGAGTTCTGGGGGACTTAGGCGATGTAATCTCCAAAGGAGAAACAGATGTTGGATCCGCACTCTCCGCAGCAGATCGAAGCAATTCTTGGTGCTCCGCCGATACGAAACCATCATTAAATTCCATTTGGCCAGCAACAGCAAAACAGATTAACAGCTCATATACTCCAATAATCCACGCATTGTCAGAATCTTTGGCAGTAACTAAGGAATGCAGAGATGACGAAGCGGCTTTATACTTTCAGTAAGCGCAAAATACTTAGATCCAACAAGGCGTAGAAGTTAAGCCATTTGGCCTTCTGCATGTTAATTATGGTCAGTAGGCTCATAACAAATTGGAACTTCTCGGCGCTGCTATCAAATTCGCTGCTGTTCCTATTAAAAAAAAAGGGGGAGGGGAGGGGGGAAGTGTTGGAGAGCATTAGCAAGCAACAAGTAGAAGTATAAGAATTTATCTAATTCTGCTATAAAATGAAATTGGAGTTTGTTCATCAATGAGTAAAAGATGGAATCAGTGCACAAATACTATCAATTGTATATCTCAAAAGTGGAGAATATAATGTGGAGTAAAAACTGTACTTTTCGTCGCCAAATCCTATTCGGCACTTCAACTATTTCAATTTATGCATTCTAATTGTAACAATGGTCATCTAATCATTTAGACTTTAATTTTCGAAATGCTCCAATAAATCACCTATCATTTTTACTTTTAACATTTACTTATAGTTTTCATATACCAACATAAGAATCATCCATTGCAAAGTTCAGAGAAACACTTCTCAATGCTGCATCTTATGATGCCTATCAAAATTCCCCACCACTTACTCCACCAAAATTAGTACAATCACTCTACTAATTGATTATTTTCATACACCATGCAAAACATTCATCTTTACTAAATCAAACAGATAGGTTAAATCTAGGTAATAAGAAAAGCATTATTACCCACAAATTAATGACCATAAATACACAAATATAATCTAAAAATCAATAAAAATATGAGAAATTCTATATTTGCATCGATTCTTCTGCATACATATTCCAAATACTCATCAAATCTAAATCAAACAAATTTGTAACAACTGCTACACTCGGTCTTGGTAATTAATATAACCATTACAAACAAAGCGATCATAAATGCACAAATGTAAGCCAAAAATCAATAAAAATATGAGAAATTCTATAGTTGCATCGATTCTTTTGCATACATATTCAAAATACTCGTCAAATCTAAATCAAACAAATGTGTAACAACTGCATGCTACACTCGCTCTTGGTAATTAATAAAACCATCACAAACAAAGCGATCATATATAAATGCACAAATGTAAACTAAAATCGACAAAATTAGGGTTTTTATAGTTGCATTAAACGATTCGATCACCTTTAATTACCTCCATTAATGGGGGGGAATAAGCTTTCGCTCAATTTTAGAGAGAGAGAGAGTAGAGCAATAAAACGAGTGTAGAGAGAGAGAGAGAGAGAGAGAGAGACGAGGGAGGGTTTTGAAACGGTCACCTCAAAAAAAAAAAAAAAAAAAAAAAAAAGATCATAGTATGTGAATGTGTTGCGACAGGAATGGACGGTCGAGATCTGTCGACGTGGTGAGACGGACGGTGATGAGAGCGAACGCGTAGAGAGCTTTATTATGCGGAACGCGTGTTGTTGGGGATTATGAGACTTTCCCGTACCGGATCGGGTGGACCGTTTCTTCGGGCCCGGGAATAGAGGATCTCGTGTTTTACCGAATAAAAGCCGGGTCGTGAACCGGCGTAGTTTGGGCGGTTCGTTTGGACCGGGTTTGAACCGGATTCGACCCTGCTGCGTTTAGGGGTGGCAATTCAGCTCGTTATTTGCAAGCCAACTTATGTTTGGCTCGAAATAAGTTTGAGATCGAATCGCTCATTTAGTAAACGAGCCGAACACGAGCCGAATTTTTTAACTCGTTTAATAAACGAGCCGAACACGAGCTAGGATCAGCTCGTTCGTGTTCGACTCGATAGCAGCTCCAATACATATTATATATATATATATATATATATATAAAAGAAATACTTTTATAAACTTTACTATTTAAATTTTAGGCCAACATAATATAAAAAAAATATTATTTTGTGAATTTTAATTATTAAATTAAGATTTTGATTTTTAAATTTTTTTTTTAATTTTACACCTAATAGTGAGAATGAAAATCTAACTTGTTACTCGCGAGCCGACTCGTGTTCGGCTCGTTAATAAACGAGCCGAAATTTTCAGCTCAATATTTAAACGAGCCAGCCGACCCAGTTCGCTCGTGTTCAGCTCGTTAACACCCTAGCTGCGTTTGGTTAAGATATAAGTAAAAAATATTTAAAAAATACTTATTCCTCGTATAAATATAACTTTTGGAATAAAATTAATTTTTTATTTGAATAAAAATTTGATTGTTTTCGAAAATAAAAAAAAAAATAGTGTTTGAATTGCTCGATTAGAATAGTGAAAATAAAAATAACTATAATTTTAAAATTTCTGATATAATACAATTTTTGGAATAAGTAAAAAATACTTATTTCTGATATAAATATAACTTTTAGAATAAAATTAATTTTTTATTTGAACAAAAATTTGATTATTTTTGAAAATAAAAAAAAAAATAGTGTTTGAATTGTTAGATTGGAATAGTGAGAATAAGAGTAACTATAATTTTAAAATTTTTGATGTAGATTCAACTCTTGGAATAAGTAGGAACAAGATCAATTTTACGTTTGAATGAATAATGGATTGTTTCCGAAAATAAAAAAATAAAAAAATAAAAAATAAAAAAAAATGTTTGGTAGCTAGATTGGAATAGTGAGAATAAGAGTAATTATAATTTTAAAATTTTTAGTATATGTACGTAGCTCTTGAAATAAGCAAAAATAAGATCAATTTTATATTTGAATGAAAATTAGATTATTTTCAGAAAATAAGAAAAATAATATTTGAATAGGCAGATTGGAATAGTGAGAATAAAAGTAATTATAATTTTAAACTTCTAGTATAAGTATAACTCTTGGAATAAGCAGGAAAAAAACTAATTTTTCATTTCGATGAATATTGAATTGTTTTCAGGAATAAGAAAAATAATATTTGGATAGCTAGATTGAAATAATGATAATAAGAGTAATTATAATTTTAAAATTTTTGATACAGGTACAATTTTTGAAATAAGTATGAATAAAATTAATTTTATATTTGGATGAAAATTAAATTTTTTTCGGGAATAAGAAAAATAGCGTCTGGATAGCTAGATTGAAATGATGAGAATAAGAGTAATTATAATTTTAAATTTTCTACTATATATACAACTCCAGAAATAAGCAGAAATTGATCAATTTTTCGTTTGGATGAAAATTGAATTGTTCTCGGAAATAAGAAAAGTAGTATTTGTATTGCTAAATTGGAATAGTGAGAATAAGAATAATTATAATTTTAAAATTTCTGATATATATACAACTCTTGGAATAAGTAGGAATAAGATCAATTTTATGTTTGGATGAAAATTTGGTTGTTTCCGGAAATAAGAAAAATAGCGTTTAGATAGCTAGACCGACACAGCGAGAATAAGGATAATTATAATTTTAAAATAATAATATTTTATCTAATTAATTAATATAAAAATATTAATTAAATAATAATTTAGCTTATTTAATTAAATATTAATTAATAAAATAATTAACAATGAATATCGTTAATTAATAATTTAATTAACTATAAATAATTTAATAAATCAATTATTTAATTATTTAATTGTTAGATAATTAGTTAATAAATTAATTAAATTAGTCAAAATATTAGATTAATTAAAGAGTTATATGAAAATTAAAATTAAATTTATTCTAATTAAATTTGTTCTTAAGTAAAAATAAGCTTCTTTCAGGAAAAAAAGATGGAACAGTAGTTTCAGACTTATACAAATTTGTTTCAGAAAAACAAGAATTATAATTTTTATTCATAACCAAACGTGTTTGGAGAATAAGACTGAATCGTTGTTCAGTATTGAATAAAACCATCAAATTGTATGTAAGCTACCTCAACTATCACCATTGCAATTTGATCATTATCTAACCTTTAGAAATTATTATAATTTTTTTATCTAATTTTTTAAAAAAAATAAAAATAATATCTAATATATTTTTAAAAAATATTAAAAAATATCTAATACACTTCTAGTTGAGAGGACAATACCATTGTTACTTTCCAAAAATTTCTTTAAATATATCCCAGATTCTGGGATTTACTAATTGGATTTGAAATTTAGATCGATGATTTTTGAAACATACGAATAAATTTAAAAATTTTAAAATAGTAGTGAGGGATGTATATACAAACAATAGCGCTACGGGGAAAGAGTGTGCCATCAAAAAAATATAGAGTGACAATATCATCTTCATTATTTAATAACTATATGGAGGTTAATCTACACCATCCATCAACGGGTGTACGATCTATACCCCTTAACGGGGAGTATATATAGATATTTCCTTAAATTAATGGGATTTGAGCCCGTTAATAACTTTTTTTTAACTTCAAATTTAAATATATCATTTATCTTTATATATTAAATTAGTATATTTTATATAATTTATGTAACTATAAATTTATTAAAATAAAAAATTAATTTAAATTTTATGTTAGAAGAGCTATTAAATGACTTAAATCGAAACAAATTGAAAAGCTGTATACTAGAATTAAAATTTTGATAGGCTATAAAATCGAATCAAAATAATTTATAATTCAGATAAATTAAATATATTTTTACTCCATTATTAGGAAGCATCTTTTGTTGTCTTATTTTTTAATAACTTAAGCCGGTAAAAAATAATATTTTTATATTTTATATTTTTATATTTAATATTTTTTTTATGTCTCTATTCGAAATTTTTTTATAAGATCACGATATAAACTTGAATTAAATAAAAAAAATTAATTAAAATTAGTAAAGAAAAATATTTTTATATTTTTAAATTTTAAATTTTAATTTTTTACGTTTGAATTCGAAATTTTTTGATAGGCATATAAAGTGAACTTGAATTAAATAAAAAATATATAATTATATTAGAAACTTATATTATTTAAATGAGAGGAAAATAATTAATTTAGAAGCCTGTTCAAAACTTTCTGTTCAAATACCATATAAAATTAAATAAAATTAATTAAATTAAAAATATATTTTTTAATTTTCTGATGGGACAATCAAAATATCACATCCTAACCAAACTAGTTCAATTTACACAACACTTAATCACTTACAAAATTAAATAAAATATTTTTCTATCACATGTTCTTGTCGCGCACAACAAACAAAGGATTCACAATCATGCATGCATGCTTGTCGTGTAATAATAATGCAAATCTCTTTAAAAGTTTTATATATATATATATATATATATATATATATATATATATATATATATAACGATCCGCCCACTAGCAATAATAATTCGTTGGACTCAAATCACAGCCCAAAATGCTTAAGCCCAGTTATTATTACTGGTGTCCATGTCTCCTATAAACCCAATGACAATTCTATCCACATCCAATGTGGGACTATTGGGGGCATCACAATATATATAGTAGAGTTTATATATATTTTTAAAAGTATAAGTCAAATTATACTTATAAATTTTTTATCATTAAATTTGTATTGAGATTCGTGTTATTGTATTTTTTCTTTTTTTCGTTTTAGTTGATTTTATATTAGCACAAATTTTAATATAAATTTAATAGTAAAAAATTCACAAATATAGTTTGACTTGTACTTTTGAACGTATATCAACTCTGCTAAAGCTAGGCTGGAATGCTAACAGTAGCAAATCGGTCCGTTTGCCACCCAATTATTTTTGATGATGGAGTTTTCAAATCGACAATCGATACCGTTGAACATGATCTAGACCACTAGAAATATTTATAAATTAAATTTTAAATCTTTTCAACATCATTGACTTTATGATCAAAAGATTACAAAATTTATAATTTTAATGGTAGATATAAACCTTTTATTCGTTTAACGGTGTAAAGATATCTAAAATAATCAATTTTTTGTTAGAAAATTTTTTAAACTATTTAAAACAAGATTTACACTCTTGATCTTGATTACAAGACTCCGATCATCACTTTCTGAAGAATATTTATTTTCAATTATTTATATTTTTGTCCACTTGATGGACTAAAAAAGAATATAAAAAAAAAATATAAAATTTAATTTTTAAATAATTTAAATGGTCTAGATCTTATTCAATGGTGTGCCGATCGTCGATTTGAAAACTCCATCATCAAAAACAAATGGGCGGCAAACGGACCGTTTTGCTGCTGATAGTATTCCAGCCTTTATATATATATATATATATATATCTATATATATCTATATATATATATATATATATATATGCATGCTTGTGATTTTGAATAATAATGGAACTATTGATAGAATCCAATGCATCCTAGTTTGAGGTTTCTAGAATAAACGATTAGTAAACTATATTAAACTTTATTAAGCTATTAATGAATTGTATTTTATAATGTTTTGCATTATATAACATAAAGTATCAATAATTAGGCTCTATGGCTTTGCTTTTCTGGATTCTAACTGTACCCAAAAACAAAACTATTTTTGAGTTTTAGCCACTTTGTCTTATTATTTATTCGCACTTATAAATTATTTACGATGATGATGAAGCATTCGATTCGGTGATCGATTCTGTTAGACATGATCTATATTATTAAAACTATTTAAAAACTAAATTTTATAATTTTTCGACATTATTTACCAAGCGATCAAAGAATTTAAAAAATGACTATTTTAGTGACTGATATGACACCTTTGTAAGTTCAACGGTGTATAACAATTCAATTTAGATGAAACTTTAATAAAAAATTCTACTTAACATTAAAAATAAAATCAATACTTTAGATTTAAAATTTAAGTCTTTTATCACTACTTTTTTATGAGATTTTTATTTTCAGTCGTTTATTTTAAGCCTACTCGTTTACTAGACAAATAAAATCAAAAAATTATAAAATTTAGTTTGTAAATAGTTTCAATATTATAGATCATGTCTAACGAAACTGATTATCGAAAATAACTTACAAATATAAAGACCTCCGTATTTTTAAAATATATGAGCCTAGCGCGCGCGCTATATATATATATATATATATATATATATATATATATATATATATATATATTAAAAAATATATAATAATATATATATTTATATATAATATGTATTTTAATTGTATGTAAAAATATTATTTGGGTTTTTTTTAAAACTAACTCTAAAATTTTTTAAAATTTGCAAACTAACCCTCTTAATTTTTTGTTGCCAGCTCGGTGCCACGCAGGAGTGGCGAGTTAAAGGCGGTGAATGGTTCACCCAATAATCCTGTGAAGACGGTGAATGATTCACCGCCTTTCCTCACGGAATTATAATGTATAAGGCGTTGAATCATTCAGCGCGTTTAGTATTACACTAAAGGCGTTGAATGATTTGACGCCTTTAGTATTACACTAAAGACGCTGAATTTCAGCGTTTTTAGTATAATATTAAAGACGCTGAATGATTCGGCGCCTTATATATTATAATTCAGTAAGGATTTCGCCAATTTTCGTAAAATTGACTAAGTCCGTGGTGTATACGCTAAAGGAGGTGAACCATTCACTGCCTTCACCATATATACAGATGGCGATGAATTATTCACCGCCTTCACAGAGTTATTATGAAGGTAATGAATCATTCACCGCCTTTAGCTCCCATTCCTGCATGGCACGGAGCTGACAAAAAAAAAAAAAAAAAAAAAAAAAAAAAAAAAAAGACTAGTTTTATAAAAAAAGAAATTAAGAGGATTAGTTTGTAAATTTTAAAAAATTTTAGGGTTAATTTTTTAAAAAAATCTATATTTTAAGCCATTGAATTATGTACTCAAACAATCAAGTCTGCCTACAAGACCAAACCAGGAAATAAGTCACATCACATTTGTCAGCCAGGCAAGTAAATTCTTCTAGCCCCTGATTCTCTATCTGCCTCTCAATTTTTTATGGTGTTTTCTTTTACTGCAATGCCAGTCCAAAAAAAGTAGTAGAGTGGAACCAAGCCAAGCACGGGCTTCCGTTAATTCCCCCAAAAAAAACTAGAGAGAGCGAGATTTTTTTTAAAATAATCTTAAAATTTTTAAAATTTACAAAATGACTTTTTCAATTTTTTTTTTTTTTGCTAAAAGTAACTCTAATTTTGCCAGTAGGGCGCCACGGAGGCGGGACAATCTGAAGACGCTGCTGAAGGCGCTGAATCATTCAGCGTCTTCAGATTGTCCCGCCGCCGTGGCGCCATGCTGGCAAAAACAGAATTACTTTTGTAAAAAAAAAAATTTAAAAAGTTATTTTACAAATTTTAAAAATTTTTAAAATTATTAAAAAAAAAAAAAAAAAAAAACAAGAGAGAGCCCTAGCCATATTAGGTAAGGACACCCCTCTCTCCAATCTTCTGACTCCCTTCCCTCTTCCTCTTTCTGCAATCTCTCTCAATTACTTCTCTCGTTGTTTGTGATTTTTTGTTTGGTATCAGTCAGATCTATCAATTTTAGAGATGTACGTAAACAGTAAGGAAAGGTGGAAATGTAAGAATCTTTTTCTTAGCAAGAACACTATAAAAAATTATTATGTTTATATTTTTGGATTAATTATTGACGCTAATTATTAGTTCTAAAAATTTGAGCGGTTAAAAATATATAATTAATTTATTTAAAATTGTTAGCATTATGTCTATTGTGGACCATAGTCCCACTTATTTTATTGGACTCATCCAATTCAACTTATTAGTTTTCTGAATTTATTATCACAGGATAAAAAATTAGATATATTTTTAATCCATAAATAAATATTCAACATATACATATTAA
Organism: Tillandsia fasciculata; assembly: GCA_029168755.2. NCBI lineage: Eukaryota > Viridiplantae > Streptophyta > Magnoliopsida > Poales > Bromeliaceae > Tillandsia > Tillandsia fasciculata. Next base: position 1,996,430 of record CM054944.1, read on the forward strand.
AAATCTTGTACTTGCCCCGATATTAGATTTTGTGAACAAAATCTTCAATTCGTTTCAGTACCGTTTGGTGTTGGAATTCCGCAACGAAAACGTCAAATCGATTTTTTATCATAAATCCATCTCCTCAGTAATAACACCACCACACAAAAAAAAAAAAAAAAAAAAAAAAAAGAAAATACAAGTAAAATAAAATTAATTAATCAAGAGAAAAAATACATCTGACTGATCTTCTACAGTAGCTTCAACCTTATCCTTCATACTGGACTCTCTCATCTTTCTCTCGTCTTTTATAAATCTAAAAGACTTTTCTTTTTTAACGCACTCGTACATTAGGTGCATCCAAAATTATGAACATTTTGACCATGCCATATGAGTGTCGCTAAATCCTAACCCCCACCACCACTAAATAATAACACCCATATTATATTTATAGCTTATATAAAAAAATACTCAAATTCTAATTTAATTAAATTTCTACTCTAATAAATATTTAAATCTTAATAAATTCATCTGGAACAGAATTAAATATTTATTTTAATTTAATTAATATTTAACTACAAATCTAATCAAATATAATATAAAAAAGAGATGGTATGGAGATTGGGGTGAAAGAAATAGCATACCAGGCAAAATAAAAACACAAATAAAAGTGAGCATTCTTTACAAAATTAAATACATCAACATATAAATTATTTTTTATAATATATATTACTGTATTTTATATATTTATTTTAAATATAAAAATATTAAATATATTTTTGTGTAAGTTTTATACGATGCATTGATATTAGAAATTTCAAGCGGCTTGTGTTTGGCTCGAGCTCGGTCGATTCGAAGTTGGGCTCACTCGAGCTCAGCCTAAATTAGCTAAAAAGAGCTTGAGCCTAAATTTTGGTTTGAAATTAATTTTAAATTAAATTTGAGTTGAGAGATAAGTTCACTTGAGCTTGGCTCATTTCCAAGCTGACGTGGCACTCTTAGTCCAAATTGGCTTGTGGGCAGGTAAAATAATTTGGGTTTGGTTGGCCAAACCACAAGAATGCCCCTTAAACCCTTATCCACATCCCATCTATGATCCACCTCATGACAAGATGAGAGAGAGAGAGAGAGAGAGAGAGAGCATTAGGCTCGAATATTATCGATAGTATTAAGTTATTTATGCTATTAAGTTTTTAGTCAAGATGATATACAGAGAGAGAGAATTAGGTTGGAATACTATCGATAGCATCAAGTCATTGGTGCTATTAAGTTTTTAGCCTTTGGATTAAAAGATGTGTGGTTAAGATGATAGTGGTTCCCTAGGGTTTACTAGGTGGTTGGTTGAATAGTAAAAATCTTAGAGGACCATTATAATCTCAGCTGCATATTTTTTCATCTAACGGTTGAAAATTTGATAGCACCAATTGCTTGGTGCTAGTATTCTAGCCGGACTCTCTCTCTCTCTCTCTCTCTCTCTCTCTCTCCCTATATATATATATATATATATATATATATATATATATATATATATATATATATATATATATATATATATATATATATAAAAGTTTATCCATATTTGTGAATTTTTTACTATTGAATTTGTATTAGAATTTGTATTTTTGTAAAGACAACTAAAAAAAAAAAAGATAAAGAAAAAGTAAATAGCACAAATCTCAATGCAAATACAATGGTAAAAAAATTCACAAGTATATTTGGGCTTATACTTTTGAAAGCATATAAGCCATACTCTCTCTCTCTCTTTCTCTCTATATATATACTCTCTCTCTCTCTATATATATATAGAGAGAGAGAGAGAGAGTCCGGCTACTATACTATTAATAGCACCAAGCATTTGGTGTTATCAAATTTTCTACTGTTAGATCTACCCATTTGATTATTTTCATACATTAGATCATACTATTTTTCCAACCACCCGCTAAACCCTAGGGGCCCGCTATCATCCTAACCACACATCCTTTCATCCAAAGATTAAAAACTTAATAGCACCAATGATTTGGTGCTATTAAAGTATACCAGTCTAGTTTTATATATAATATATATATATATATATATATATATATATATATATATATATATATATATATATAATATATATATATATATATATATATATATACATATATAATATATATAGAGAGAGAGATGAGAGAGAGAGAGAGAGAGAGAGTCCGGCTAGAATACTATCGATAGCACCAAACAATTAGTGCTATCAAGTTTTCAGCCGTTGGATGAAAAGATATGCGGTTGGAATTATAGTGGTCCCCTAAGATTTTTACTATTCACCAACCACCTAATAAACCTTAGGGGACCACTATTCTTAACCACATATTTTTAATCCAAAGGTTAAAACTTGATAGAACCAATGACTTGGTGCTGTCGATAGTATTCCAGCCTAATTTTATATATATATATATATATAATTATATATATATATATATAGAGAGAGAGAGAGAGAGAGAGAGAGAGAGAGAGAGAGAGAAGAGAGAGAGAGAGAGAGAGAATTAAGCTTCTATTTTTAAAAATATCAAATTATTGGTGTTTATAGTTTTTTAACCCTTAGATGAAAATATGTGTGGTTAGTATGATAGTGGGTCCTTTGGATTAAGTAAGTGGTTGGTGGAATAGAATGATCTAAGAGATAAAATTAGTCAAAAAGATAAATCTAACGGTAAAAAACTTACAAGCACCAAATCCTTTGTGCTTATATAAGCATAGTAGCAAGACTCTCTCTCTCTCTCTCTCTCTCTCTCTCTCTCTCTCTCTCTCTCTCTCTATATATATATATATTATATATATATATATATATATATATATATATATATATATATATGGTTCGGCTATTATACTCTTATGAGTAAAATTCTTTTGTACTCATAAATTTTCATCTCTTGGATGAAGAAATGTGCGGTTAGGATTATACTAGTTCCTAGGATTTATACTATTTTTCCAACAACCTAGTAAACACTAGGGGGACCACTATCATCGATCCTAACTGCACATTCCTTCATCCAAGGGTAAAAAAATTATGAATATAAAGAGATTTATACTCATAAGAATATAGTAGCCCTACGCTATATATATATATATATATATATATATATATATATATATATATATATATTCTATTTTTTTTTTTGATTAAACAGGGTGAAACCCTATTTGATTACAAGGTAGAACAAAGGTAGCCCAAGGTGCTGTAAAACACAAACCCCCAATCAAACAAGGGGGCGCCAGCAAATCAAGGTGCTGTAAGCACAAACCCCCAAATACAGAATGGGGCGCCAGCAAATCAGCCTCACAACCTACACCAACTAAAAACTAAGCCAACAAAGAGGAAAAATACATCAAGTCCGGAGTACATGTAGTCCCAGTCCCTGAATTGGACATTAGCCCACAGAACAAAGGAAATAACCACAACAAATAACAATGTTTCACCCTCTTACACAAACACTGGATGTGTTAAATTGATGTTCCACGAGCGGTCAAGAGAAGTCCGATCCTGCTGCTTGGTGAAGCACAAAACATACCAAGGCGGCAATATGCCAACAATGTAGCTGTAAAGGAAACCCGCCCATCGAAAACCAGTTAATGGCCCACGAAACCACGGTTAGTTGATGAGGAATAGCGCTAGCGATTTCGAAGCCGACTGCGTAACAACTGTTTGGTGAAGGCCCAATAAGTTCATAGGTATCACCGAGCAAGCTGAGGAGATTTTATGAGTTCCACAAGTTGCTTTAAAACTCCTACTGCATGGATGAATGCTCATGAATATTGCACATATACTAGAAATACCAAAGAATCTCTGATTGTGACCTCGCCATCAATTTATAAAACCATCCAATCGCCAAACTGCTTGATGGAAGTTCAAAATTGCTTGTTCAGGCTCAATACATACGAAATCAATATGCAAACTGAAGTTGGGGTGCCACATGAATTGTGGTGCCACAAACTGAAGTTGGGATGCCACATGATTCAGGTGTCAATATGCAAACAGTTGATAATTGGGGTGCCACATGAATCTTTAGAAACCCACTGAAGTTGTATTAGGAAACCCGTCATTCGAAAATCAGTGAATGTAAATCCCATGAAAACCACGCCAGTTGTTGAAGAATATCGCTGACGATTGCGAAGCCGACTGCAAACCAATTGCTAGGTGAAGACGCAATAAGTTCAAAGGTGGCAAGAAGCAAACTGGGGAAATTTAGCGAGTTCCACATGTTGCTAAGAACTCCTACAGCACGGATGAGAGCTCATAGAAATTACACATTTGCTAGAAATGAATCTCTAATTGGGATCTCTTCATCAAGAAATGGAACCTCCCAAACCCAAGACTGCTGCCAGGTAGAAGTACAAATCTGAATCGTCCATGCTCTTAAAACTCTGGGTACATGCGATGCGACCGCTTCATGTCGCCCAATTGAAACAAAAGGATGAAAGAGAAGTAGCCGAGCAAGATACATACGAAGTATACAAACCCCCCAAGTCTGACACATCCACCCAAAGAGCTAATGACTTAGAAAATGACTTAGTTACGAGACCACCTTCAAAGCAGAAAAAGAGCAGATAGCCAACTCTGAATAAAATTGAATTATCCAACGCCTGAGAATTCCAAATAATTAAAATACATAATCCTTGCTGCTGAGAGATTGCAGGAGAATCAGAGGAACAAGCAGTTTTTAGCCGTCGGTTTACACAAAGAACTCGAACACTTGCTTCGCCGGCTTCTCTAAGCAATCTTCAAGTGAGATGGGTTCTCAACTGAAAGCTAATTCGAAAAGCCAGATTGTAAAACACCTCATTAATAGATATAAACTGCTAGACGAACCAAAGGATCACCAAGAGCACATAAAGAAAAAACCCCATAATACCCAGATTAGTTCAAGCACCATTCATTCGTTCAACCACCAAAGCAAGAGAGAAGCCAGAGCACATATAGAGAAACTCCAATAATACCTAGATTGCTTCCTGCGTCAGTAAAAGAGTAGCCGTAATGCAGAGTCCATCCAAAGCGCTCTCGCGGCAACTGCTGTAATTGTAGATCCCAACTAAATACTGAGACAATGTGACATCAGCGGTAATTAGCCGAGAGACAAAGAGAACCAACTAGAGGCCATGAACACCAAGAAAAGCAGTGTTAGGAAAGGATTAACTCCGGTGTGCCGAAGGGGAAGCCGAGGATCCCCCAAGAGTTAGAGTCCAGAGAGAGGAGGTGTATTGGATTCTTGAAGCGCAAGAGGTGCTCTGGGACGAGCGGTCATTGAAGATACGCCTATTACGTTCCATCCAGATTTCCCAACAAGTAGCGGCGAATAAAAGGTCGAAGTGCGTTTTAGTTCGATCCGATAAGGTCATCCTCGCCCTCCTCCATCTACTCGCAAAATCCCCCGAGTAGTGGAGTAATCTGTGACAAGTGAGAGGCCAAAGGTGTAGAACTTCCCCCCAGAGCGACCTCGCAAACGCGCAAAAGAAGAAAAGATGGTCCAAGTTTTCATCTCCATCACGGCAGCACATGCAGATAGAAGGGCCAGACCATCCTCTTTTCTTAAGGAGCTCCGCGGTGAGAAGCCTATATCTAGCTGCAATCCAAAGAAAAATTTTTGTCTTGAGCGGTATCCGGATGGCCCACAGATGTAGAATCCTACAGTCGTTGACTCCGTCAAAGGAAATAGAGTCATATGCAGTCTTGGCAGAGAAGAGCCCGTTAGAACTCCATCTCCACTGGATCAAGTCGTCGGAGTTGGACAGCCTGAAACTGTTGACCAACGTTTGTAAGGCATTGAGCTCCCGCCTAGCCTCCGGGCAGTGAATACCTTGGAAACCCAAATCGGTCTGAGAGCCGAAGCGGCGAAACCAATTGTGCACTGAAAGATGTTTGAGTGATGTCGCTCCAAATAGTCGTGGGAAGCTATATCGCAACGATGAAGCACCGCTCCAACGTGCGTTCCAGAAAGACGTCGACTTCCCGTTCCCGATAGAAAAAGAAGTTGATGAGCTGAAGAAGTGACCATTAGAAAGCACACCCTTCCAAATCGGGCAGCAGCCGGTCGGCTTCATCTCAGATAAAAGGGGCGGCCGGCGGGAGTAGTGTTTAGCAGTCAGCAGGCGCACCCAGGGGAGCGACTTGGAGGAATGAAAGGACCATAGACCCTTCAAAAGGAGAGCGGAGTTGGAGTTGCGGAGGTTGCGAATTCCCAAGCCCCCAAATTTAGTAGGGCGACATAAATGGTCCCACTTAACCAGACAATGAAAGCCGCTATTTAAGCTTTTTCCCTTCCAGAAGAAATCCCGGCGAAGCTTGTCGATCGATTTTATTGCCCAGGAAGGGAGAGAAAAGGCCGAGCAAAAGAAAGACGGAATGGATGAGAGAACCGAGTTTAGAAGCACCAGACGTCCCCCTCTAGAAAGCAAAAGTCCCTTCCACCCCGCGAGTCGCTTATCCGCTTTCTCGATGATAGTAATAAAATCAGATTTACGCAACGCCTTGGGCGATAGAGGCAAACCCAAATATTTCAGGGGGAATCCAAGGGATTGACAGCCCAATAATGTAGCTATAGCCTCAGTTCTGGAACTCGGGAGATTAACCGAAGAAATGGAGCTTTTATCGTAATTGATTTTAAGACCAGATATCTCCGTGAAAGCCTCGAGTATAACGTTGATGACCCTAGCCGATCTAACAGCGCCATCGAAAAAGATAAGGAGATCATCCGCAAATTGTAAGGTGTGAACTCTAACCGTCCCGATTCCCACCGAAGGGAGATCGGGAGATGAAGAAACAGCCTGTAGCATTCTGAATAACACGTCAATAGCAAGGATAAAGAGAAGAGGGGACAAGGGGTCGCCCTGCCGCAGACCACGTTTGCTAGAGAAGGGGGTGCCCGGAACTCCATTGAGCAAAACGGCCGTACTGGAGGAATTTAAGAGTTCTAGAATCCAACCAATCCACTTGTGCCCAAATCCCCTGGCCGATAATAGATCCTGCAGGAAAGCCCAATCAATGTGGTCGAAAGCTCTTTCGAAATCAATCTTGAAGAGCGCCGCTTCTTGCTTCGTAGAGTGAAGGTGGTGAAGTAATATATGAGCGCAATAGAAGTTGTCTAGAAGCGATCTCCCTTTAATAAATGCCGTCTGATACGGATTAATAAGGTTGCCCAAGATGCGCTGAAGTCTAGCGGCTAGGACCTTAGAGATAATTTTGACCATGCTGTTCTCAAGGCAGATAGGCCTAAAATCGCTCGCAGTAATAGACTCGCTCTTTTTCGGAATAAGGCACAACCAACTCTCATTTATCTCGCGCAGGTCCAGGTGACCGTTATGGAAATTGGAAAAGAGCACCATAATTTCGGTTTTGAGAACTGGCCAGAAACGGTGGAAAAACGCCATTGGAAAACCATCGGGCCCAGGGGCTTTATCCGGCGCGCAAGCGAAAATAGCACTTCTGACCTCATCCTCCTGAAACGGTGCCTCAAGGCCCAGAAAGTCGACATCCGGGTCGGGGGAAGAGTACAACAAGGCAAAGTTAAGAGAAAGCCTGGTTCCAGACGCCTCCCCCAGTTGCTTCGCAAAGAAGTTAAACAAGTAGGCCGCAATTGATTCGTGGGAAAACCGAGTGGTAGATCCGTCAACCAGGTGGGAGATGAAGTTTTTGTTCTGACGACCACTAGCTTTAAGGTGGAAGAATTTGGTGTTGGCATCTCCCGCTCTAAGCCATTGCACCCTAGATCTTTGCCTCCATTTGATTTCTTCTTGTAGGCACAGTTCTTCGTAACGGGCTTTGAGGAGAGGTCTAAGAATACGTTCCAAATAGATAAGAGGTCTAACCTCTTCAGCAAGATCGAGCCACTCAAGCCATCTGAGGCAATTGGCTTGTTGGATAGAAATGGTGGAAATAATCCCGGCGCTCCAAGAGCGAAGAGCCGACTGGACGCTCTTTAATTTCGACGAGATTGTGGAAACAGAATCGATCCCCGTATCCGAGGCCATCCAAGCCTTAGAGATCACCTCAGAGATCGCCGGATAACGGAACCAGAAGTTCTCAAACCTGAACAGGTGGGGGGAAGGCACAAAGGAAAAGGCCGAGAGCAGTAGAGGAGTATGATCGGATCTAGGGCGAGGTAAGGCCCGAAGCGTAGAGCGCGGGAAAGAGAGAAGCCAATCGTTGGACACGAAAACTCGGTCAAGGCGTTCAAGAGTAGGAATGTGCCTTCCATTGGACCACGTGAAGCTTCTGTTCTGAATGGGAAGATCAAGAAGACCGAGGTCAGCCACCACATTTCTGAAGTTGAGGATGTCGGTCAAATTCGAAGGCGGGCCGTTCTTATCCCGAAGAGAAAGAAGAACATTGAAATCGCCTAAAATCGTCCACAGTCCCGCCGACTGAGTTCCAATAGACCGAAGTTCTTGAAAGAAAACCGATTTCAAGGCGGCGGTATTGGGTCCATAGATATTGGAGACAGTGAAAAGCAGGCCGTCCACCTTCCTTCTCAAGACAACGTTTACCGAGAACGCTCCTACCCAATCAAGCGCACAATCGAAAAGCGCTGGATTCCAAGCAGTCAGGAGGCCCCCCCTCGTCCCGACGGCATCGAGAGTGCGAAAATCACGGAGGTGGAACCCGCAGAAAGTAAGAAACTTTGCGAGGGGGGTGGACGAGAGCTTGGTTTCTTGCAAGCATACCACACAACATTTCCGGTTTTTCAAAAAGGACTTGACCGTGGCGCACTTGGCAGGATCGTTGAGCCCGCGAATGTTCCAAGACAAGAATCTGTAAAGTCGGTTTCTAGCCATAAAGACAGAGAATACCCCCGACAGCAGGTGAAAGGTGAGGAAAAAGGCTCAGGCCCCGTCCCCCTCGCCCCTAGGGCCACCCCCCCCAGGGGGGTTGTCCTCACAGGAAATACCACAGGCTTTCTTGATCCGAAGTACTTCCGCCAAAGAAAGAGGGTTGAGGAGATCCGATCTGGGAGAGGGGGGTGGTCCGTGGCTAGATTCGCCTTGCTCAATAGGCGTAGCCGGATAAGAAGACGAAGATCCACGCGCGAAAGCCGAAGGGGTAGGGCTACAAGTCAGTGTCGGGGTAATCTCTTCCAAACTCGGGTCAGAAGGAGGCGAGTCGACGAGCTCCGAAGAGAAACGCACCGATTTATGTTTAGAGCTCCTACGGTCAAACGCTCTGATGATAGAAGATCTTCTTGCCCCTTTCAAGTTAACAACCAGCCGCGGACTATGCCAACGATGGGCTAGCGAGCCGGACCCGGAGGGGTCCAAAAGGGGAGCCGAAATCAGCCCCTTTCCTCGACCCTCCTCTCTCCCCGGAGTGCAGCCGGCCAAGGATTCCACCGCACAGGTTGAAGGGTTCCCCCGGTCCGCACAAGCCGGTTGGAGGGTGCCCAAAACTGGGGAGCTATTAGTCTCGCCTGTGGAGGGCCCGAGCAAAAGAGGCGAGACCGGGCAGGGCAGGGGTGAAGTAGACGAATTCTGGAGTGGCGGGAAGTTGGAGTCCGAAACTACCAAAGTACTCAACCGCTGTTGGCCCCCCCCCTGCCCCCCTGGCCCATCAGTAGGAGGGTCTTGCTGGTGATGATCAAAAGGTGGGGGAACCGAGCCCAACGCCGGGATAGCAGAAAACCCCGAGCTCTTAATGAAATCCTCCTGAGCAGCCGAAGTATCGAGGCCGAGATGGTGATCAAGTTCTTCCCCTAGGAGAATAGGCTGAGTCGCTTCCCATGAATCTATGACGACGCGAATGCGAAACCTTCTATCTTCCACCGTCAAGTTAAGATACTCGGGTATCAAATCAACACTAGAGCAGCGGATTCGAATCCTAAAGCACGAAACATCCGCTAAGTCAGTACTCCGAGTGTCGCTCTCCCACAGCTCGCCGAAGCCGCTAACAGCAGACTTCACAGCCTCCTCGTTCCAGCATAAAATTGGCCAGTCTATAAGCCGGATCCAAGCCTTGTGAAAAAGCCGCCCTCTGGCCAACTCCCCCGATTCCGCCCAATCAGAAAAGGAGAAGGTAGTGCCATCAAATCTAAGGGGGCTACGCCCAACGGTCGATTCCCTGACCGCCCAGCTTGGGAAGATTACAGCGGACAACGGAGGTCGGAAATGGGCCACCTTGAAGTCGGAGGGGGTGCCGCCGAACAATCCCGCCAGGCCCCTCGACAGAACATCGGAATCCACAGGAGAGTCTGATCCTCTTATCTGGACTTTCGCGACTCGGCTCAAAACAGAGGCCTGCCCGACAAGTGGAATCGAGCTGGGCAGGAAGACGGGAAGCTCCCTCGGACGTCGGGGGGGGGCAGTTGGAACCGTAGACTCGACGTCCGAAGGGGCCGAGCACCTGGAAGCGGCATGTCCAACACGCATACAAAGGAGGCAGCGGCGAGGCTTCCTGCAGCGCGCCGCCCGATGTCCCCTCTCGAAGCACCGAAAACATCGGCCCCGGAGCAGGGGGCTGAGAATAAACCGTGGAGGGGAGGCCGGTAAAGCAGGGTGTCGGACGTACCTTGGTCCCCTGGGAGGGTGGCAAGCCGGCGGCGGGCTCGAGGGAGGAGATAATACCGCATCCTTATATGAAAACAGCGGACGGATCCGCGCCCCACCCAACTGGAGAGGTGGTTGTGCGAAGACCTCCCGGTTCGTCGACGGGATCTCCACCTGCTCGATCTGCGCTTTGGTCGGCGCGTTCTGCGCTATGATCGGCACGTTCTGCGCTTTGGTCGGCGCGTTCTGCACTTTGGTCATTGACTGAAGAGGGAGCTTTGGACGGTAGCGGGGGCGCGAAGAGGATTCGAAGAAGGGATTAGGGTTATGGCGCGGGAGTCGGAAGGGATCTCTCATCTTCCCTGCAAACTCGCGCAAACACTAGCCGGGCGAGGCGCTTCCGCCGTCGATCTCCGCCGCCGCCGCCCCGGGGAGAGGCGGAGCCCTAGGTCAGCACTCGGGAACCGACGATCTCCTCCTCCGCCGCCCTCTCTCTCTCTCTCTTGGTTTAGGGGGTAAATTTTTTTTTTTTTTTTTTTTTTTTTTTTTTTTTTTTTTTTTTTTTTTTGGCATAATATTGGTCCTACACTTGCAATTTAAATTTAAATACTTCCTAATTTTCCAACTTTCACATACATTACATTTTAATTTTCGACAACTACTGAAAACCATCAAACTTTTATTCTAAAATATAAAAATAATACTTTATCATGTTTGAAGTAAATTGAAATAAGAGAAACAATCAATTTATAGCAAAAATTATCCTCTTTTTTTTTTTTTTTTTTTTTTTTTTGAAGAGAGTCTAGATATATAAATATTTTGTTCAACATATATTTTTTTTAATTTACTTAAGCTTGTAAAATTTGTAGATGAGTAATATAATCAAATATTTTAGAGCGAAATATTATATTCAACATTTAAATATTTTTTTGGAATATGATAAATAGGGTCAATATCATATAAAAATTCTCACACGGAATAAATTATTATCAAATGAAAATTTTATTATTTTTTGATTTAGCCAGTTAAAATGGTACAGTGTGTATATCATTATTTTTATTGAATAACTTATTTTAACATGTAAAACACTTACATGCAAAAGTACAACGACCAAAAAAACAATGTTGGAATAGTACATATATGTGGGTACAATTTATATCCATCAAATAAAGAGCAATGCTACTGATACACTTCAAAATATGATGCATATTAATTTTACGTTATTTTTATCCAAAAAATTATTATTTCACTACTTATCATATCAACTTTTTTTTTTTTTTATACTAAAAATTATTTAAAATTTTATACCCCTAAAATAAAATAAGGAGAATGAAATCTATACTATTTTTTTGGGATGTACAAATAGTATTTTTTAGAATTAATTACATATGGCTTCTTGTAAACATATCGAATAGCAAATATATTTCTATAAAGTTTATTTTTTTATATTTATCCCTTCAAAAATCCAACATTATTCATATATATCCCTACCACCTATCCCTGTTAAAAAAATATAGTTAATCGTAGGTTAAATGCTTAATCTTAATTAGTTAGTGAGATAAATTTATTCTTAATCTTAATTAGTTAGTGAGATAAATTTATCTTTTTATCCTTCCGGTCATTTTTGTATTATTTTAACAGTTGATTTTTGGAGGGATATTTTTGAAAGGACAAAACTATAATTTCACATATAGTCTGTAAAAAAATAAACAATAAACTAACAGTAATAAATCGGAGGGATATATATAAATAACTTAGGATTTTTGAATAGATAAATATGAAAAGTTGAACTTTGTAGGAATATATCTGTTATTCCATATGTTTACGAAAATTCGTATACAATTTTTTTTTTTTTTTTTTTTTTTTTTTTTTTTTTTTTTTTTTTTTTTTTTTTTTTTTTTTCAAAATAACATCATGCTTACCATGTGTCACAAGCAAAGCACACTCAAATTGAGAATGACATCAAAGCTAACCAAAATACACCATAGTACTTCTCAACCACATTAATGATGCATGGGGCCCTTGTTTTGGGGCTCAACCCTCTCCTTAAGCCATGTGCACTTTAAGTACATGGAAACAAGAAGAGACATATGCATCCAGGTGAACCCCTCTTTGAACTTTTGTTTCCCTCTATATCTTTGTATATAATATGGGTCACAATAATATGCACCAATAAAGCACCCCAATGATATAAGTAAGAACATGTTTGGATGCCTTGTAATTTTACTGTAAAATTATTATATAATATACTATGGTATTTATTCAGTAAATTTCAACATTAATTATTGTTAAATATAAAAAAAAATTATTTTTTACTAGCTTAATCTTTTAGGCTTCATTTTCATTCGAAATAAATCAAAAATAATAAAAATTATTTTCGTTATTCTGCCAAACGTATAAAAAAAATAACTAAAATAATTGTTCTTGTCAAATCACACTATTCTAGATAATTTTGGAATAACTCGGAAATTACTACTACACTTTTCTTTTTTTTTTTTTTTTTTTTTTTTTTTTTTATATATAGAAATAGAGCTATTCTTATACAATAGTTAGCTTATTAAAACTAATTAAAGTAATATAAAAGTATGGTTATATTATGTATATAATTTTGTAATATTTTAAAATATCTTATAATAATAATAATAATAATAATAATAATAATAATAATAATAATAATAATAATAATAATAATAATAATTTTTATAATTATATTGTATATATTATTAGTATTATTATTATTATTAGTAGTAGTAGTAGTAGTAGTAGTAGTAGTACTATTATTATATAATATAATATAATATTATTTTTATTAATTTTATAAATTTTATTATTATTATTATTATTATTATTATTATTATTATTATATTATTATTATTATTATTATTATTATTATTAGCAGCAGTACTATTATTATATAATATAATACAATATTATTTTATTACTTTTATAAATTTATTTATATTATATATTATCCTAAAATATACCATATAATATAAAATAAAATATTATATAAGATAATAAATATATTAAATATATAATGTTCTAAAATATATTGTCTTTAATTATTTATATATAATATATAATATTTTTGAAGTATTTTTATATATTATTATCGAAGTATGCTATATAATAATATTAAAATATTTTATATAATAATATGATTATAATAGTATTAGATAGAATATTTTAATTATTTTATATTAAAAAAATAAATTATTTTTATATGCATTATTGTATATATATTAAATATTATATATATATATAAGATATAGATAAGGGCAATTTTAATATTTTAAAAATTTTTAATCAGTCTTTTGTATTACTTTTTTATTATTCTTAATAAAATTATCCATCATTATCCTTCATAAAATTACCAAACAAGATTTTGATTACCCTAAAAAACTAGAAAATATCAAATCAAACGTTTTTTTTTTTTTATTTCTCTATATTCTATAATAATCTATAATCTACAATAGTAGATTATTTCTATTATAATCTATAATAGTAGATTATTTCTATAATAAATATATTTATTCTTTTAAATATTATTTGTTACAAACGTAGCCTTTAAAATATAATAATTATTTCATATTTTTTTAATATTATATTAGTTCTAGTTTGGCAATCATTACAAAATAAAGTAGTGTCTTATTTTACAAAGTATTTTATATTTTAAAAAATTCAATACTTTGTAAAAATATTACTCTATTTTTTTTACTATTTGAATTGTGATTTTTTTTAAAAAAAAACACTATTTTAAATTTAAACTATCAATACAAAAAATTAAATTTAAAAATATAAATTTTTAACTTTTAATTATAAAATTTTAAAATTAGTATTAAAATTTCAAATTTAAAAATTACAAAATTGAATTTGAATTTTAAAATTTTCAAATTTGAATGCGAAATTTTAAATTTCAAATTTCAATTTAAAAAATTCAAAAATTCAAATATAAAATTTAAATTTAAAATATAAATTTAAAATTTAAATTTCAAATTTAAAATTTAAAATTTAAATTTCAAATATAAAATTTGAAAATTTAAAATTTAAAATTTAAAATTTAAAATTTAAAATTTAAAATTTTATAATATTAATTTTAAGTTTTAAACAAAAAATTTTTTTATTTTAAAATAATAAATTTTAATTTTAAAATTATAAATTTTAATTTTAAAATAATAAAATTTAATTTTACAATTTAGAATTTTAAATTTTAAAATATAAAATTTAAATTTAGATTTTATTTTTAAATTTTTCAATTTCAAATTTTAAATTTTTAAATTTTAATTTTTTTAATTTTTAATTTTTAATTTTTAATTTTTTGAAAAGCGGTGAAATGCGAAAGAGCGCAAGCGAGAAGTCTTACGCGCGCGGAAATAAAGAATATTTTTCCGCCGATCTGAGCTTTTTTTTTTTTTTTTTTTTTTTTTTTTTCTCAAAAATAATTCGAAACATGAAAATTATGTTATTATTTTTTTACGTTGTTGGGCCATCCAAACTGTTCAACTAATAAAAAAAATAAGAAGTTTTTACAAAATAAAGTAAATTGTCTAAAATTCTGTTTTGAAAGTTTTCCAAAGGAATTGAATAAGAGATTCTAAGTGCATTTAAGTGCATTTAATTTAAATTCACCTAATGCGTCTATCAAAAAGTGCATTATCTACTAGCTTAAGGTTTTTGAGAACAAGGAATGGTTTTAAATAATTTAACATGATATTAAAATAGAAATTTGGAATTAATTCAATAGAATGTTAAATATAAAAATATAAAAATATAAAAATTTATTTCTTTACTAATTAGCTTAAGTTTTGGGCGAAAAAAAAAAAAAAAAAAAAAAAAA